>CAHIKZ030002735.1:0-37500 GCA_903632075.3 Acanthosepion pharaonis | reverse complement strand
CTTGCTTGGGGCAAAATGATTTTAAAAAATCACAAGCTGCCACTTAATTGGTTGAAAGAAGCAGTTTAAGTGTCTAGATGTGTTTACTCGATGGAAATACGAAGAAGCCCGGGTACTGAAATTCATGATAACTGAATTAAAAGGAAAAGAAAGAGAAATATCTACAGGAGTATAACATAAACATAAAAAGTGTTTTTTTTTTAAAATGATATCCGCCTTGTACAAGGCCCGATAGCCACTCGAGGTAGAGTGTTACAGAGAAAGAGGCAGAGTTTATGCGGATATGTGAGGAAGATAACGTTGAACACTAGCCTTGAACATGTAAAGATTGTAGTGATCGGAGAAGCATACTCTTGGGAGTAAGTTCCACAAAGCCTGAAAATGGGAAGAAAATGCTCGCGTAGAACTTACATCTCACCAATGGAATACGAAGGGAATCATATTTTTGAAATAATAATGGTAGCATTAAAAAAGTCTTACGAATTAACCCATAGTTGGAGGGGAAGGGGTGAATTAATAACTTGTCCAAGGGTATTTTCGCCTAAATGAATATAACGAACCCAATGGGAATTGGAACTCGGCTCTCCGATTAGTATTCCGAGCCATTATCCATTATACCACTTGCACATCTTGAAGAAGGTGTTCCAATTTCTTTTATCATTTAAACGTAATATATATATATATATATATATATATATATATATATATATATATATCATATATATATTTATATAAAGATCATCAACTGAACACATCTAGCGCTGATTTTCCTTGGTCGTCTACTTTTCTTTTCTTTTTTTTTTTTAAGCGTTTCACCCCAAGCAAGGCGAGAAGCCACTAAGACGCACGGGGTTACACAAGATTTGGAGCAAGATCAGATAGGAGTGATAGAGGAAAGGATGAGGAGAAGGGTAGTGGATAGATCAAGACAACTGGAGATATCGATTGACATTACCTTTGAATAGTTGGAGATTATAGCTCTCAGGGAAACTGGAATAGGGAAGGGTGTTCCACAGGCGAGAGGTGCGAGATATGAAGCTATTGGAATAGAAGAGACAGCTACATTTAGTAGTTTCGACAGTGAAAGGGTGAGAGCGGGATGCCAGCCTTGTAGGGCGCTTGAATTCATGAAGTCTGGGAACCAGCGAATGCAGCTCCTCGGAGCAATTGCCATGAAAGTATTTGTAAAAAAAGACAGAGAGAGGCGACGGAGCGTCTGTGAGAGAGTGACTATAGACGAGATGCCAGAACAGGGTCAATTATATTGCATATCCGCCTCTGGAGCCTATAAAGAACCCTGAGGCAAACAGAAGGGGCTGCACACCATATATGGCAGCAATACTCCATTCAAGGGCGAATTGTTGATTTGTAGATCTAAAATTCCTGATAGCAGTTTGCACAGCTGTTTTGCTACAACCTACCACTACATTAATAGTAGAATAGCCTTCATTGCGTAGAAACACAATTTGGAACCTCGTGTAGGTGAGATTGAAGATATCTTCCCCATATTGTAAGGCTAATCCACTACGCAAATACCATCACACTGACTGGTAATTAGGCAATGAATGAAAGGTTTTCACCATAAACTTCGTGGGGATAATGGTTAATACTATAACAACAAATATTGCATCATGGAATCTCACATGAAACAAAACTAATGTAAAAAAAGAATAACCTTGTTCCAGCTAAGCGGTCTTAAAATTTTGTTAACAATTATATATATATATATATATATATATATATATATAGTGTTGTCACAGATAGTATGAAGTCAAAAATGCTGACAGTCAAAGAGATATCGAGAGAGAAGACATTTAAGGCAAACAGTCTTTGCAATAAGTGCTCAATATTAAAAATAGAGCATTAAACGGATTAATCTAACTAAAGATTTTCACTTAACTGATTGATGTTTCCTACAGCATTCCGAATTCAAAGTTTCCGCCCACACTTCAGTGGGTATCAGCAATGTACTCCTTATATTTTGATTTCCCGAAAAGAAAAAGAAAATATAAACAGTAAATTGCTGAAATCTTCTGAAGAGTGGACGGATTCGTTTTCCTTTTTCACTCGGGAGTTGGGATGCTGAAAGTAACATCAGTCAGCTAAGTGACAATCATTTACACACATTAATTCTCTCTCTCTCAGCTCTCTCTCTCTCTTTCTCCTTATATATATATATATATATATATATATATATATATATATATAGTAATTGATTTAAAATATGTTTTTTTTTCGCTACACAGTTCTAACCATGTTTCAAAAATGGAAGCTGAAAGCTCCGAATTTAATTTTGTAATTAAATTAAAGAATTAGTTCCATTTCATCCTCAAGCAATTTTGGAGTAACTTTTAAAATTACTGGGTTTTAAAGACACAGCAAAAATCATAATTCACGTTTCCAAGGATACAGAGAAATCCAATTCAACCAGACAAGGGGTGTTTGTGTGTTCATTATCGCTGTATTTTGATGTATCAGTTATTAGTTACGTTTTGGTAGGGGTAGGGATGTATTTTTCAATGAAATCTAACATCCGTTAAACGCATCTCGTCTGGATTTTTTTTAAATTTTATTGTTAACGGCAAAAATTCTTACGGCATATTTTCTATTTGTATATTTAACGATTTTGTGGGGGGGTTTAGGTTAGAATAAGTTTTATTTAACTACGATTTGAAAAATATTTTCACTTTTAATTTTTAATATACTTAATATTTCTTTTAACAACAAGTAAATGTATTAGAATCACTTACAGTTTATATATATATATATATATATATATATATATATATATATATATATATATATATATATTTAAATAAGTTTGAAACAGTACAAAAGCGTATTAAGGCATTAAAAACTAGAAATTTTGTATTGTAGGCCATGATAAGTTTAAAATAAAAACACAAACCAGTCGACCGGTTTCGTCCCTCTCGTCAGAACTGTTAACGGGGAAAAGATTATGAGAAAAGAAAAAAAAAGTCTGTCATAGATGACATGAATGAATGGACAGGGAAGGAAAAAAACTTTGACGAAACTGGTCGACTGGTGTGTGTTTTATTTTAAACTTATCATGGCCTACAATACAAAATTTCTAGTTTTTAATGCCTTAATATATATATATATATATATATATATATATATATATATATAGTGTAACACGGATATAAGAGACCCGGATATAAGAGAAACCCGGATATAAGAGAGATTTTCTCTGGTCCCAAATTAGAGCCCGTGTTAATGTATATAAAATAGACCAGACCCGGATATAAGAGAAACCCGGATATAAGAGACTTCTTATTCGGTCCCGACAACTCTCTTATATCCGGGTTACACTGTATATATGATGGGTTCTCCCTCCGATTTCGACGTATGGGGAGAAAGCAACTGGATTTTTAGAAACCGACAGCCAGACTACCCGCACATATCGTTTGAATATAGAGTTGAAGGATTGTGCAGAACCAACCACACTTTTTGAAGAGCCGAACACAGAGAATTGGTGCACAGTATGCCACAAGTTTCCCAGACACCTCTTCGCAAGTTTTTAGACCGGTTGTCACCCAAGGCTACCGAACCCAGTCTGTCTTGATATTAAACCCATGGCTTGGTGGAGGAGAAGACGGTACATGCAATGGATTCGACTGGAATTTGAACTCAGCTTTCCGATCCCTCAATCCGAGGTGCTATCCATTACTTCACCGTGCCTGTATATACAGTTATAGTAGGTATACTCTTTACAGTGGTTTTTTTTTACATCTATTTATTGCAATTACATTTATTTATCACTGTCTAATCTCGTAAGTGCTCCTTCGACGTTGCAACATTCCACGAACTCCTCCAGAACATTTACACATAGTACGACACAAATTCCGATTCGCATCAATGTCAATAAATGCTTCCATGATGAACTCTTAATTCGTCTCCTGTGTGATGATTTTTCTTGTATACTTTATTCTTTACTATGTCCCCTAAAAAGAAATCCATTGGTGTTAAGAGATGAACGTGGTGGCCATTCAATGCTGGCACGTCGTCAGTTCCGACGTCATGGGAAACTTTGCTCACTGCCAAAACGTCTGAACACTTTCAATGGAAATAACGATAGAGCAATGTCTAGTATGTGAGACGCGGAGACGCTTTTGCAACTTGTCGAGACTGAAATGTAAAGAAAAGACATATATATATATATATATATATATATACACAAGTATATAATTGGTATATATGAATGAATTCCAATAACCAACAATTAATATTCTTAAAAAGTGCTCAATACAAAAGTAGAGCAGATATAATTATTATTTAAAAAATTTATAACATAAATAAATTTTATTATAAAATCACTTGACAAAATATTATTTGTTTCAACACCCTCGGTCTTATCTTATCTTGATAAGACAAACATAGTTAAAAAAATGGCTATTTTTGTAAGTGATTTTATAAATACTTATGTTATATATTTTTTTTAAATAATATATATATATATATATATATATATATATATATATATATAAATGTCGTTCATATTCTGCCTGATCTGGCTCTTGTAAAGGTAGAGGATAGCAAAAGGAGTAAGGAATTTGTTGGAGCCGTACAGAGTGCTGACCATTTTCAAGAATCTTTAGTAATGGCTCGACTTCATCCCTTCATTGCTTGAGGGACGGCAGTAGTTCGTGTGAAAAAGCTGCTTGAGTGAAACTTACATCTGAAGGGAATGAGTGTGGTTTGCTACAATGTGCATGGCTTAGCAGGTCTTAGTATTAGTACTTTTTAATGGTAGGTTTTCCTTATAAACATTTAGCATCCACTAACCGAGCAGCCAGTGCTACTGTCGGTTAAATTTTATAAAATCTTTCACTTAAAAGAATTTTCTTCAGGAAAATACGTTCCTCAAGTCCAGTAGCTGTTATCGTTTTTCAAATTAATGATGAGATTTTCCTTCCTAACCTTTTATTTGGTGTAGTGTGGAACGTCAGCATCTTGATTATGTCATTATTTTGTCTTCGAGTTGCATGTGCTATCCGTTTTAGTTGCTGCTGTTATCGAAGTGATGGAGTTTCTGATGTCTAGTGAAATTCTTCTTTTATGATCCTGTAGCGCCAGTACACGGTGTCTGAAGAAAATATTGTCTTCGTCAAGAGACACATGTCTCAATGACTCGATTTTTAACCATTAATTTTAAAAAGCAGTTGTATACAACTGACAGATATTTCTTACTGGTTTTGGTGCCATAGCATCTCCATGAATGTCTCGATGATTTCAGTTTTTGTAGCAACTTGCGGTGTTGGGGTAAACATCCCCTAGCGCAGCCTATTCTATGTTCAAGTTCCTTAACTTTTATACTAAATTTGTTATAACTGTTTCATTCATCGAGGTAGTTGAAGTGTTTAATATTTACCAATTCCACATTCTGAATTTTTTATGAGAAGATTATGCTAAAAATCATATATGAAGTGTGCTGAATAATCCAGAATCTTAAAATCCCGAAGGTCGAAATCCTGAAATTTGAAATCCCGAATTTATAAAATCCTGAAGGATCAGAATCCCGAAAAATATTTTCTGGGAGAAATTGAAAAAAATGGAAATACCTTTATTTTTAAACATTTGAAACATTCAAAATTAATATATATATATATATATATATATATATATATATATATATATATATATATATATTGTTATGGGGTCCACCCTTTTTTTTCATATAAGTGGACTCTACCAGTGTACCTGGACTGCTGCCGTTAAATACCCAGAGTTAGACAGTCAGAGAGGGTAGTCAGAAAACGAGAGAGAATATACGAACGGAGATAGTGTGAGGTGACCTCTTGTAGAAGTCAGTTACAAGCACGTAGACTCTAAGGAAGTCCTACTTCCAGACTGTATATATCTATCTGTATTTGCTACTAACCGTGTTCCTTGATTTACTAACAGTATTACTCTTTGTATGATTGTGTAAATACATTTTATTTCTTATATTTAATTATTGCGTTTGTTCTTCATTGGAGCCCTAATTCATCTCGGAATCCACAACATTATATATATATATAAGCAGAATATGGCAATGCTTATGTCGGTTTTTCTTGGAGTTTAAAAAAGAGCAGCAGTACGTAATAAACGAATGTAAACCCATTCTCCCAGGAGAGTTTTGTCCAAAATGAATTAAAAAATGAGCGTTTTATCGTGAGGAAAAGCTTAAAAATATAGTTAACAATCGTGAAACCCGACCAGATCTTGTGGAATGTGTCAAAAGTATAATCACCATTTAAACGCTATTTTGTAAATGTTCAGAACGTTTTGGAAATACCTTTATTTCTAAACATTTACCAAATACCGTTTAAGTAGTGTTTATACACATGAAACTTTCAAAATTAATAAAAAAATATAAAACCAGAATATGGCATACGCGATGGGAATATTTAGTAGTGTATAACCCATGCCAATGTTTATCGCATCATTGCAGAGTTCCAAAAACAGAAACAGAACATAGAAAACAAAAGTGAACGCATGCTCCGGGGAGAGTCTTGTCCAAAAAGAGAAAAAAAAATGAATGTTTTATCGTGAGGAAAAGCTTAAAAATAGAGTTAACAATCGTGAAACCCGACCATATCTTATAAACTATCTTAGGGCTCTCGCTCATAATATTTCATTATAAATTATTCATATATTATGGTTTTATATTTGTGGATAAACTGTCCGAAGTTCACGTTTTGTTATTTTTCTGCAAGTGCTTTTGACTTTTTCAGTCAGTCTCAAGAAAAGATGTGGTGTCTGTGTGGAAGTTAGAATTCCTTTGACTGCATTCTGGTATTCTTTGAGAAGCTGGGCGTTTGAAATGGTCTAGCGTGATATTTATGTGTCACAGCCATCGGGAACGAGGCAGCACAAAAAGAATGCAATTTATTTATTTAACATTTTATTTATTATCATAATAAAATATGTGCGCACATGAATTATGTCATATGCACTATAAGATGTATTCTCTTGTGGTGAATGTTATTTTATTTAATGTGAGTTTAGTTTGTAGATTTGTTTTATTTAATCTATGCTAACAGTTTCTGTCTCGCACTTCTCACTTATGAAACTCTCTTCCAGCTTGTTTTTCAGCCCATTTTGATCTACAATAATTTAAATGCAGTGTCAATCGTTACCTTCTGTCTTCCTAATTCATGTTCCTCTATTGTTCTCTCTTCTTATGTTGTAACCTAAGGAAGGTTACTGAATAAAATAATCAAACGAAGGTTGGTAATGAACGATAATACTTAGGACAAGAACAACACATATAAGATTCGCCAGTGACGCGTAGAAGAAGTAGTCAACTGCTAAAAGTTAGTCAAGTGAATTCCAATGTGTCCTTGTGCAAGATAGAGTTAAGCTAGGGAAGGTTATTGATTAAAATAATCAAACGAAGGTTGGTAATGAACGCAGGATATCTACTAACAGCCCCGCGCGGTCAGATGTGGCACAAGGCCGAATTTAATGTAGGGTATCCGAGCACGTAGCCTCGGCAAAATATTCACCGTAGACCCAGTATAAAATGGTGTTGGATAGCTGTTTCCCGAGAGAAGACTGACCTTCGACATAGCCTCGTCTGGGAATCCCCTCTGCCTTCGAATTTCCGACTGGAAACCAACATACAGTAATTAGTACTGTATTTATGTTAATGGGGGACATACCCATTACCATTCGTAGCTATGCTGCAGCACCTTAATAACTTTTCTTTCCTCATGTTATCACCATGTAACGCCTTGCTTCTTAGTAGCTGTATTGCCTTGCTTGGGATGAAATGATTAAAAAATTTCACTAATTTACTAACAATATCCTGTTGGTTTTCCTCTAGATGTATAATTTAATAGATTGTAATTGTGCAGGCATATATTTTACACTCCTACCTAAGTTTGACTCATGTATCTAAATACATATACGCGTCTCGACATAAATACAATATTAGACATGCTTATTCGATGTCTGTATGAATGTTTTTTTGTTTTTTTTTTATTTCGATAGACAGACAACAGGTTTTATGCGTGCATATATTTCAAAGTCGCTTTCTTGCTTGCAAGCTGATGATAGTTCATATGTTATGTCTCTCTGAAAACATCCATTTTATATTTTCCGGATATCCTGATATAAGCAGCTTATTTTCAACAGCCGGATACAAGCATTGAAAGCGGGAACTAAACATACCGACTCCACTGAAAAAAAATAACATTAAAAGAAAACAATTTTTTTGTAAAAATATCACAATCTGTTTGCAATTCGTTGCGTGGGCTTTCTGCCATATTTATATAAACTTGATGAAGTCAGACACGTAACAAGAGATCAAATTTGGAAGATTTCTAGCTCAATATAACTCCGGTAGAGTAAAGGATAGGGGGGTCGGATTGAGGAATCAGAGAGCCGAGTTCAAATTCCAGTCAAATCCATTGCATTTACTTACGTGCTAATACCTCTGGGAAAGATATGAATCCACTTTTTCTACCTCCAGAAATGGCAACAGAAAAAAATCTACCTCGTCAGTCATGTATCGAAAGATACATCATCGCCTAATCTTTTATCACGTATGGCACATAACTGGCTGATATATATATATATATATATATATATATATATATATATATATATATATATATATATATATATATATATATATATATATATATATATATTCTAAAATTGCAGAAATTATCATTTTTAATAGCTAACCTAGCTAGTTTAGATTACTATTACTGTTACTGTATAATGAGTTTAATTCCTGATTTAATTTTCACCATATGTGTCTTGCTTCAGCAAAAATTAAGCTAAATATCTATGGATGTTGTGTACCTCACTATATAGTTATGGCTAATGAGCTAGTCTGGTAGATAGTTTATAATAAGTTCAATCGTTATTGAGTGTTCAACATAAGTAGCCTTAATATATTTTATACTGGCCACCTCGCCATTTTTTTGATGGTTAACGAGCTAGTCCCAAAATCTGCTAAACTGTAATAATGAGTTCGAACCGTATACACTTTTATATAAATGTGTCCTTGTGCAAGATAGACTTAAGCTAGGGAAGGTTATTAGATTAAAATAATCAAACGAAGGTTGGTAATGAATGATAATACTTAGGACAAGAACAACACATATAAGATTCGCCAGCGGCGCGTAGAAGAACTAGTCAACTGCTAAAAGTTAGCCAAGTGAATTCCACACTGAATATCCAACTGCAGGATATCTACTAACAGCCCCACGCGGTCAGATGTGGCACAAGGCCGAATTTAATGTAGGGTATCCGAGCCCGTACGCCTCAGGCGTAAATGTGCATTCAGAATAAGACATCTTATTATTTGTCTTAATAAAAACTATTGCTATTAAAATCTGGTTATTGAAAAACAATAGAAATAAAAGCAAAACATAGTCCTGGGTATGTCGATAAACGATACCCGGCAGCAAGACCTTTTAATTGCCGTGGTTCCTTGAAAGGTTTATTGGGTGTGAGGGAACTAGAAAACAAGCATTACTGAGGCGCGGGAATAATAGCTGAGCAATCAGGAAGAGGAAGATAACGATTGACATTGCATTTAAATCTTTTGAAGATCAAAATTGTCTTGAAAGCAAGAAACCAGTAGCGATTTCCACAAGTGGGAAGTACGAGAAATCTGTAAGCATGAAACTTACGATTGCATCTATCCAACTCAGATGAATATTAGTGAGACATCATCGTCGCCAAGTTAGTACTACGCTTAAATATAGTGAAGAGCTAATCTTAACAGTTTGCGTTTATTTATAGAAAAGGCACAGGGAGGCAACTTTACGGCAATGGGAAGCTGACTGAAACTGTGACACCAGATGAACAATAATATTGCTGATTCTTCTTTGGATTTTATCAAGGTTCTACAGATACACGGCTGGAGCACCAAGTTATATGTGGTAGCAATGTCCTAAGCATGGACGAATAGTAAGCATAGATATGTAAGAAATAATCAAGAAAAAAAAATTGTCTAATATGACATAAGGAATCCATTTTCTTAGCAGCTGACCTAGCAATGGATTCAATATGGTATTTCCACTTCATGTCAGCCGAGAACGTTAAACTGATCTGTTGCAACGAGTCTCTCTCCAGGAGGTTAGTATCAGCCATACCGATAGAAGATAGAAAGGGGTCTCGCAGATGATTAATAGTGAGCATTTTTACTTAGGAGGTGTTAGAATTAACAAGTCACCCTTTGCCCCACTTAACAACGGACTCTAGGTTTTAGATCAGCCGCCAATTTAACGTTATTGCTTTGTTGTTGTTATTAATAATACTCCTAATAATAATAACATATATACATTATATATATACATTATTAGCAATGGATTCAATATAGTCTGTCAGCCGAGAACTTTAAACAGAGAAGTCGCAATAGTTACTCTTCAGTAGGCTAGTATTAGCTATGCTGATAGATGGTAGTAAGGGGTCTCTCAGATGATTAATAGTGAGCAGTTTTGCTTAGGAGGTTGTTAAATTAAACAAGCCATCCTTTGCCCCAGTTAACAACAAAATATAAACCTTTTTTTGATATCAGCCGACCATTTAGCGGTATTGATCTGTTGTTGTTATTATTATGAATAATAATATAACATATATACATTATACCAAACCAGATCACATATGTTTCTATAATATTTGATTTATCCCTCAAGTTCAAATTCATGTAAAAAGACGAGATATAAAGAAATATATAGTAGCTACAGTGAGACAATAAACCAGGCCAGTAAAGCTAGGTAGGTCAAAAAAAAAATATATTCCCACGGAAAGAGAAAAAGTCCCTGTGTCGGGTTAGGAGTGAACAAAGGGTTTACTTATGGTCTCAGATGAAACAAAGACCTCTTTTACAAGACTAGCCAACCTCCTGTTTCAGGAAGGCATGGGTGGTAGAAATGCTCGTGGATGTAGTTAGTTCGGACGTGAAGCTGCCTTCCCAATTAGAAACTTCACCTCTTTTTCAGTCTCGGAATTGAAAAAGCTAAAAAAGAGCTTTTAAACAGCAATGTGTAAAGAAAATATCAACAAAATGTTAATCATTGCACAAACGTGAATTATTTATGAGTTAATTATTTCATAGTTAAACTGATTCTGTTGTCTGTAGTTGTAGTTGTGGGTGTGTCTCAGTGTCAGATCATAGGAAGGGACATTACTCTGTAGTTTGAATTCATTTTAAACTATAATATCATTTTCTTTGCATCTGTAAGGTTAATTTGACCGTTAATTAAATTAATCAAAATACTGGATTAAAAGAGAAAGAAAAGATTATTGTGAAGTAAAACAGTCGTACGTTCGGGTTAAATATAAAAACAAAGGACAATTACGAAAATTCGGCTGGAAAGTTAAATGGTGGACCAAAATATAAATGCAACCAAACACACCCATTAATAAACTAAAAGTTGGCCTACCAGCTGTTGTATTCTGTTACTTTTTTTTACAGTGAGGTTCACCCTGTACAAAGCCCAGAATCCAGTCGAGGTAGTGGTTTACAGTAAGAGTGCTAGTTTAGAAGGGGAAGATAACGGTTAACCCCTAAACTTGAACAGGTTAAGATTGTAGTGACGGGGGAAACATTTACTTGGGAGTCGGTTCCACAAAATAGTGTTTCGCGAGAAGATACGGTTCGAGTGGAGCTTATTTCTCACCGATGGGATACGGAAGGAAGGTAGGTGGATTACTAGGATGGAAGTGGCGTGGCGGGTCCAAGACGTGAAGGTTAAACCTGGCGGAGCCAAGGAAATGACTTTCATTTATATCTTGGTCAGCCTATGAACTTTTCAGATGACACTCGTATTTTATTTTCAGTTTTAACTTTATTTAATCCACTAATCTAAAATGGTTTATATATCTCAGCAAAGAAATGCTTGCTCTTTCCCCCCCTCTCTCTCCCTCTCTCTCACCCTCTCTCTCTTATTGATTTGAAGATGAATAAAATATTAATGGTGATTACTGTTTTGCTCAATTGCAATAATTGCTTGATATTTATTTTGTTTTCTTACCTCGAGAGAGAGAGAGAGTCCATTAAAAACAAGAAATAAATGCTAATTTAAATTTGCATTTTCGCTGAATGCACCAACTGTGTAAAGATTTTCTAGCCAAGTTGTAATAATTTTTACCTAGTCACCACAGAAATTATTAAACAGTTCTGGAAATTATTTACAATATTTACATTATTCAGACTGTTGACCTCATCATTGTTGCCATATCCACGACGTTTCGGCCGTTGTCCGTTGAGTTAATGTGAGATAACTGATACTGGATCATCCGGAAGAGGCATGGCATGTGGAAATAGAACAATCTACCCTCGGTGGACGAAATAAAGGGTTCAATCACAAGAAGAAGGCCGGACCGTAAAATGGCCGAAACGTCGTGAATATGGCGACAAAGATGAGGACAACAGTCTGAACAATGTAAATAGTGTAAATAATTGTAATATCACATCCCAGAAATATTGACAGTCATGGAATTTATAAAACTGTTATGGAATATATTTCAGCTTCTATAATTATTGCCAGATTGGTTACTCATCCCGGAAAATATTTTTTTTTAATAAAATTTCTTTTAAAATTCTCCTGTGTCAGATGTAGGTTTAAAATTCGTGATAGTCGGCCGAAATTAGCTACCTAGCAACTCCTATTAGCTTAGGCTTTAGAGTAACTTTCATATACATATTGTCATTATTTAAAAGGCTATTATACAGATTAAAACTGTTATCATTGATAATATTCACTATATTAATTGCGTCACATTTAATATTAGTACTTTGTTTCACTAAAATTATATGCAATAAATTCAAATTATATATTTGTAAAATATATTTCTTTCATTACTATTTTTCTTGAGATAACTTCCCGTTCATTAATATAAATACAATCAGATTTTTTATACCCTAATTATTCCATAATAGTTGTATTGAAAATGAATATAAGAGTTTTGATAACGAAGACGACAAATTTTATGGATTTAAAGATGAATAAAATATTAATGGTGACTACTGTTTTGCTCAATTGTAATAATTGCTTGATTTTTATTTTGTTTTCTTACCTTTGGATATAATAAAGTTTTTATAGGCTTGTGTCCTTTTTTCCCTATTATTTTTCGTTTAATTGTAATCATGGCTTGTTTAACTAAAATAATAACTCATAAATATAACCGTTTACTAATAATTTTACTAATAACTAATTTTTTCTTGATTAGCCCTGCTGAAATTGGGGTGCGTCTTATATACTGTCAAATACGGTAATTACTATAGGAATTTTATGTTTGCTGACAAATTATAACTACGAATAAAATTCAAACAAGGGAATTTTCACAGACCCCGTCCTCTTCTTAAGTTTCATGTCGCTCTACCTTCACACTGAGTCAGGCATTACTATAGTTTTGCTGCATATAGAAGTTTCCTCGTGTGTACAGTGTGGGGAAATAAATAACGGCCTGAGTGAATAAAGTTGGGTTCGTTGCATTTATTTACGCGCAAATACCCGAGAGAACGGTATAAATCTATCTCACACCAGCTATGGTTTGAAAAGTTGGACAGCCTGGACCTTATAGCCTTGGTTGGCAACTGGCCTACTGTAGAAAGAACCAGTAGCCTACTGGGGTGAACCTATAGCCTAGTCAGTTATGAATCGAAAAAGGCAAGCGTATGGTACTTGATTTGGATTTGATTTGAAAATATTCCCAACGGTCTGCCTTAACAATTCTGCAGCCTCTTTGACTCTGATCTGTGCCATGGACGTCGTGCAGTCAGTGACTGCAGTTTTATAAGGCTTCAATCTTAGACGACTACAAATACGGACTTTGTGGCGTCTAGAACCTGGTCTGTTGGAGTTAGAATGTTCATTTGAAAATTCTTATACAAATCGAAAAACCACCAACGCTTCTCAGAAATGACAACCTAGCCTTATGAAGATCGCACAATCCGACTTTTCTTAAATGTTTAATTGAAACGAATTATATTTGCTTACATTTTCACCGGACTGATTTTATAGAAGTATACGTCATCCCCCTAAACCGCAGACACGAACTCGGCATTGGTGGGACTGTTATGAGGTGATCGAAAACTTTGAAAATTCTATCAAGATTCCTTGTACCCTCTTGGCATGTACATACCGCACCCAGGTCAAAAATCTTAAGAGTTTGCCCGGTTATTTTCCGTCAGAAAAGCAAAATGGCTGTCTTTGTCGAGAAATAGCGAGACCATAAGTCATAAATAAAATTCATGTGGCAAATTGATGCATACGAAATAAAAAGATAAGGACAACAGAGTAAAGAACTTGAGAAAATCGGACTGTACATAGTAATTGAATAAAAAAAATCGTATAGGCGTTATCAAAAAAAAATTTCTATTCCATTTCAAATTCAGTTTTGAATTAATCATAGTCATTTTAGGACTAAACAAGTTCATAATGAAATAGCCAAGTTCAAAATGGAATACTCAAATTCAAAATGCGACATAGCAAATTCCAAATGGTATAGTCAAATTCAAAATAGGACATAGCAAATTCCAAATTCCAAATGGTATAGTCAAATTCAAAATAGGACATAGCAAATTCCACATGGTATAGTCAAATTCAAAATGGGACATAGTCAAGTTCCAAATGGGACATAATAAATTCCAAATGGAATAGTCAAATTAAATAATGCGACAAAGCAAATTCCAAATGCGATAGTCAAATTCAAAATGGAATAAGCAAATTTGATTTGGGACTTAGCAAGTTCAAAATGGATTAGGCAAATTCAATTTGGGACTGAGCAATTATTTTGCTAAAAAAACTTTAAAATTAAATATTTTCATGATAAAATAATAATGTTCAACTAAAGTTTACTAATGAAATGTTTTATCTTCTCGTAGCAAACAATAAATCAAGAAAATTCATGAAAGGCGTATGTTTTTGGATGCAACTTTCAGCGCTTAAAATCTGTCTATCTTTTTTTTAAACTCTGTCTTGATATACGCATTCAGTATTTCCTTGCTACTTTTTCTTAGGGCTTTCGAGACTTGCCTTGTTGTCCCCTTAAATCATTTCATTTTGAATATCTCTCTCTCTCTTATTCTCTCTTTTTTAACACTGTATACAGTCTATCCATTTCTTTCTTTATTTTCTTCTCCTTGATTGTCTTATTAATGAAAGTGCCAGAAACTCTAACTTTGACACAAATTTATCCGTTCAAGTATAGCCACTTGTAAGGAATTAATAGTAAAATCTACTCAACGCTGCGCTCAGAGTTTTAATTATCTGATTTACTGCGCAGTTGATTTTTTAATCCATGATATTTGTATATTGAAACGCGCTGATAAGTTCGAAATATTCTTCCATAATGAATTTGCTTAGTCCCAAAATCAAACTTGCTTATTTCATTTTGAATTTGCTACCTTTCATTCTGAACTTGGCTATTTCATTTTGAATTTGCTACGTCCCATTCTGAACATGGCTATTTCATTTTGAATTTGCTACGTCCCATTCTGAACATGGCTATTTCATTTTGTGTTTGCTACGTCCCATTCTGAACATGGCTATTTCATTTTGAATTTGCTACGTCCCATTCTGAACATGGCTATTTCATTTTGTATTTGCTACGTCCCATTCTGAACTTGGATATCTCATTTTGAATTTGCTACGTCCCATTCTGAACATGGCTATTTCATTTTGAATTTGCTACGTCCCATTCTGAACATGGCTATTTCATTTTGAATTTGCTACGTCCCATTCTGAACATGGCTATTTCATTTTGAATTTGCTACGTCCCATTCTGAACATGGCTATTTCATTTTGTGTTTGCTACGTCCCATTCTGAACTTGGATATTTCATTTTGAATTTGCTACGTCCCATTCTGAACATGGCTATTTCATTTTGAATTTGCTACGTCCCATTCTGAACATGGCTATTTCATTTTGAATTTGTTACATCCCATTCTGAACATGGCTATTTCATTTTGAATTTGCCACGTCCCATTCTGAACTTGGATATTTCATTTTGAATTTGCTACGTCCCATTCTGAACTTGGATATTTCATTTTGAATTTGCTACGTCCCATTCTGAACTTGGATATTTCATTTTGAATTGTCTACGTCCCATTCTGAACATGGCTATTTCATTTTGAATTTGCTACGTTCCATTCTGGACTTGGATATTTCATTTTGAATTTTCTACGTCCCATTCTGAACTTGGCTATTTCATTTTGAATTTGCTACGTTCCATTCTGAACTTGGATATTTCATTTTGAATTTTCTACGTCCCATTCTGAACATGGCTTCATTTTGAATTTGAACTTTCTGAACGTCCCATTCTGAACCCATTCTGAACTTGGCTATTTCATTTTGAATTTGCTACGTTCCGTTCTGAGTTTGGCTATTTCATTTTTGAATTTGCTACGTCCCATTCTGAACATGTCTGTTTCATATTGAACTTGCCTCGTCCCATTCTGAACATGGCTATTTCATTTTGAATTTGCTACCTTTCATTCTGAGTTTGGCTATTTCATTTTGAATTTGCTACGTCCCATTCTGAACATGTCTGTTTCATATTGAACTTGCCTCGTACCATTCTGAACTTGGATATTTCATTTTGAATTTGCTACGTCCCATTCTGAACTTGGATATTTCATTTTGAATTTGCTACGTCCCATTCTTGAACTTGGATATTTCATTTTGAATTGTTCTGAACTTTTCCCATTTTGAATTCTGAACATGGCTATTTCATTTTGAATTTGCTAGGTCCCATTCTGAACATGGCTATTTCATTTTGAATTTGTTACGTCCCATTCTGAACATGGCTATTTCATTTTGAATTTGCTACGTCCCATTCTGAACATGGCTATTTCATTTTGAATTTGCTACGTCCCATTCTGAACATGGCTATTTCATTTTGAATTTGCTACGTCCCATTCTGAACATGGCTATTTCATTTTGTGTTTGCTACGTCCCATTCTGAACTTGGATATTTCATTTTGAATTTGCTACGTCCCATTCTGAACATGGCTATTTCATTTTGAATTTGCTACGTCCCATTCTGAACATGGCTATTTCATTTTGAATTTGTTACATCCCATTCTGAACATGGCTATTTCATTTTTGAATTTGCCACGTCCCATTCTGAACTTGGATATTTCATTTTGAATTTGCTACGTCCCATTCTGAACTTGGATATTTCATTTTGAATTTGCTACGTCCCATTCTGAACTTGGATATTTCATTTTGAATTGTCTACGTCCCATTCTGAACATGGCTATTTCATTTTGAATTTTCTACGTCCCATTCTGAACTTGGCTATTTCATTTTGAATTTGCTACGTCCCATTCTGAACATGGCTATTTCATTTTGAATTTGCTACGTCCCATTCTGAACATGGCTATTTCATTTTGAATTTGCTACGTCCCATTCTGAACTTGGATATTTCATTTTGAATTTGCTACGTCCCATTCTGAACTTGGATATTTCATTTTGAATTTGTTACGTCCCATTCTGAACTTGGATATTTCATTTTGAATTTTCTACGTCCCATTCTGAACTTGGCTATTTCATTTTGAATTTTCTACGTCCCATTCTGAACTTGGCTATTTCATTTTGTATTTGCTACGTCCCATTCTGAACATGGCTATTTCATTTTGAATTTGCTCCGTCCCATTCTGAACATGGCTATTTCATTTTGAATTTGCTACGTTCCATTCTGGACTTGGATATTTCATTTTGAATTTTCTACGTCCCATTCTGAACTTGGCTATTTCATTTTGAATTTGCTACGTTCCATTCTGAACTTGGATATTTCATTTTGAATTTTCTACGTCCCATTCTGAACATGGCTATTTCATTTTGAATTTGCTACGTCCGATTCTGAACTTGGATATTTCATTTTGAACTTTCTACGTCCCATTCTGAACTTGGCTATTTCATTTTGAATTTGCTACGTTCCGTTCTGAGTTTGGCTATTTCATTTTGAATTTGCTACGTCCCATTCTGAACATGTCTGTTTCATATTGAACTTGCCTCGTCCCATTCTGAACATGGCTATTTCATTTTGAATTTGCTACCTTTCATTCTGAGTTTGGCTATTTCATTTTGAATTTGCTACGTTCCAAAATGACCTTGATTAGTCCTAAATTGAACTTGAAATGGTTTAGAAAAAAAAAAAAAAACAGAAAAATCTTGAAAGCAAGAGTAAGATAGAAAAGCAGCGCAGAAGCCATACCTAACGAGTTTGCGCAAATGGTTGTCAAATGGTTGGCAGTACAGGGATTAGGCGAGATAGCAAAAAGACAGATTTACTAAGAGTAAAAAAAAAAATACGAAATAGTGGAGAGCCATGATCGCCCACGTTCTAAATGAACACGGCACATAAAAGAAGAAGCATTATTCTTATGGGAAGCTATATTTTATTTATTTGGCGCTCTGGGCTTTACAACAATAAAAACATGAATTTCCTTTTAATCAATCCACCTCGAGTAAGGCGGCAATTCCACCATGACGCAAAGAGTAAAAGAGAATGAGAATACTTTAGAAATTATCGGAACCCGACCCAAAACAGGAAACAAGGGATAAATCTCTACTCCTTTTCATTAGACTGGGGAGGAATGTAAACCGGATGAACGAAATTACAGTGCCACAAATCATCACCGAACGGAACCGGTCTATTCGCATTTGGTACGATTCGTGAACTTTGTAAGGCAAAACGGTCAGTAACTTGATGTTAGTTGCCTCACCAGTTTATCAAGATGCACTTTTGAGCCTATTCCCATTATAACTAATGCCTGCTGAGGACCTTGGCATTAGATTTAAATCTGAATGAATGATTGTTTATTTTTAAGGTTGACTTATCGCCGATTTAATTAATACACAACATTTATCTGTGATTATTTTCCCCAGACAAATAATAAAAAATTTTGTTTAATTTTGTAAGATTTGCATTCTTAGAATAACTATCCTAGTATTGTTATTTATAGAATGCATATCTCAGTATTCTTACTTGTGCAAAGTTCTTATGCTTCGAATAAATATACTTATACCTTTATTCGTAGAATAACTATTTCACGATTCTTATTCTTTGAATGGATATCTCTGCATTCTTATTCTTAGAATAAAGTTGTAATATTCTTATCCTTAGCATAACTATCATAGTAATATTATTCTTAGAATAATTAATGCAAAATTATTATTCTTTGAATTAATATACCAGTATCTTTGTTCTTACAATAAGCATTCAGATATTCTTATTCTTAGAATAGTTATGTCAGTATTCCTCTTCTTAGAATAATTATTCCAGTATTCTTATTTTTATTTTATCATAGTATTCATATTCATAGAATAAGTATCCTCATATTCTTATTCTTCGAACAACTAATCGAAAATTATTATTCTCATAATAAATTTACCCAGACACTTTTTCGTGTATTAATTCTTTTCTCTCCATATGTGGTCAGCCACGCCTGTTTAAATACACACTGTTCTTATTCTGATATTATATATCCCAGTATTCTTATTCTTAGAAGACATATTTCAATATTTTTAATTTCAGAATATCTCTTCTAATATGTTTATTCATAAAGGAAATATCTCGTATCTGTTTATATTTCTGTGATGAGATATTATGTACTCCATTCACATTATTCGGACTATTGTCCTCATCTTTGTTGCCATATTTAACACAACGCTGCCTAACTGAACCCTTTATTTCGCTCGTTGAAGTAGACTGTTCTCGTTCCACGTGCCATGTCTAATGGATGCCAGTTATCAGTTATCTCTTGTTAATTCACCTCTCCAAGTTCTCCACTGCCTTAACCAAGTAATGAACTCACTGGATCTAACCAATGCCTTTATCCATTGTGCCATGTGTGCTCAAGGACATATGTGTATGTGTTTCTGGCACTTCTAACCTTAATGTCTTCAGCAACCATTTTTATCAATGCTCATATTGCAACTTTTGCTGTTACCATCTCATTTTTTTTTACCAAAGCTCATATTGCAATTTTCGTTGTTATTATTGATTTTCTCTGGCACTGCTTATTACTGGTTCCCATACTGTATTCATTTCTATGCTTGGTCGGCTCAGGAGATTTTTGTAGTCTAGCATATGTTCTGATTCCTTAAGGTTACGATTTTTCTACTTCCTCTCGTGTTACAGCTTTTTGGTGTTCTTGAAGCCTTACCTTAATGGGCGGCCTGTCTCCCCTTTAAAGTTATTTCCGCAGCTACACGGGATGGCGTACACACAGACTACCCCAGCAAGTGAAATAAAGGGTTCAGTTCGACATTCCAACTATCTGAAGTAGGCCGAAACCTTGTGATAAATATGGCAACAAAGATGTGGACAATAGTCCGAATAATGAAAAAAGTGAAATATCTCGGTTTAATTATTCTATATATCTATTCCTTTTATTGTACATTAATTAAATCACAATGCAGTTATTACACCTAATTAAAAAAAATTATATTGTTAATTCACCCAATACATCAAAAAGCCACACAGGATAAAGGGTTATTAAATTTGGTGTGTTGATATGAACAAGAAGAGGAAATTAAAAGGATATAGAAGATAGATAATGATTTACAGTAGACTGGAAAAGATTAAAATTGTTGTGTTCCGGGAAGCAACTACGCGTGTGTCTGTTCCACAAAGTAGAGGTTTTTCAGTAGAAGCCTTCGGAGTGGAGCTTTCTACTTACCAATGATATAGATTCAGGGTTATTTGAATCAGTATGGAAGTGAATGTTTTTGGATTGGTAGTTAATCTAGGCGAGTTATTTGTTGATAAAAAATGCAGTTTTGTTTATTTTTTTTTAATAAAAATATTTTATTTTCAGGTTATAAAAATGCGTGTCGATAATCATACGCTCCATAACAATCATCTAAAATGTTATTATTGAATTGTTATGTGTCTTTTTTGATAATAAATATTGTTTAAAAAACGCCTGATAATTATGCACCAACCCAATAGAAAATCTCCTCACAGATGAAGAATAGACTTAGAATGGGATTGTTCAGAAGGATGCTGAGAATGCTATATGCCGATTTTGGGAGCAACGACGAAGTTTAAGAGAAAATTGAAACAAAAAGGAAACATACTTAACACCAGAAAGAGAAAGTTGAAATTTCTACTGCACGCAATGAGGAAATAGGACTCGGAAAATCTGATACCCACAGAATATACTAAAGGTATAAGGAAAACAACTCATAACCTATTTAATGATCTTGAATAAATGGATAGCGGAACAAGTTTTCGGAGAGATAGCAATAAGACCAAATTTATTAAGAGTGGAATTGTGGAGAGCCATGATCGCCTATGTGAAGAGACACGACACAGAAGAAGGACGTAGCAAAGCGGGTCTTGGCCGTAAAGGTTGGAGTTAGTGGTGCTACTGAATGGAGTTCGTCTGAATAAACGCCATAGATGTAATATCGATCGAGTAGTGATACTCTTGCAACAATGCGTCTGTGGAATAGGGACTGTACAATGGTAAATAAGGCATTCCCTCCCCCACAAGGTTGAATAATCGATTCTGAACTTCTTCAAAGATAAAAAAAAAGATGATAGGACATGTCCAGTTCAGATATGACAGCCATGATTTATTTAGAAAGACAGCAATTTGTCGACCGCTACATAGAGCCGGCCATTTATCCGGTACCATGGATCTTATATATGAGTTAAGCTTGATCTCTGGGGTGAAGTTTGGTCCCAGTAAAAGTTCAAATCAAGGATCATCATTGAGAGTGCAACAATTCACCAGGACTGGTAAATATGGAATATATAGAACTGTTAAAGTAAATATTGTCAATATTTCTTGACTTATAGAAAAATAAAAAAATATAACAACGAATGGGATTCGAACATTGGGCTCTACTCCAATTATTGTCTCATGTCTCACCACGTCTGTGCTGCAGTAAGCATTACTATAGACTTGATGCATGTAAAAGATTCCCCGGAGGTGCAGTTTATTGTAACAGCTAAGAATAAATCAGAGAGTCGAGTCAGCTAATCGCTTTCTATCTTCTATATTAAATGGATTCCAATGCATTTATATTCTACTAATAATGACCTTATTTTTTTAAGTAACGCTGAACTGACTTGCTGACTATTGCGAATTGATTTCTTCCTGATGTTCTGTACATTTCTGTATTAAATCGTTTTCAATGGATTTAACTTTACTTATAAGCATCTTATTTTATGAGTAAAGTTGCCATATTTTCGAAACAACGAGTACCGAATATCTATGTAATGTCAACCAACGTATGTTACTTTTTTTTACGTTTAACGTTTTCCACTGAAATTTCCAATCTAGTGCTTCTGCTATGTATTTAGAGAATTTTTTTTTTGGTCTTGACCCGGGCATCTCGGCTTCAGTCACCTTCCCACAGCTGTAACGTAAATTCCCTGTTTGTTTTCAATAAATATTTTCGTAGTAATTGTTTTGATGAGATTTACTCTATTGTATCGAGACTTTATGAATTTATGTGCGTTTAATTTAATGTATAAAAGATTGGTATAATGAATCAGAGACCCGAGTTCGAATTCAAATCACTTAGCGCTAATACCCTTGTGAAATCCATCTCTTCCCACCAGCTATGGTTGAATAGAAGGACAGACTGGATCCTTGTAGCATCGTTGGAAACCAGTCTACTTCAGAAAAATAGCAACGTACTGCAAGAAGGTCTTCTGCTTAGTCATTCATGAATCGAAAGAGACATGGTCACCCAAACCTGTATCAAGTATGGCGCTTAGCTAACGTTAACCTTAATGTTGGCGGCAGTTAAAATGGCTAGATGTAGCGGTAAGTTCTGGGATAATAGTTTCCTCTCTCGCACTTCCGGTTTCTTGCGTTCCTGTCAACTTTGAACTTCAAACATTTAAATACAATATCAATCGTTATCTTCTGTCTTATTGTTCTTTTATTGTTCCTTCTCCTTAATGTTTTTTTTCTCATATCCTCGCGCATTGAGTAACGACTTAACTCTTAGTAGCTTACTTAAGGGGGTATGATTTTTTTAAAAATATGGCAGTGAATGCTGGTAAATTTCGCGAAATATAACGAGAAGACTGGAGAAAGAGAAATCTGATTCTACAGAAAGATGCTGAAAATATCATAGACGGAACGTATAATTAACGAGGAAGTCCTAAGGAAATTTAAACATAAAGGACACTTATACCCAAAATCAAAAAGAAAATGGCAGCTTTAATTTATACGACACAGAATAAAGAGAGTGGGCTTGGAAAATTTGACACTAACAGAATTGTCGAAGACAAAAGGATCAGGAAAAGGCAGCAGACGACATGCCATACGAGCTTATTTAAATGGATGACAGAATGGGGCGTAAGAGGAATAGTGAAAAAACAAAAGATATGAAGTTGTGGCTAGCCATGACAGCCCACTTTCTGACGGGACACGGTAGAATAATAATAATAATAATGTATAGTACAGGTGGCCACTTGTATTCGGGCGGCTAGCCAATCCCTATTGCAGACGCTTGCTCAGGCTCATTTTTGTTTATTCAACAGAGAGACCACCTGTGGTTTATATTGCAACTGTGATGAGCAGATCTTAGTTGCAGTTTCTGGGAAAGAGGGTGTTATCTAGCGTGATCAACAATTTGAACAAGGCCAGTACGCTCAAGCCATCGGCCACGATGACCTGGGAATTCGGGTTAGCTATCAACGTCCCCCAATGGTCCGTTTACCTAATTTCTCTCACAAAGCTTGGGTCAAAACTTCAGGCATTTTACCGCGCGTTGGAAGCAACATGAGGAAATCTTTCTTGACAAATTGACCATGGTGAGATTCGAACCCGGGTCTCATGATCAGAACGCAAGCCTTCTAACCACTCGGGCACGTGCCCATATTAATATTAATAAAAATAATAATATTTATTATTATTATTAACCAAGTAAATATCATGATCGAATGAGCATTGCTAGTAGAGTTTATAAAGAAATTATATATGGAGTTGTAGCTGACGTTTTCATACTGTATGTTCGGATACACGATACTAATATTCTTGGATATTCTCGATTAAAAGTATCGTGTTTAACTTTCCCCGGATTAGTGACTTATTGAACACATCGGAATTAGTAACTGCTGCTTTTGATATGTTAGAGATATTATAAGCAACAGTTGTAAAAGTACTGTCAGTTCACATCAAAATCATCTGCGTTCATAACGAATCGACCCCAGCAGAGGATGAAGCAGTTACAGTAATAGTTGTAGGAGTAGAATCACTAATGGAGGCTGTGAAAAGTGCCGAGGGGTCACGACATTTTCTGTTGACGTCATGCGTACTGACTCATAACCAGCTGACTGTGTTTAATTTGTGCTTGATTTTAACTAAAGTGTTCAGTGTTTTTTTTTTCTTTCTTTCCCGTACAAACAGCTATGCAGAGAGTTTTTTTTATCTTATTATTATTATTGCCACCTTTTATCCTCTTTTCATTAACAAAAACATTATCTGTTCTCACATTTTCGTTATATCTTCCTCGGGTTCACTTGTTTTTAAAGCGATTCCTTTATTTGTCTTTCTGACTATCCGTGTAACAGTTTCTTTTTTCTTGTTCTTTCTTTCGTCACTATTACAAATGGCGTATTATATTCTTTTTGTCTTCTTTCCTCCAACGTAATATCTTTCTCTCTCTTTTTTTTTTTTTTTTTTCATCGGATGTTCTTTCATGCATATACATCCTCTTTTACGAACCATAGCATCACTTTATTTATGCCTGAATACACATTTCTTATTCGTATTTATTCAGCTTGAACTTGATGGTCCGTGATAGGACTATACTCGACGAGAATCGGGCACCTCGAGGTGGTGTAATGGTTAGCAAGCTAGAACTATTACGACTGAATAGTAAGTTCGATCCTCACTGGGTACCCAATACTTTCGGCCTTGTGCTACATCTGAGCTACGCTTGGAAAATCACTACTCGACGAGAATCCCAGACCTATGTAGCGTTGCTGATCATATCAGACACCGGGTTCGTTCTCAGAGTGCGTCTTCTTCTAGTCAAACGCTTGTAGGTTCATACAGAGATGGCACCAATAATAATCCCTGTAGCGTTGCAGCTCAGACCAGACATCAAGTTCATTCGTAGGGTCCAGATTCTTCTAGTCCAACGCTTGTGAGTTAGTAAAAGGGACATAATTCATTGGGTGGATCGTTACGCCTCTTCCCAAAAAGACTATGAGAAGAAATTGTAGCAATCGGCACATGTTATTCAGTTGCAATCTTCCCAGTAGGGTTGGCTATAGATGAACGAGAAAGATTGAGGTGAGGAGAACGAACGGTCTAAGAGGCTGTACCTCCCTTTCGCGTAGCGGCCGAACGGTCTACTAGTTTAGGCTGCTAGGGATCACTATCTTATAGAGAACAAGCATATTTTTCCCTGGCAGGTTTCGTCTAAAAACTTAATTCATGAAGAACACAGGGTTTGTCTCCAATCAGTTGAACCTCTTTGTCAAGAAAATAATTGCCAAAATGATTTTGGTAACATACTGCAGATGTGTCCATAACAACGGTTATTGCTATATCAGTTGCCTGAGTGTTTTTTGTCAGGTCAACATTTAAATTATGATAAGAATTTGCTTCACTAAAAATTGTTTATCTAATTTAATGTGGAACAAATGTTTTTTTAATACGGACGCAAGCACCCCACGTCTTCCTCCTTCGTAGGGGGATTTATAAAGTTCTCGAGCTAACCCTCTTCCCAAAATGTGAATAAACATTAGATGGCCTGAACAAGAACATTTTAGCACTCCGTCAGATATGCATATATTTATCTTATCCCCTGATAATAAACTGTATATAGAAGAAATCGATTACGCACATGTCTTAGTATCTAAATTCGAGAGTCAGTCTCAGTCTCTCTCTCTCTCTCAGTCTCTCTCTCAGTCTCTCTCTCAAAAATGTACACATATGGTTAGTATGGGAGAAAAATCAGCATCATGGATACAAGAACATACATATATATATATATATATATATATATATATATATATATATATATATATATATATATATATATATATATATATATGCTAAGATAGACTTTTACTAACTATGGGTTGTACCGCGACGACGGTTTAATCATATTGTAGACAATAGTAACCCTCAAAAATGCGACAACATTCGTAAAAAAATTCACTGGTTTTTTTAAAAAAATTGGATTTTATCTCGATGTAGAAACCAATTTGAAAATTACAAACTATCTAGATATCACGTTAAATTTACAAAATGGCACAGTATCCCCGTATAAAAAAGAAAACCAAGAACCCCAGTATTTACATATAAAATCAAATCACCCAGCCCATATTATAAGGCACATCTCCAAAAATATTGGGTATAGACTTTCAACTAATTCCTCTAATAGGGACATTTTTGAAGCCAACAAAATAAGTTATGAGCAAGCCCTAATTAAGAGGGACATAAAATAAATTAGAATATATAGACAACCACAATATTACTCGGAATAGACATAATAGGCAAAGAAAAATTTTGTGGTTTAATCCCCCTTTCAATTTAGCGGTAAAAACCAAAAATTGGTAAGATATTCTTTAATTTACTGGAACAACATTTCCCAAAAAAAACTGAGTTACATAAAATATTTAACAAAATAATGTAAAACTTAGTTATTGTTGTATGCCAAACGTAGGGACTATTATAAACGGATTGAATAAGAAAAAACTAGGAATGATCTACGTAGCAATCCTCCTACTTGTAATTGTAGAAACAAAACATCTGTCCATTACAGGGAAAATGCCAGCAAGAATGCGTGGTGTATCAAGTGAAGATTTACAAAATAGTGAGGATACTAACCCTTAAAAATATACATAGGTGCTACTCAGGATAAATTTAAGAAAAGATATTATAACCATACGAGTAGTTTTAAGAATGCAAAAATTAAACATAGTACTACGCTATCTACCTACGTATGGAAAACCAAACAAGATAATATAGACCCCATCCTTAAATGGGAAATATTAAAAAATGCCAAAAATATAAAAGCAGGCCATAAATTTTGCAAATTATGTGCTGAGGAGAAATTAGCCATAGCTTTATATGATCGCCCTAACCAACTATTGAACTCTAAAACTGAAATTCTCAATGTATGTAGACATAAAAAATCATGGCTACTAAATTAGACATTTTTCCCGTTAATGACTTTTCCACTGAGGATTTTTTTTTTTTTGTTGTTGAATAAATATTTAACCCCCCACCACTTAGGTTGTTGTGATTTTTTTTTTTTTTTTTTTTTTTTGTCACGTGATTTTACCTATAAATGTGTGTTTCCTTGCCTTGTTAGCCAACCTTTTCCCTGACGATCCGTTTAGGTGAAACCTAGGTAGGTTTGTCTGGCTCACTAGGTGTATCTATATATATATATATATATATACATATATATATATATATATATATATATATATATATATATATATATATATATATATATATATATATATATATATATATACACACACATATATATATATATATATAGAGAGAGAGAGAAAGCCCTTCATCTACGGACCCCCATCAACGGACTTCGGATGCAACGGACAAAATCGGCAAGCAAAAAAATTACAGATCGTCAGCAATTTTTTTCAAAATTTGCGGGCTTAGCGGATCGAGGCGTATTATTTTCAAAGTGACCGCTTGGCGGTAGCGGCAGGCCTTTCGATTGTAAACAAAGACGAGTGTACAGTATATAAAGTACGATATAACAGCGCGTGCGTGCGACGGTAGCTGTGAGACATCTATTATTTTTGTTAATTTGATTAATATATTAATTGATCGACTCATCATGGCAACGAATAAGAAGGAAACTGTTAAAAGGAAGCGCACAAAACTAAGTATCAGAGAAACTTCATAGATTTTCTTACTCAGAATAATAAACCAATCTGAAACCCCACTATATGATGACTGCAGGAAAAAAAACTCCATTTTCCACTATATTCTCAAGGTAAATAAACTTTAACAACTTGTTGCGTACCTTTTAATATATATATATATATATATATATATATATATATATATATATATATATATATATATATTTCATAATACATATAATGTTATTGCATTTTATTATTCCCTTTAAGAGATAGTGCTATCGATGCTATTCTTTGTAAGTGAGTTATAATGTATTTTTTCTTACTGCATATACAGTATATATATATATATATATATATTCAATTTAAATAGAAAACAGACAACTTTAAAGGTCCATTGGTTATAAATTATTTCCCAAGTTGTGTGGTTTTAACTTGTTTCATCAGACCACACTTCCAAGAGTGAAAAAATGCCTGAAATTTACATATATTTTTTTATACACTTTTGATGAGTAGTTTTAAGTTGATGCAAGATGATATAGAGAGAGTTGGAGAAGGAGTATTACAGATATGGTCGAAATTATAGAGGCAAAAAAGGGATAGAAATAATTTTAAATCTTTTTTTATTAAAATACTTAAGAGTGGAGGAGATAAATGCCAGTAAGATATCTTTAATCATTTTTAAGATACAACTGTTCAAAGCTTAATCTAACAATTGGACAATTTTATTTCCCCAGGTGCGTGGTTTTTATCTGTTTCATGTCGAAATTATAGAGGGAAAGAAGAAATAGTAATAATTTTAAATCATTTTTTATTAAAATAAAGAGTGGAGGAGGTAAGGACCAGACATTGACCTATTTAATAAGTCACAGGAAACGAGATAAAGAGAAAAAAGAGAAATAAAGATATAAGAAAGCAGAGGTGGAACAGGGGTGAGAGGAAAGAAAGGTGAATAGAAAATGTGGAAAGAATAATAGAAAAGAAAGAATAAATTAACATATATGGGCTTATTGCGGTTAATTTGAAAAAAAAAACACAGATTTGGATATTTGGCTGTTAACGTTTGACATTAATTTATGCGTTTACATTTTTTTTAACAAAATAAACTAGGAAATAAATATAATGTGAATATAAGATAAATAAACCAAAAATATTACTATTATTATCATTCTTAATATTATGAATAACAAGGAGTAAAAAGTTTCTAAGTAAAATCTAAGGTTTCAAATTTTAAATTTTGAATCTTATTAAAAGTAAACTTGAAAAACATTTCGAAATGAAACAAGATTTTAAAGTAATAATAATGTTATTTTTATATTGTAATAATGAAAAAAAAAATAAATATAATAATAGTAATAACAATAATTGTCTTAATGCAGAATTACCTATGAGAGGAATAATGATAATAATAATAATCGTAGTATAAAATAAAAATAATAGCAATCATACCAATCAGAGGAATAACGGTAGATTCATAATGAAGAAACGGTAATATTACATTAGTTATAACTATTTAATATATATATATATATATATATATATATATGTCCATATAAATATCAGTACATATACAAAATATTATACAACACACACACACAGGGTAGGGTGTAATGGTTCAAAAGCTTGTCTCGCTAGAACAAATATATATATATATATATATATATATATATATATATATATATATATATATATATATATATATATGTGTGTATGTATGTATGTATGTATGTATATGACATATTCCGTGGTGGAACTCTGCGGAGTTTCTCTCTAACCATAGGACTGTGCCCACTGGAGAAGCCGCTCACTCTAGAGCATTAGAAGCCGGTTCAAGCAATGATATACACATGATAGAAATTATTAGGAGGATTTGATAATTATATTTAAGTAATTCATCGAGTCTGAAACCTCAACAGAATGCACTGGACGGCCGTTTCGTCCTATATTTGGGACTCATCAGCAGTGCGCATCCACTACCGAGAATTGAAACCCTGACAGTTAGGTTGTCAAGCAAACATCATACCAACTGTTTCAACGGGCCTCGGTGACGAAGAGGTAGCAAATCAGACTCAATATAGCCACGCTCGCTCACATATTCTAAATATAAAAAAAACACGAAACAAATTGAGGTTCTTTTTCCAGTTTCTCAGATAAGACGTTTCGCCATCTTGACAAAATCTGTCGTAAGAACTACTGAAAAATCCTTTAGGTTATTCAGGTAAAATGTGAACAAGTTAAAATCATTTTCCGAACTGAGCAATTGTGAGAGGAAAAAGATCATTCAGGTCTTCAGTAATGGTACCAGCATTCATACTCTGGCTTTCATGTTCAAAGTCTATTCAAGAACACTCGAGAGAACGGCGAATAAGTTTAAAAAAGAGGAAACAGTAGAGAGGAAAACTGGATCAGGAGGTAACCACTGAACGAGGGATCGTTATTTAAACTTACAGCTAAAGAGATTAGTTAGAAAAGATCCAACTCAATTCATAAGATGTTTGGCATGTGAGAGAGTAGTTTCAGCTATGACAGTCCAAAGAGCAGTGAAAAAAGAATTGAAAATGAAATCGTACGGGAAAAGTTTGGGGCAACTTTTGTTATTCCAGAACAGAAAGTTAAAAGGTCATAGAGGGCGAAGATCGTCTTGAATAAGTTGTAAAATAAGCTTCATTTAAATCCTTCATGAGCTTCCGATCCTTAGCTATGATTAATTAATGATAAACAAGCCTTATAAAAACCATGAAAAATGCCAGTAAGATATCTTTAATCATTTCTAAGATACAACTGTTCAAAGCTTAATCTAACAACTGGACAATTTTGTTGTTACAGCCAATATATATATATATATATATATATATATATATGAGAGAGAGACTTTCTAACAATGTTCTTCTAATATATTAACCCAGCAGATTTTTATCACTTTAAATGTAATGCTTAGTAGACGCTCCATTTATTTATCACATGGTATATTCATCTATTTTCGTCTACCGTCCTGAATATTCGAAAAATCTTATTAATTGAAAGATTTTGCGGTGTCCGTTACGCTGAGCAAATGGAACCATCGTCAGATCCGAGGTACTCTAGACTGACTGAGCTATAAAGAACTCAGCCGATTAGACAGGAATGAATAGTGTCTTTAAGCAAAATTCTTCTCATCATAGACTTACGGAATATTCATATTTGCTCAGTTTCCTATCCAAACCTAAACAAAGCAATTTCTAGAAGAAAGTAATTGATTTTTTTTTATTTATTAATCCGATAGATTTTATCATTTAAACGTTATTTCCTATTTGACACTCCGTTTATTTATTTATTTTCGTCCGACGAGTATCCGCTAAAGATAACGTTTAAAGTGATAAAATCTTTCGGATTAATGAAACAAAATACATTATTTTTTAGTAAATTGCTTTGTTTACATAATATTTTATATACTAAACAATGTCAAGAAAATTAATAAAAAAGTTTTTAAAATGTCTGTTTTTGCTTTTAACGCGCTTCGCCCTTTATTCGGACTAATCTTCGTTGATCTTTCTGTTGAGCTAGCTACACGGGCGCACGGCTGGTGGGAAAAGGCACTGAAATTTTCATCTTTTAAATTTAATTTCCGTTTTAGATGTATCTGGCTATAATAAGGCTAACTTTATTTACTTTCTTTTTGTTTGTGTTTTTATGTTATTTTATTAAGCATCCCACATTGAAGTTTTGCCATGAAAGGTGAAACATTGTAAAAGCCTGGACGCAAATTTACTTCTTGCGATTAAAGCACTTTCCTCTTAGTTCGTTTTTAATTCTCACAGTTTTTAACTCAAATTTATTGTCAGACGCATCACGGGGAGCAAATAAAGCATTGAGTGTGTTGTTTTCTAAAAGATCTCTTTTGCGTTAATATAATATTTCCTGTAATTTCCTCGAGGTTTTTCCGATATGTTTTTGAGGTGTTTCTTACATGCGATAGATCAAGTTCCTACTTCAAAATCAAGAAATAAAAGCTTTCAAGTGATAAAGCAATAAAGAGAGTAAATTTGCCAAGTAATCTGCAATCATGACATCAAGACTTACAAGGGATCAAACAATAAACAGATCAAATTTTCCAAGTGATCATGCAATCAAAAGATCAAGATTTCAAAATGATCAACAATCAAGTGATCAAAGTTTCCCAGTGTTGAAGCACTAAACACCAAAATGTTTAAGTGATGAAGCAATCAAGGGATCGTAATTTTCATGTGATCAGGCAATAAAGAAAGTAACGTTTCCAAGTGATTAAACAATCAAGAATTCGAAGCTTACATGTGATCAATCAATAAAGGGATTCAATTTTCCAAGTGACCAAACAATCAATAGATTGTATTTTCTGAGTAATCAATCAATCAATCAAGAGATCAAAACTCCCAAGTGTTCATCAATCAAAATGCCAATGTTTCCAACTAATCAAGCAATCAAGAGATCAAAGTTTCCAAGTGATCCAGAAATCAAGAGATTAAGATGTCTAATAATCAAGGACATCAAGTGATCCAATGTTAGAGAAGATGAAAAGATGAAGATTAAGAGGTTAAGAAATCAGATGAATCGATTAGCCGAGGTCAAATTATTTCAAGTTATCAACAATAAGAAAACCCGCAAATTTTAGGAGGTCAAATAATCTAAAGTTCCTAAAGATGAATATACTCTGGCATACATGGTTTAAAAGTAACAAGTTAAATGGCATTTCTCAATTTCTAATCACCAAATAACTGCGCTTAATTTTTTAACATTTGAAAATTTTTTGAGTTCCGAAGGGGGGAAATTGTGTGGGCACCATTTTTCGAGCGTTGAAAAAAATGAGAATTTCTGACAAAGCATTCAGCCTTGTCGGCAGAAGAGGTCAGAACCTCAAACTGGTTTAACAAATCTTTCAGGTATAGAGGGTTTGCTATTGTTAAGTACGCTTTTTTCCAGAGACGCCAATAATTCTTGGAGCCGAATTTATTTTGCAATACGTTCTTTCATTCGAGCAGCAAATAGTGACTTTGCTTCATTGAGGACACTTACACTCGTTAGAAAGGGCAAAGACAAAGAGACGTCTATTGCAATCAGACATATTGCTACGATATAGGTGGAAGAAGTGATTCCTATGTGCAATGAGAGCTGAGCAAAGAATTCACCATGGTTCATTTACGGAAATTTGTCCATTCAGGAAATGAATAAGAGGCTCTCCACAGCATCCTATCCATTTTATCTGTAAACAATATTTGTTTTTTTACTATCCCTTCAAATCCCTGTCCGGCTCTCCGATGCAATTTGATATCCGACGTTTGCCGGATAAAATATTTGCTTTATAAAGAGATCGCATTTTACGACAGTTTATTTTAATTAGCATCTGATGAATTCAGCTTTTATCGATAAACGATTATTTTCGTCGCGAGAATTAAAGAAATTATTTAATTTTTCTCCCCTGAATCTATCTTACATATCTATAAGTCTACCATCCGTCTATGCTTCGAAAATTGCTGCCACATATGGTCCGATGCTCCTGATATACATTTAGATATTCGTGATCCTCCCAAAGAAGGATCAGCAATATTATTGGTCTTGACCTAGCGTCTCGGCCTCCGTTACTTTCCAACCGCCGTAATGTAGCTAGCTTCTCTTGGCTTTTTTGTTAATAAATACTTTCATGGTAATTATTCGTATGGACACTTCGCTACGTAAACTTTATGAATTTAAGCGCAGCACTAGATTCGCAAGAAGGCCTCATCAATTCAGAGTGGAATTGGGTAGATGTAACCGTAAGTTCTGTGCTAACTGTTTCTTTTCTTGCACTTCTCGCTTGTGGAACTCCCTGTCGGCTCTATGCTTTCCAGTCAACATTGATCTTCAAATATTTAAACGCAACGCCAATCTTTATCTAATGTCTTCTTAATTTACGTTATTTTATTGTTATAGCTCTTTAATATTATTTCTTTTCTTATTATCATACACTCAGTAACCCCTTGTGACTTAGTGGCTTTACTGCCTTGCATGGGGTGATATGAATGGCAAAAATTGATAAAAATACTTTTCCAATTAGTTTCCCTGCAGTAACCGATTAGTGAGAAAGCAGAATAGTGTTGATTTCCTGCTCTGATTAAAATATAAAAGGAAAGGTTCTAATGTGACTTGAAATAATAAGACTTCGATCAAATCGTAACAGGAAGAGTCCGTTTCCACGAACAAATCCGAAATTTGATATATTCTGTAACCTTGTTTGCTGATTCTCTTCTCCAGGACTGTTACAATGGTCTTTCTCAAAGAATCTCCACAGTAGACATTTGCTTGTCACCACTCTAACATGAAGCGAAAGATGACCTGGCCATCGATTTACAAGTTGTTAACGTAATCAGTTGCAGCGAACAGATACTTGATCTGAATGCTCTTATATATATATATACAAGGAGCGGTTGGGAGATTTTCTCTGCCTTTGTCAAGAGAGAAGAACGTTTACATAGACTAACTGCTAACTGTATAGAATTTACGAACCGTGTTCAAAGCCCAGTTCGGGACAGTCGTCATAATCATCAATCCCATGATCGGGTGTGGCATAAAATAACAGTGCAGCCTAGAACTTGACAAGATCTCGTCACTGGTTGAAGGCCAGAGACGTACGCTTTCATAGGATAGGGTATCTAGGTCAAGTAGACCTGACGATAACCATCCCTCTTCTGATTAAACCACAACCTATGTCCAACTTATAGGCTCTTCTTGATCACAGACGAATGGTAGTTGATTCCATCAGAGGAACACTATACCCTAACCGTTGGATTGAGTCTAGGAAGCCACTAGCTATAATGGGCAAATAGCAAGGTAGTTGGAACCCTTTCCCTATATAATATACGTAGCATGATTTGGGAAAGTAGGTCTGGCGGATCCCATACCCCTCCAAGTCAAACAACAGCCGATGTCATTCAGAGAGGAACCCTATATCCTGGCCATTGACATTAGTCTAAGAAGCCCCCACTCAGCGATCTCTTTGTCACCCACTACCTAAGACTAAACGTCCAGGCATCTGAAAACCTGCACGTCTATAATATTATGGTCAAACCACTCTTCCTTGAGAGCCGAACAGGGATTTGAATGGATAGTAAAAAGACAAATATTGTTTACAGATAAAATGGATAGGATGCTGTGGAGAGCCACTTATTCATTTCCTGAATGGACAAATTCCCATAAATGAACCATGGTGAAATTCTTTGCTTAGCTGTCATTGCCCATAGGAATCACTTCTTCCACCTTTATCGTAGCAACATGTCTGATTGCAATAGACGTCTCTGTCTCTGCCCGTAACGAGTGTAAGCGTGTCCTCAATGAAGCAAAGTCACTATTTGCTGCTCGAATGAAAGAACGTATTGCATCTCGCAAATGCGGCTCCAAGAATTATTGGCGTCTCTGCAAGAGCGTACTTAATAGCAAACCCTCTATACCTCCTTTGTTAAACCAGTTTGAGGTTCTGATCTCTTCTGCCGACAAGGCTGAATGCTTTGCTCAGAAATTCTCATTTGACTCTTCCGGTGTACCCACACCCGATTCCACCCTTAGAACTGAGGTTCTATTGAGCGAGTTGCACATAACCCCGTCATCGGTTCTGGGCATCATCTCTAAATTAGACCCCTACAAGGCCAGTAGTGGAGATGGGATACCAGCCATTGTCCTGAAGAAATGTGCGCCTGAACTGACCCTTGCTCTCTCCAAATTATATAACTACTGGCTCACCGTTGTTCCTGTCTTTAAGAACTCTTGGCAATGTCTTTGAAGCTTTAATCAACGCCGAAGTGGTTATTCATCTTACATCCCATAATCTACTCTCGGACAAGCAATATGGTTTCCGCTTTGTCTGTTCTACAGCTGATGTGCTTACGGCCATAACTGAAATTGTTTACCAAGTACTTCATAATAAGGGAGAAGCTCGTGCTGTGGTTCTTGATATCTCCAAAGCGTTTGATAGGGTTTGGCATGCCGGCCTTCTTCGCAAGCTTCAAGGTTATGGAATTTCAGGTCGATTGTTTGACTCAATACAATAATTCCTGTCGAACCGTACATTAAAGGTCGTTCTCGACGGATTCTTCTCCAGCTCCTATCCCAAAAACGCACGTGTTCCCTAAGGCTCTATCCTAGGCCTTACTCTTTTCCTTAACTTTATCAACGATCTTCCTGGTGTCATAGGTTCCCAAGTAGGCATCTACGAGGGCAACACTATTATTTACTCCTGCCTCAAAAACAAATCTAGTGTCACTGACAAAACTAACCTGGCCATTTGTCTTGAAAAGGAGCTCCAGTCAGTTGTGGACTCGGGCAGGAATTGGCTGGTTAAACTTTAATGCCTCAAAAACAAAACTGCTGTCTAATACTCACCAGAGAGAACCATCCCTGCCCCCCCCCCCAATTAGAATGTCTGACGCTCAAATCCACAAGAGCACCACTTTGCGACTTCTCGGTCTCATTGACTGCTGACCTGAGATGGAACGAATATATTGTGTCAATAGCTTCGTCCACCTCTAGGAAAGTTGGCTCCCTGTGCTGCGCCAGGAATTTTTTCTCGTCGGAGTCGATCCATCAAATCTACAAATCAACCATTCGCCCTTACATGGAGTATTGCTGCCATATATGGTCAGGTGCCCCTTCTAATTGTCACAAGGTCCTTGGTAAAATCCAAAGACAGATATGCAATGTAATTGGCCCTGATCTGGCATCTCGTCTGCAGCCGTTCTCTCATAGACGTGCCGTTGCTTCCCTCTGTCTTTTTTACAAATACTTTCAAGGTAACTGCTCCGATGAGCTGCTTTTGCTGATTCCCATCGTTCAACAAGGCTGGCATCTCGCTCACACCCTTTCACTGTCAAAACTGTTAAATGCAGCCGTCCCTTCTACTCCAATAGCTTCATGTCTCGCACTTCTCGCCTGTGGAATTCCCTCCACATTACGTCTGTTCCTATAATGTAGGTATAATCTCTAACTATTCATATGTAACATCAATCGACGTCTCCAGGTGCCCTGATCTATCCCGTAACCTTCTCTTCATCCTTTCCTGTATCACTTCTCTTTGTTCTCGCTCCCATTATCTGTAACTCCTTGCGTGCTAGTGGCTTCCCGCCTTGCTTGGGGTTGAAGGCTTAATATATATATATATATATATGACATTGTTATTTCCTATGCTGACAACACTGTCTTCTGTCTCCTTGCAGTTAACATTTAGTTCTTTCTTCTTGGTTTCCAATGCGCTCCTGCTTAAGAATCAACCACGTCCTTTTGAGTCTCAAGGTCTCCGGTCGGGAGGTTTTCAGGAGCGCTGAACCATTTTTTAATTGCTGTTGTTCCCAGGTACGCCCTGGCCCGTGGTGTTAGCACACGTCAGGGTGCCAGCTACGGGCAAATAGTTATTTTTATAGAAAACTAGCAGCAATATATTTTTGAAATAAAAAACATTACCAGCATTACATTCAACTCTCGATAAAAACATTCTTTACAAAAATACGTCAACGAAACCTGATCTAGATACATATTCTATTCACACGAACTTAGCATAAAAAAATCTTGTCGGCAAGATATGAGGTTAATATGCCGTAAAGCAAAATAAAACAAACCAAACCTTTCCATGTCTGCCATCAACACATTATCATCTGCATATCTTCATATTAAGATTATGTCCGCCATTATTGTAGAATAACAATACAATAAACGACA
>CAHIKZ030002734.1:115000-202155 GCA_903632075.3 Acanthosepion pharaonis | reverse complement strand
AAGTTTATTTGCTATAAAAAAAAACAACAATTTTTTTACAAAACCAGGAGTCAGTCAACAACGAAACAAATATGGCGGCCCTAGACAACGTGATGATGAACTGGAGTAACCCAAAGCCGAAGCGATGTCCCTATTCCGTCAACAATGTGAAATGATATTCAGACGAAAGAAAATAACAGACCCACAAGACCAGATAGACGAAATCTTGCTCCGCACCGGAGAAACAGGTATACTAAAATTTAATATTTGGGGTTTATCAGCCGAGGATAAGAAGCGGCCGAGCGTCATATGGGAAAAAATTGAAGAATACGGGAAATCGAATCAGAATTTCTGAGTAGCCCGCTTGGCATTAAGAAATTTCAACCAAAAGATTGATGTGAACACAAACGAACCAGAAACAACTGACGAATTTGTGTCTAGACTGCGCCTACAAGCTGCCTATTGTGAATTTCAGAAAACAAAACACAGAGAAGAATACAACAGCGAGTTGGGCAAAATGCTCATTGAACAAATCATTGCTGGAACGATTTATCCAGAAGTACAACAAAAACTACTGGGAGAAGATAAAAAATGACACTGGAGAAAGCTATTCAAGTGGCAAAAAACCACGAAGCATCAATTAATTACATGAAACAACTGCAGGCCACAAAGAGTCAAAGCGCACAGCCACAACACAATGCCACAGTAGCTACTATACAAGACAGGAAAAAAAGCAGAAGCTGTCCAAAATGTAGGGAAAACCACAAGCCTTATGAAAAATGTCCAGCTTATGCCACAAAATGCCGAAAATGTAATAAATGGAACCACTGGGCTAGCGTATGCAAGTGGAATGAGAGGAAAGAAAAGACCAGATATAATAATACCCTAACAAAAGAACACTATAAGGCAAAAGACACTCAGGAGATACTGTAAAAATATTCGTGCGGTAGACTATGATGCCTACAATAGCGACTCCGAAGAACTGGAACTACACACTGTTAACAGCTCGGACAACCGTACTGAAATCAAAACAAAAATAAAAATTATGTTACCCAGACAAAGTAAAAAAACAGCCGAACTAATGGTAAAAGTAGATACTAGAGCGGAAGGAAACATATTGCCACTACGATTATGTGAACAAATGTGCCCAAACCCGCAAAAAAATTTAGTCAAACAATCAAACACAATCTTAACTGCATAAAATAGGACCATAATACCACAAATTGGAAGCATCCAGCTCCAGTGCAAGTATAACCAGGACACGTAGTCAGCAAAAACATTTTTCATAGTGGACACAAACGGACCAGCAATATTAGGATTACCAAGCTCTCGTAACTTAAAGATGGTAACTCTGCATTGCGAAATAAAAGAAGCGAAACTGATAGAGTCCATAAATGACCTACTATGGGAATATCCCAAACAATTTGACCGCATTGGCCATTTCCCAGGCAAGTACCACATTGTTCTCGACCCCACTGTAACACCGGTGATACATGCCCCACGAAAATGCTCTATCCACCTAAGAGACGAGTTAAAGAGAGAGTAGACAAGATGGAAAAAGACAGGATCATTAGGAAAATCGAAGAACCCACTGACTGGGTCAGCAGCCTAGCGTATAGCCGGAAAAGCAATGGACAGATGAGGATTTTCCTCGACCCGAAAGACCTAAATAAGGCAATAAAGAGATGTCACCATAGAGTACCAACCCTGGAAGAAATAACCCACCAGATAGCGAATGCAAAATGGTTTAGCAAGCTCGATGCAAAAAATGGATATTGGTCTGTCGAGCTTGACGAAGAGAGTCAGACCCTAACATGCTTCAACAGCCCATTTGGAAGATACTGTTTCAGGAGGATGCCATTCGGGCTAGTGATGAGTCAAGATGTGTTCCAACAAAAAATGGACCAAATACTTGAAAAATGCCCCGGAACTATCAGTATCACGGATGATGTCGTGGTCTTTTGAAAGAATGAAAAAGAACATGACAATAACTTGCGCAACCTAATGAAAGTTGCTAAGGAAAATGGTCTGGTTTTCAACAGCATGAAGTGCAACATTAAAACCAAATCCATAAAATTTTTCGGAGAAGTTTATGACGAGAATGGGGTACATCCAGACCCACCAAAAATAAAAGACATGAAGGCCCTAAAGCCCTCTGCTAATGTAACAGAATTACGTGCTAGGTATGGTGACATACATGGGCCCCTTCATGCCTCATTTGTATGAGCATAATGCCAATTTACGCGACCTCCTAAAGAAAGACAAAGAGTATGCTTGGACAGAGGACTTCCAACAAATCAAGGACCTCATCAGCAAAGAGGTAACCCTGGCATATTTTGACCCCACCAAGCCAACAACTATCCGAAATGCTTCTAGTCAAGGACTGGGAGCAGCACTATTACAAAACAATAAACCAGTTGCATTTGCGTCCAAGTCGCTCACTTTAGCTGAACAAAGATATGTAAATACAGAACGGGAGATGCTGGCAGTAGTGTTCGGGTGCCAGAGATTTCACACATATATATATGGGAGGCCATTCACAGTAGAGACTGATCATAAACCATTGGAAATAATCAGCCAAAAAAACTTGTCTGCAGCTCCACCAAGACTACAGCGGATGCTAATGGAAACACAAGGATATGATCTCACTGTAGTATACCGCCCTGGAAAAGAAATACTATTGGCTGACGGGCTATCGAGATTACCGAACAAGAATAACTGCGATCCAGTAAACTTGGATGTCAGGATTGAGTTTGTACAGTTCAGCACAAACAAACTCGAGGAATTGAAAGAAGAATCAAATAAAGACAAGATGATATCATTACACAGGGAGAAAATATTCACTGGCTGGCCATACAAGGCCAATGACACACCTGTACTGCTCAAGCCATTTTAGGCATTCAGGGACGAGTTATCGATAGAGGACACCTTGGTGTTGAAAGGTGGGAGGATAATAATCCCTGGAACCACGAGGAATGAGATTCTAAACAAGATCCACGCATCACACCAAGGTATTGAAAAGAGTATCCTGAGAGCCAAGACATGCGTATACTGGCCAAGAATAAATGAGGACATTGAGGTTGTCAAAGGTTATCCCACGTGACAGAAATTTCAAAATGAACAGAAGAAGGAATCCATGATACCACATGAGGTCCCATCTAGATCTTGGAAAGTGGTCGGATCAGATATTTTAAGTTCCCATTTATCAGGAAAATGCACAACACATGCATAAGCCAAGAGGTCATATGCGCCATGAAATCAATATTCGGAGATCATGGGATACCAGAATGTATCATAAGTGATAATGGCCCCCAATATGACAGCTACACAATTTGCAAGAAACTGGGGATTCGATCACATCACTTCCTCACCAAGGTATGTTCAATCAAATGGATTTGTAGAAAGGACCGTTCAAACAGTAAAGAAGACCATAATGAAGGTCAAAGACAGCAGAAGAGATATAGACATGGCATTGGCTATGTTTAAGAACAACACCTATTGACCACAACCTACCAAGTCCAGCACAACTGCTTTATAAAAAAAATATTAGAGGGAATGTCCCAATCAGGATAAGGAACATACAGCCTCAAATGGACAGAATCCTGGAGCGATTACACAAACGCCAACAAGAGCAAAAACAAAAGTATGACTATGGTGAAAAAGACTTACCACCGCTCTATGAAGGCCAGAACATAAGAGTAAGAAACCCCCAAACGGCCATATGGGAAAGAGCAACAATTAAGAGCAGAAGCCAAGAATCCAGATCCTACAATGTAACCATGGAAAATGGTAACACCATTAGGATAAATCGACGCCACCCACGGACAGCCCCACCTACAACAAGACAAGAAGAAAGACATCAAGAGACACACGCACACAAGAAATAAGACAGTCCGAAGATCCAGGTGCTGAGAATCGGACTTCATCAGGAAGATCGGTGAGAACACCATCACGCTACAGAGACTATATTTTAGGAAAAGAGACTGAGTAACATGTCCAGTCGCATAATCCAAGTAACGAGCAGAAAAAAATTACTATTACCAGTGAACTAGTATAGGTGAATTACCCTCCTTGCAACACAAAAAAAGGAAATAGAAGATAACAATACGTGTATCATGTATGTACCTAACAAGAAGGTTTTTAAAAATAAATAAATAAAAATATCGCACCCTTCGCCACAGCCAAGAGTTTCGTTTCAATTGTACAGAGTGGGGATGTAACATCCCTTGGGCTAGTGACTACTAGAGCTGCTGCTGCTGTCCCTTTGGACGCGGGAACAGGGTTTGTTTACTTCCGCCGAGCCTCGCTCTGGGACAATAGGCCAGCACGTGAAGCTGAAAACATGTGTGTATATAAATGTTAATAAAGGTATGTTAAATAATTATAGATCTGTGAGAGTAACCCTTATTTCACACCGATTGCGCATATAAGCAAATTAATCTGAATTTGTTTATCATCAAAGTTGAAACGAATAAAAGTGGTTTGGACTAAAAGAAAATTCTTACTACTCTTTCCCAGTTCACTATGGTTTTATTAGAAAACCGTAGATAGGAAGGCGAGTAGACCGAGGAGAAGACACTGAAACTAGAAATTTTACTCGCGAAGCTTGAATTATTATCTGTATAAATGTATAAAGAAGTGACTCGAGGCCACAGAGGTTCTACTGAAGGATGCGAAGGATGCGAAGGATACCATGGAACAAACATATGACCAACGATGAGGTTTTGGAGAGGATGCCAACAAAAATGAAACTTACATTTAACATCAGGTAGATGCAGCTGAAATATTTGGGACACGTAATGACAAAGGAGGGCTGGTGTATCTGATACTTACCGGTCGAATAGAAGGAAAGAGAGACAAGGGAAGCAACGCATGACATACCTAGCGGGCTTAAGCAAATGGATGACAAAAAAGGGTCTGGCGGAATTAGGAATGGGACAAAACTTATTGAGTGCTACAAGGGATAGGGGGAAGTGGAGAGCCTCGATTGCATACGTCCTGATGGGACTCGGCACATAATAAGAAAGAAGAACAAGGTTTCATCAATTTACAGCTGAACTGATTAGATGAAACCGTAAGTTCTATGCTGACAGTTTCTCTTCTTGCTTGTGGTACACTCTTCCGGATCCATGTTTTCCACACAACTTTGATCTTCAAAAATTTACATGTAATGTCAATCATTATCCATTGATTCCTGATTACACTTCTATTGTTCTCGCTCCTTAATAATGTTTCTCTTATCTATTTGTTTGACACCCCGTAAACTCTTGTGTCTTATTGGCTTTACTTCCTTGCATGGGGTGAATTTGATTTTAGACAATGTCATTTTCTACATGAAGTCAGTTTTCTAAAATTCCTTTTGTCATTATGTTAAGATCAGCTGAATTCTCTTTGTCGACGTAGCAACAACATAGTGCTGACCATAAGAGAAAAGTTTTTTTTCTTGAAGTAGATACCAGCCATTGAATAGATTTGGCCTTGAGCTTTGTTGTTTATAAGACCAAAGTATCGTTTGACAGTAAATTGATGCCTTGCATTTAGAATGGGAAGGGCATTAGCACTTGGTGACATGTGCATTCTTGCGATAAATAATTTTTTTCTTTATAGTTTCCAGAGTGATAAGAGCACAAATAACCGTACTGAGGCATCTAATAATGCAACATTGCAGTAGCCACTAGGTGCATGAAAATTTTCAGTGGTCCAGTGATTTTTTGTTTTTACGGTTTATCAATATTTTGCAGGTTATTTTAAAGCCTGAAAATATTTCTAGATTGAAAGATGTTTTGAAAATAACAAGTATTTGCTGATATAAGTCGTACTAATTCAACCATAGTTTGGGGGATAATACCTTAGCTAAGTTTATTTACACATAAGTGAACCCAAATGGAATGTGAACTCTCTCCAGTTTCCAATTCCGAGTTGTTACCCATTACACCATCCGCACATCCAAGCTTGTAGTACCTGACATTCTCAAGCGTACATCTATGTACTGACCAGGCATGATGTTGCTTAACAATGGAGGCACTTCTTCTGGCTGGAACCGTTTTTTTTTTAATATTAATTTTTATTTTCAATTAAATATGAAATGTTTTTATATGATCTAAAACTTTTCCAATTAAAATGAAATTAAAATATTGTGAGTTTTTATACTTATATGATATTTATAAAAATTAAATCAACAACAGAATATATTTAATAATTATTTCGATAATTCTATAATATTTTTAACTACGGAAATTAATTTCAGTATCCGATTGATTTGTTTTTTACGACTTATAAATCTTTTGCAGGTCATTTTAAATCCTGAAAATATTTCTAGATTGTAAGATGCTTTGGGATTAATAAGTATTTGCTGATACAATTTCTGCTAATTAATCCATAGTTTTGTGGGGAACGCCTTGCCCACGAGAAATTTCGTATAAATGAAACCGAATGGATTGGAACACGGTCTCCGATTTTCTATTTCCGAGCTGTTAAGCATTAAACCTTCCGCGTATCAAGGATTGTAGTACCTGATACTCCCCAAACGGACATCCGTCTATGAACTGACCAAGCACTACCTTGCTTAACTTCGGTGATTTTAAAGTGATATGGCTGGAATTTAAATTTTCCAGGCAAAGAATGGAGGAACTTCTTTGACTCACAGTCTGCGAGGCGACATTTGTTAAATATGTATTAATTTTTATTTTCAGTTAAAAATGCAAAGGTCTTGTTTCATGTCATTTAAGCATTTTCCAATTAAAATGAAATTAAAATACCGTGTATTTAAATACTTATATAATATTTATAACAATTAAATCAACAACAGAACATATTTTATAATTATTTAGATAATTTTGTAATGTTTTATTACAACGAAAAAAAAATGAAACAAGAGTCTATATTTCTGAAAATAAATAATTCTAATAATGAAAATAATTTTAATAATAAAAGGAGATTTATACTTAGCATAAGAATAGGACAGTTGAATCTTTCGGGTGCATAATGGAAAATGAGGGGTTAGAATATTTGACACTCACTGGACAGAAGGCAAGAAGAAGAGCGTAAATCTGCACATAATTTATCTCACCAGCTTCTGAAAATGGTTGGTAGAGAATAGATTAGGGGGTATGGCAAAAGAACAAGTTTTACTTAGTGGTAGTAGGAACAGAAAATTGTGGAGAACCATGATCGCTCATGACCTAAAGAGGCACGGCATGATGATGATAATGAATACAAAGAAGAAGAAGAGTGACTTACAATGACTGATTGTTTGAAACAACAGGTGGAGGATAATACTGTGGATGACAATACTGTGGATGACCGTAGTTGTTGTAACCGCCAAGAGGCTGCTAACCTTGTGCTAGATATGACGCTTTCCACGGGTCATAGCCCGCTGTTGCTGCATATCCTTGCTGTGTTGGGTAGGCAGGTGGATGTTGAGGACAACTTCGTGGATAATTGCCATACCCATTTTGAGATGAATTTTTAACAGACTCTGAATAACTTGGTGGTTTCTCTTGACTGTTACCTAGGTGCTGCAATTGAGTGTTACCTTGGGGTTTCCATGAAGATTCAACTTGAGTTTGCTGATCTGTTAAAGTAAATATATATATATATATATATATATATATATATATATATATATATATATATATATATATTGTTGTGTGTATTTAGGCAGCATCTTTTCCTTCATGCAAGTTTCATTAAATAATATAGACAAGTGTTGTCTATTTTTATGTAATGAAAGAAATTCACAATATTGATCCATGACATCTTTGATAATGGCTTATGTAAGCCGAAAGCTTAGATTGTATTAAAAAATATGGATCAATATTGCGAATTTCTTTTTTCGTTCAACGATAATGTTATTAACCTTATTAGACATTACGAAAAAATTACATAAAATAAATAGACAACACTTGTCTATATTATTTAATTAAACGTGCATGAATATATATATATATATATATATATATATATATATATATATATATATTTATATATATATATATATATATATATATATATATATATAACCCTTTTATGAAGTCGTCAAAAAACAAGCGTTACGAAAGTTTTTCTTTTTTTATATGCACAATCCCCTTTCATAAATAAAATAAAATAAATAAATAAATATCCATAGACTAGCAAACTAAACGAAGATTAATACATCTTCCGTTTCATTTTTGACAACCCCAACTTTCACCGACTTGACACCTTGAAAGTATCTCTATACCGCTACTTATTATTAACACGCTACATTCGCCTACCCAATTTAGACAATTCGCCCTTGCTGTTACCATGGGAATTTTGATTTCAATTTTTAAAACAAGTAAATGTCAGATATTCGTTATTCCAACAAAAATTTCGCTTGAAGATGGCACGGAGCCCATTTTAATTTCAACTCAATTTAATTTAAAGGATTATATTGAAGTTTTCGGCTCTTGTTTTGAAACATGAGACCTCTTATGTAGCGATTTGGAATCATATTTTTTAAATAAATAATTATTATATATATATATATATATATATATATATATATATATATATATATATATATATAGTGTATACTATGAATATATGAATATAAGAGTTTATTATTGATTAAATGTCTGGTAACTACTAATCTATTTTCCTTGATTTCCATAAAATTTCTATCTTACAATCATTTATTGTAAAAATAACATTCTAAAAATAAGAAATAATTCACGTTTATTCTTGAGGTTTTACATAATTAAGCTTGAGTTCTGAAATGTTATCCACTAATTATATTATTTTTTCTCCTACATGAATAGGAGTTCATATAATTAGGTTCACACTCCTCCCCGACTTTTTGAACATGATTAGAGGTTTAATCTTTGTTTAAAACGAGATTTCCGGTTCCCCTTAAATAGCCACGGCATGATGATGTTGAGGATGATGAGGATGATGATCATGAAAACGAAGAAGAAGAGTGATTTAAAATGACTGCCTGTTGTTTGAAACTACAGGTAGAGGATCATAGACCGTAGTTGGTGTAACTGCCACCAGGCCTAGTAAACTTGTGTTGGAGATGCCACTGTTGCTGTAAAACTTTGCTGTGGTGAGTGGTCAGGTGGATTTTGAGGATGGCTTTGTGGGTAAATGCCATATTCAGTTTGATATGAATGTTTAATTAATGTTTATAGTTTTATCTGCCCCTGGATGTACTGGTAAATCTTTTGTAAAAAAAATAACACTAGCAGCATCATCATCTGTATAGAGGGCGTACAACACACATCACCTTAAAACTTCTATCGGATTTGAACTACAATGAAACATATTTTTAGCAACAAAACAGGGACCAACTTAGGAGACAAGCTTCATTGTTTGGGATAAATGTACCATGCCACACAAACAAGCATTTGAGGCCTTAAACGCATTACTCAAAGACATTACAATGAATTGACGCATCATGAGAGATATAACTTTGATACTCTCTGGTGATTTTCCACAAACATTACCAGCCAATGCAAGAGGAACTCCAGCTGATGAAGTCAATGAATGCCTGAAGTATCCAAGATTTGATTAATCATGATCATCAAAAACATTAAACACGATGCCATGGATTCAAACTGGATTTGTGCCAGGGCAATATTAACCCCAAATCAAATTTGTTAGATATAATAACAAACTAAATATCTCCAATATATATAATGAAGAAAGTATATTTTCCATTAACACTATTGTTAAACAGGTGTAGGCAGTGAAATTTTTATAAAAATGTAATTAATATATACTCAATTTTAATATGTTATTTTTTTTTCCATTTAGCTTTGTAATTAAATAAAAAAAATCTATCTATCTATCTATCTATCTATATATATATATATATATATATATATATATATACACACACACACACACACACACACACACACATCATTACATTCATTATATATATATATATATATATATATATATATATATATATATATATAACATATATAATGATTGACTTACAAAATCATAGGCTGACAAAGAGGGTTTTTTTTTTCTTTTAATCGAAGAATATTTATTAAAAAATTTTCTTTTTTCAGCTACCCGACAAAAAAAAAAATAAAATTCATACCTACAGATCCCCGTCCCGGATACCAAAAAGAATTAACTAGCTCACTAAACATAATGCTTTGATTAACAATCTAATCGACAAAGAAATATGCACAGCACTTAACCCATTTTACATTACACCTGCTCGTTTCTATCTCCTTCCTAAAATACACAAAAAAAACAACCCATCAAGGCCGGTTATTTCATCGTTCAAATGCCACAATACAAAATTTCCAAATACATAGACCATTACATACAACCGCTAGCTAAGGAAGTAAAATCCTAAATCAGAGACTCAACAGATCTAAAAGAACAAAAATTAAATACATACAAACAGTTCCAGAGAATGCTATTCTAGTGATTATGGACGTTAGGTCCCTCTATTCAAACATTAAAAACAACCGAATGGCTAACCGCCCTCCAGGAAGCACTTACTAAAAAAAAGAAAAACAAGAGCCCCCCCAGAAGTCATCATAAAACTCATGGAGCATGTTCTTACATTGAATATTTTTCAACTTCAATGAAGCACACTACCTTCAAAATAAAAATAGTTTGTGCCATGAGCACCATTATAGTTCCATCATATGCTACAATATTCATGGGAAAATTTGAGGAGACCCATATCTATCCAATCATTTGTAGCGACTGCGTATTCTATGCAAGATATATCGATGATATATTCTTTGTATACACGGGTAGTGAGGAAAAACTTACCCAATTCCTTGTGACCCTAAACACAGTGCACGACTCAATTAAGTTTGACTATGAAAAATCTACAACATAAGTAACATTTTTAGACACCCACATTTACACTACACACTAAAATCACCGACACCCACAACTATCTACACTTTGAGTCTTCCCACCCTAAAAACCTCAAAGAGAACCTTCCCTATTCACAAGCACTTAGACTCAGAAGGATATGTTCCAACAATGAAGAATTAAATAAACACATTGAAAATCTGGAGCATCAATTCATAACACGTGGCTATAAACAACGCCTAATCAGGGAATAAATAAATAAAGCAATTTCTACACCTAGGGAAGACACCCTAATGTACATGATTAAAAATAAATATAGCCGCATCCCTCTAGTAACCACTTTCAATCCCACTCTGCCTCCACTATCCCAAATAATCAAACGTCGCTGGGAAATACTACTTCTCAAACCAGACCTAAAATAATTGTTTAAGGAACCCGGTCTTCTTGCATATCGTAGACCTAAGAACCTAAAAGAAATCATAGGTAGTAACCAGATTTCAGGGGACAAGGTAATCCGTAATAAAGTAAGAACAAAACAACAGGATTTTTCCAACCATGTAACAACAAAAGAAGTTTATGTTGCAACCATATTAAACACACGAATTCATTCACTAGCTCAATCACTAAATCTACTTTCAAAATCTACCACAATTCTAACTGTAGAAGTCATAACATGATTTACCTCCTAGAATGCACACTATGCCAGAAACAATATGTATGAAAATCTGAATGGCCCTTTCACTACAGAATTAATTATTATCGTAATCGAATTAAGTCGACTCCCCATGAAAAATTATTACCTGTAGAACAACATTTCCGCCTGGAAAAACACGATTTCAAAACCCATGCCAAATTCACTATAATTGAGAGAATAGAAAAGTTCAGAGCAGATAACATTAGAAAGATTTTAGAGTCCCATGAAAATAAGTGGATACAAAGTCTAAGAACAAAATATCCAGCCGGATTAAACCATAAATTTAACAATACAGATAGTAGCAATATATAACTCAACAAATCAATACCTACCCACATTTCTCACCCACACAAGACAGACATGCTTACGGAGGTGTGGAGGCCTCACACTTATACAATCACCCACACGAATATGCACACTTACACATATCAAACTCACTCACTCCCTAATTAGCCAAATGATAACATACACCCACAGCAATACACACGCTTACACATATCACACTCACTCACTCCCTAAGAACCAAATAACACACACACAAACACTAAACAGAGACACATCCCCTCACCAGGTCCAATAAAACTGTCAAACTGACCAGAGAATTCAGTGCAGCATAAATCTATCCAGCTCTTATCTCAAATAACAACTTAAAAGAGATTGTTTGACCAACACAAGGAATGTTAAAAATTCATGTTAAAAAAATAAAAAAAAAAAAAAAAACAAATGAAAACTACAGACAAAAGTTCATTTTCTCCATCAAAACATTCATTTCTGTAGTTTACTGCTACCAGCAAGCAGAAATTTTTTTTCCTCCTGATGATGGCCATTTTGGTCGAAACTAGTCGAGGAATCTAAATGAAATAATAAAAAAAAAAACGAAAGAATATTAATCTACAACCCAGTGTGTCTGAAGATTTTAATTTTTTTTTAATTTTTTTTTTGTTCAATATATATATATATATATATATATATATATATATATATATATATATATATATATATATATTTTCTATCAATCTCTATATCATAAATATATATATATATATATATATATTCATCAAAAATATACCATAATATATCTATAAAAAAATGGCAATTTATAAAAAATAGAACCTAAATTTTGTTTTCCTACACATCTACGTGTCTTTTTTAATTTTTTGTTCTTTTTTATGTTTTTTAATTTTTTTATTTTTTTTTTTTTTTTTTTTTATAAATCAAATAACTGAAAAACTCCATAGAGGAAACGGATGATTTCTGAATATTTAATTTACCATCACAATAGTCCTTCAAAAATTATAACATATTTATATAAATATATATATATATATAAATATATATATACACATGGAAAAAGTTGAAATAAAAATTTAAGTTTTTAAAAAATGTATAAACACATTTCGTTTATATTAAATATGACTATATTTTAAATGTCAAAAATTACTAAAAAATATATATAATTTAATATGTATATATAAAACAATTATAATATAAAATTCTGGTCACACAAAGTTTTCGTTTATTTTTGAGCGAAAAAAAATATATTTTATTATTTATTGGGTTTTTCGTTTCTTTCCTTAAAAATCTTTTTACTATTTTTAATGAGATGTAAAACTTATGTATATCTTTTTTCTCATTATTTCATTTTTGTTTCATCTTAATTCATGTTTTATGAAATCCTTTCAAAAGACAATTTAAACGTTGAATCAAATATTTAGTTTTACATAAACACGTAGGACCCATTTTTTCATTTTTTAAAAATCCTTTTTATTTTGAAAGATTTTAAAAGGTGAAAAAAATTAATATTTTTAAATTATTTTTTTTTAAAATTTAACATTTTTTTCAATTAAAAAAACAATCCATCTTGTAAATATTCTGTAAAGTTTTTCTCTTCCAGTTTATTTTTCACCATTTCATAAGAAGGCCACATTTACACACCTGAAATGTTTTTTTTCTTTTTTCTTTTTTAAACAGAGGACCCAAATAAATAATTAAATGGAAAAAATATGTTTACATTTAAAAATTTTTCAAAAATAAACAAAATCCGTTTTTTAGATTTATATAAAATTCGATTCTTTTCTTTATTTTTAATAAAATTCTCAAAACTTGTCAACAGGTTTCCATTTTCAATATTAAAAGATTTTACATTAAAAATTTCTATGAATTTGTTCTTTTTAAATCCATATGGGGGTGAAAGAGATGTGCAAATTTTTTTATCATATCCTCAAATTCTATTTGTAAAAATAAGACTTCAAAAACAAAACTGTTTTTTTTCAAACACACATACATCAAAAAAAAAAACACCTTTCTTAAATATGTAAAAAAAATATATTAGACATTTAATTCTTTAAATATTTATTTGCACATTTTAAATACCAATTAATGAAAATTTAAATATTTTATTTTCTTAAAAAGACCCACCATTTTTTTAAATATTCGAATGAAATTTTTTAACTGATAATCTTCATTGTTCACAAAATTTAATGTTTTATAACCTATTAATAGAACACACGATTACTTACGGTATATATATTTATAAAATTTTAAAAATTTATTATTCATATTATCTTTGTTAAACTGTCCTATCTGTGTATCTATATGATTTTTCAGTTTCATAATATTTATTATTTTTTTTTTTCTCACATTTCTTTTGAATTTTCATTCACTTTTTATATTATTTATTGTTCCATTTATCTATTCATATTTTTTTTCTTTCTTTACATTTGATAGCCATTTTTTTAATATTCACTTATTAAAAATTTCTTTAAAATCCAATCTTTTTTTTTTTTTTTTTTAAGAATATAGAATATGTCAGAATTCTATTTTTTGCTTCATTAAAAAGACATGCATTAATTGTTATTTTTTAAATTTTTTTTTTGATAATGATTTTAAAGTCAAAACTTTATTTCTTTTTTCATCTCATCATTTGATTTTTTCATAAGTTTAAAAATCTTGTTCTATATGTCATTTTATACATTTTTTTGTCAAAAGTTATACATAAAAAAAAATTTCATTTTATTTTTTAAAACATTCTTATAACCATTTTTATACGGAATGTTAAAAGATAATACATATGATAGACCCTAAATTACTTCCTAATCATGTCTTAATTCCAATTTAAATAACAAAATGAATCTGATCTCTATTCTTTAAAGATATTTTTGACGAATGACATTTTTTTTCTTTTTCAGATATTTTCTTTCATATATAACGAGACCAAATGTCAAGGTTATAAAAAAAAAGTTTTTTCATTTACAAATCCGGATTGCAGAAGAGAAATTCAAATTTTATTTATTCTTAGGTTTATGGGTTTGAACAATGGATTTGACTATGAACCAATTTGAATATTTTTTCCTTTTTTCTTTTGACATATGTATAAAATTACAGACAAAATGACACTCGGCTATTGTCATATATACATTTTATAAGATGCACACACGATAAAATAATATATTATCACAAAAAAAAAAAGTTGTATTGAAAAACAATACCGTGTCCAGTGGCAAAAAATTTGCCATCTTTTACTTCTAGTTTATGCCTTTAGTCAATTGAACTGTGATACATTAATGTTCTTAAAACAAGCTGACATAAGCTCTAGGGATATAAAAAAGATCATTACATAAGGGATGTAAAGATAAATCATGGTTTCATTCAAGAATATGGTTCTTCATATAATATATATTATATATATATATTGTTATATATATATATATTTCTGATATATTTGCAATTCATCAATTTATATTAGACGCTCAAAATCATTGCTAACTAAAATCAAATTTAAAACCTGACGTCAGTTGTAAAACCGTTTAAAATTGACACACGGCAAAATGAAATTTTTTTAAGTGATTTTTTTTTAATAAACACAGTGAATGCAGAACTGATTTTAAAACGAAAAAACTTGCATATTAGATGACTAAAATCGAATAAGGACCAGCTATTATTTATATACTATATATATATATATATATATATATATATAAATATATTGTGTGTTTTGGGTATGCATAGAAATAATGAAAAAAAAGTATCACGTTGGGATAATCCGTGTCAATTTGTATTTTTTTTTATTTTTATATTTGAAGACAGTATATATATAGATATATATATATTATATATATATATATTTTTTGTTTAAAAATATGATTCCTTCGCTACATAAGAGTTCTCATGTTTCAAAAACGAAACCATCCAAATAATTATTAAAATTAAGTTGAATTGAGGTGTTTAGTCCCGTTTCATCTTCAAGCGAAATTTTAGGAATAAGCTATCTCTTGGTTTACGTGTGTTTTTAGGCATGGTCCGTTATAACATTCGTTATTGTGGGAGTGGCTAGGCTAGTTTTCTTCGTTAAGTGGTCAGAGAGTTAATTCTTATCTATAGATTCATCATCTTCTGAGAGGTTTTGCTCAGATTGGGTTGGGTATCTATTTCCAGGCTAATGTTGGCCTTCATCCTCTAGTTAGTACCCAGTAAGGGATATTTTTATGGCGCGTCTAGAAGTCATGTGTCGGGAGGATTTTGTTTTATTATTGTCTATCTGAGTATCTATTTATTTATTTGTTTATTCAAGTGGGTGTTTTATATACAAACCGTATTACACTGAATTTCAATTTTTTTTTTTTGACGACTACTGAAAGCGTTTTTCCTATTTAATGATTTGGCTAAGCTTTTAAGACTTTTATTATATTATGGGATTTTGTATGCTAATTATTTAATGCGAAAATTTGTTGATGTCGGCAAAAAACTGTTAACTCCTGCCTATGGTTTAATAATTTTTCACTATTTAGAAACTTAATGATGTGTAGTTTTTCGTGTAGGCATAAAATGCATGCGTCATCCCAGGTTTTACAAGTTCTTGTTCTATTTACTATTTTCCATTTTACTTTTGGTGTTCTATTCATTTCTTTTAGATGCCAGAAATATTGGGATAGAGATGTCTGATTTCTATTTTGAATATTGTTCAAGGAACTCTTGTGTTGCTTTCATCTAATTATATATTTATTCTTCGTTGACCCTATGTATATCCTATCAGTGTTAGGACTCTCAATGGATGAGATAGTGCATTGGTATACCACGGATTTTGTGAGGCATTTATTTTCCAACGGGCAGTTTTTAGGGTTTCTACAATCACATAATTTTTTCGTTATTTTTATCTAATTTTAGTTTATGAGTTTTATTACTGTTTTTGGCATGCGTGTTTTTCTAGGATTTTCTTATTATGTCTTTTTATGATTCTTTCTAGATTTTCAGTGCAGCTGTAACTCAATTTTAAGGTGTTTTTTGTTAAAGATCTCGCTAAGTTTGCTATTAGTGGGAAGTTTTTTTCAATTAAAGCTATTTGCCTAGTTTGGTGCTGACCATTTGGTTGTACGGAGGGGTATACCAGATGATCTTTCTTTTCCTTTCCTGTTTTTCTTATTATTGGTACTATCGTTTCTATAGGTTATGTCAGCGTTTTTGTATCCGCTATTTTTCAGGGCTGTGTTATAAAAACTACTGTGTTGTCGGAATATTTCCTTATTTGCTGAGTTCATACTTATTCTTTTCTCTATTGATGTGGGTATATGCTTAATTATAGATGGAGGGTGGTTTGACTTAGGGTGTACATACAGGGGATTAGTATTAGGTTTTCTGTAAGGTAGGTGAACGTTGTTCGTTAAGTCTAGGGTTACGTCTAGGAAGTTTACTCTTTTTAATTTAGTGTTGACTATTGTTTTTAAATTTAGTTTTCCGAATTCATTATAAATTATCTTTCTAATTTTCTCTGTTTTAAAATTTGTGGAGCTCCTCACTACCATGAGCCCGTCATCTCTGTATAGCCCGATGTCCCTAATGTCTAGTTCACGGTGGGCGGTTAGATTGTACAGTATAAATAGACCAACAAAGTCCGAAGATACTGCAGAGTCTAGAGATCCCATGGTGATGTCAAATTTGTCATTAGTGTTTTTAATCCACTGGTCCCTATTATGGATGAGGACAGATTTCTTTGCACTGAGAATTATGTTTATTTCTTCCTTATTTAAGTCAGAATATAATGGAGCAAACTCAGGGCAGTCGTGAAGAGGTCTTTTCATATTGACCGGTAACAATCGACAATATCAAGTGAATTAGACCTTGACGGGCCTTTGTCGATGTTGGTAAACCCCCTTTATGAACTTTTTTGGTGTTAATCCAGAGTGTTAATCCAAGTTGTTTTTAATTTGGCTAGTGATCCTTTCTAGGATTTTTTTTGCTTATCTTTCCTATGTCGGGTCTAGTAGGGTTTATCATTCTGGTAGTGGGGTCTTCCTGAAAATCGTGTTTGTGGTTCCTGAAAGTACTGAATAGATGTGGCACTACTTTTAAAAGTTTTCCAAATCTATTTACTTATTTTTTTATTTTTCAGTAATCATTTTACTAGTTCTATTGATACTTTCAACCATATTTATATAAATTCTGTGTGTATGCATGCATGTCCATATGAGCATATATATATATGTATAAATTCAGATATATATATATATATATATATATATATATATATAATATGTCTACATTTAAATATATATATATATATATATATATATATATATACATATATATATCTGTCTGTCTGTATATATATATATATAATATATATGTATATATTTCATATATATATATATATATATATATATATATATATATATACATATGTAACGATGTATGTGTGTGTATAATTTTTAAGATGAAACTATTTGTGATGGATGTGTGTTCACAAATGTATGCATGTGTTTATATATATATATATATATATATATATATATACATATATATATATATTGTTATAAATTTCTACCCATTGTATATGTATTCATGCGTATATATGTATATATGAGATGTTTAACTATATTTTGTTTTATTTTTTTATTTTTTATATATTAAATGTTTTATTTTATTTTAAGTGTTGCATTTTGTCTGGACATTTAAATTTGGTGTTCTTTATGTGTTTGTATGCTTATATATTTATGTTTTTTCCCATTTATATATATATTATTGACTTTTTTCTTTGCTTTGTTCTATGCCGAACATTTGTTTTCGTATTCTACCCCTCTTGAATTTTACCCATCCTCTTTTGATCTATATATCTTTACCCATGTAAGTAATATTTTAATAGTATGTTTGAATTCGTTAACTAGCACTTTCAAAGCTGATTCTTTGTAGGTGTGTATATGTATGTTACTTTATGTGTGTATGACTGCTTATATACGCGTTTCATTGTATGTATATGGTGATTTTTAATTGGAAATTTTTCATTTTCATAGTAAAATTTAATTAAAATTGAATGATTTCTATTTTAGTCTAACCTTAACATTAAAGCATTAATTATTATAACCAAAGTTCGGTGTCAAGTTTTTTGAATTCTCATATACTTGTATTTTGATTGGTTATTGCGGCTTACGTAAAAGCGTTTCCTCTATCGTGGTGTGTTTGGTCGATTTGAACCTTTTAAAACACTTTATTCTACATTCAACACCATCATTTGATATGGCACTAGAAGTGTGGAAACAAAATGTCTAATTTTGTAGTCATTTTTATAACATATTTATGCTATAATATTCGAATATATTATAGTTGCTCTACTCTGTATTGAGCAATCTCTTAAGAATAGTATTTTTTCCATTTTCTGGAATTTATTCCGTATAACTGTTTCTATACTTATATATATATATATATATATATAAATATATATATATATATATATATATATATATATATATATATATTCTCATTATTTACTATTTTAAACATATAGTCCGATAGGCCACCATGAATTATCATGTTTCAAAAGAAAACAAATATTGTAAATTTAATTATAAAATTAATTTTAAAATCAATAGTTACATTCTAGTATCAAGCAACATTTGAAATAACCTAATTGAGAAGTTTACTTCACTTCCAAGCACAGTCAATCATAATATTTTAACCTGCTAAGGTTACGTAAAATTTTTCATTTTGATAATATATCCTTTTTTTGTTACATTTTCCCTTTTTTTACGGATCAAATATATTCATTAATTAATCAATCCGGTTACGTTAAGGTGCGGTAGCGGTGCCTGCTCACAAACAATGACATCCGTTTCTCGTGTGTCGTCTGGGTTTTTCAATGATAAAAGTGTTTTACATGGCCGCTTACTTTATAATTTTAAACATAAAGAGTTCTTAAAGTGGTCGTCAGAATATGAGTAAGTCTTTTTTTTAATATTGTAAAGTATTTTTGTACTTCTAATAACTAAGAGACTATACGTTATTTCTAAATATATATATATATAAGAATTGCATTCGTATATAAAAACAAAATTATTAATCATAGATCATGTATAAATATGTATATTTCATCTTACATCTCTTTTTCAGAATTAAACATTATTTAAGGAAAATATTTGACAGTGTCTACAAAAATAGCCATTTCATTTCTTTGATTAAGCAAATTATAAAATTTTCAGAAACTTATTAATGTATAACTTTACATGTAGCATAAAAACACGCGTCATTACAAGCTCTAGCTTTTCTTATTATTTCCATTTTACTGTTGGTGTTTTATTGGTTACTTTTGAGTGCCAGATACATTTAGACAGGGACGTCTTTTGAAATTTTGTTTTGTGTAGCAGATGTAGATTTTAACTATGTCTGGATCTTCAGTGGTAAGAAATATTGCAATGATAAACCAATGGATCTATGCAACATTTATTATTAAGAGGACAGTTTTGAGGATTTCTACAGTACGTAATATTTCATTATCTTCATTTCTGTTTATTTTAGGATCTAGATTTTTGATTTTGGTCTAAGTGTTTACTGAATATATAAGCATTATGTTTCTTATTAATCATTTCTATGTTTTTAGTACGACATTAACTTAATTTAAGGGTATTTTTATTAAAAATTGTACTGAGTTTACTGTCTCTTATTAAAATGTTGATCAGCAAATGCAAGGAAAAAATGGTCCTAATGTATTGATTTGTTCTTTTCGATATATATATATATATATATATATATATATATATATATATATATATATATATATATATAATGTGTGGTGCAGTTTAATTTATATTACAGTGAATCATTCATACAAAAAAGTAAATTAGTTGAAGATTGATATAACATAGCGAAATCTCTTCGCTAACTAAATTTTAAAGATGTACTAACCCACTGATCATTCTATGAATATTATGATCCCTGTTTTGTAAAATTATAAATAAACTATATGGGTCTTACGTAAATACGCAAGTACGTTCGACGGATCTGGCAGTCGTCATCAGGCATGGAAACTATTTTGTTTTTGGTAAAATTCAGATAGCATCCGAGACGAAAAATATAATCCACATCGAAATATGTTATTTTTTTTTTAAGTGTTTCACCCCAAGCACGGATACAAACTTCCGACGCATGCAGTGGAGCAAGATCAGATAGGAGTGAAAATTTAAGTTATGAGGAGAAGGGTTTTTTTTAGATCAAGGCAACTGGAGATGTCGATTGACATTACATTTGAATAGCTGGAGATTAATGACTAACTGATAAAAACTGGAATAAAAAAAATTTCCAATAGCGATTAGTAAATTAACGCATGAAGCTATTGGAGTGGAAGAATGGCTTAAAACTATTAAACTTAGTAAGTTTCGACCTGAAGAGGGGTAATCAACGGATTTGATCCTCCACCCTCAAGTGAAGTACTGGGCTTGGGAACCAGCGAATGCAGCTCCTCGGAGCAATTTCCATGAAAGTATTTGTAAAACAGACAGAGGGAGGCGACGGCGCGTCTGTGAGAAAGTGACTGTAGACGAGATGCCAGAACAGGGCCAACCATATTGCATATCCGCCTCTGGAGCCTATCAAGAACCCTGAGGCAAACAGAAGGGGCACCAGACCATATATGGCAGCAATACTCCATGCAAGGGCGAATTGTTGATTTGTAGATCTGGAGGATCGATTCCGGGAGAAAAAAATTCCTAGCGCGGTTCAGGGAGCCAACTTTCCTTGCAGTGGACGAAGCAATTGACTCAATGTATTTATTCCATCTCAGGTCAGCAGTCAACGTGAGACAGAGAAGCCGCAGAGAGTTGCTCTCGAGAGGTTGAGCGTCAGACATTCTAATGGAGGGAAGGGAAGGATCTCTGTGGTGATTAATAGAGAGCAGTTTTGTTTTTGAAGCGTTGAAGTTGACCAGCCAATTCATGCCCCAGTTCACAATCAATTGGAGGTCCTTTTCGAGACGCTCGGCCAAGCGAGTTTTGTCAACGAGACTAGATTTGTTTTTGAGGCAGGAATAAATTGGGGTGTCATCCGCGTAGATGCCAACTTGGGAAGTTATTGCGTCAGAAAGGCCATTTATGTAGATAAGGAATAGAGTGGGACCTAGGATGGAGCCTTGAGGAACACCTGCGTTCGTGGGATAGGAACTGAAGGAGAATCCATTGAGAACAACCTTCAATTTACGGTTTGACAGGAATGATCGTATTAGGTTATATAATCGACCCGAAATGCCATAACCCTGGAGCTTGCGAAAAAGGCCGGCATGCCAAACCCTATCAAATTCTTTGGAGATGTCTAGTGCCACGGCTCGGGCTTCCCCGTTATTTTGGAGAGCTCGGTAGACTGTTTCAGTGATGGCTGTAAGCACATCAGCTGTAGATCGGGCAAAGCGGAAACCATATTGCTTGTCTGAGTGCAGATTATGGGATGTGAGGTGGTTAACCACCCCGGTATTGATTAGAGCTTCGAAGACTTTGCCGAAGAGGGGAAGGAGACTGATAGGACGGTAGTTGGAATGGTCAGATGGGTCGCCGGAGTTCTTGAAGACTGGAACGATCGAAGAGGACTTCCAGCAGTCAGGAAAACAAGATTCCTTGAGGCAGTAGTTGTATAGTTTAGAAAGGGCAGGCGCCAGTTCAGGCGCCAGTTCAGGCGCGCATTTCTTCAAGACAATGGCTGGTATTCCGTCTCCACCACTAGCCTTGTTGGGGTCTAAATTGGGGATAACGCCCAGTACTAAAGATGGGGTTATGTTTAACACACTCAATATGGTCTCAGTTCTAAGAGGGAAGTCGGGTATGGGTACACCGGAAGAGTCGAGCGTCGAGTTGAATGAAAAAATTTCGAGCAAAGCATTCAGCCTTGTCGGTAGAGGAGGTCAGGACTTCGAACTGGTTGAATAAAGGAGGTATAGAGGGTTTAAAAATTGTTCAATACGCTTTTGCAGAGACGCCAATAATCTTTTGAAGCCAAATTTGCGAGATGCAATACGTTCCTTCATTCGAGCCGCAAATAGTGACTTAGCATCGTTGAGGACACGCTTACATTCGTTACGGGCGGAGGCAAAGAGACGTCTATTGCAGTCAGATATGTCGCTACGGTATAGGTGGAAGTAGTGGTTCCTATGGGCGATGGCGGCTGAGCAAGCAGCCGAGAACCAGGAGGAGGAGCGCGACTTGACCCTATATTTCCTTGATGGGATGAAAGCGTCGATTCCAGCTTTAACCCAGGAAGAGACCTCAGAAGCACATTCTTGGACGGGGAGCTTAAAGACTCCATCCCAGGTGACATCGCGGAGGAAATCACGGAACGCGTCCCAGTCAGCTCGTTGATAGTAGAACGAAGTTCTAGTGGTAGGAGGTTCTTTATACATAATTGGCTCATATGTGGAACTCCCTCCCTTTTCTGTTTCCTGGGAGCTATAATCTCCAGCTATTCAAGTGTAATGTCAATCGACATCTCCAGTTGCCTTGATCTATCCACTACCCTCATCCTTTCTTCATATCCATATAAATCTTTCTTGCTCTAAATTGTCTGTAACCCCTTGCGTCCTAGTGGCTTCCCCCCTGCTTGGGGTAAAAATGCTTAAAAAAATATATAAATAATATATATATATATATATTTAATTAAAAAAGGGCAAATCGAAATATCCAAAGAAAATTAAACAACTTTTTAACAACAAAAAAAATTAGGACATTTACGATGAACTACAGGATATAACTACCCCGGACCAACTGGAGGAAATTACACATAGACTCACGGAAATTACCAATAAATCTGAAGCTCAACACCGAATTAAAATTATAAAAAAATGAATACATTATACAACGGTAATATCATCATATTTCCTAACAAAACTGATAAATACATTAACCTTTCCAACTATGAACTAACTAAAATTCAAGAATTACTTAACCTTGGACCTAACTTTTTTATATACCGTTTAAGTACAATCGACTTTTTAAAAAAATAAAACTGAGACCCTATACCAAAACATCGTTAAACTCCAGGATGAACAACTAATAGAAACTACACCAGAATTTAAAGACTTACTTAAGGCCGAGGCACTGAAAGATCGACATGATAAAAGCAGAAACTCCTCAAAAAATCTTTCTAAACAACTTGAAAATTGCCGCACAAGAACTACGTAACCACCCTGACATTATTGTAAAAAAAGTTGATAAGACCAACATTTTTGTCATCCTAAACAAATTGGATTACAACAAAAAACTAGACCACATACTCCATGATCACATAAAAGTTTAAAAAAATTAACAAGAACCCGACCAACCAACTAAAATCAAAGCTTAATAAACTTATTAATGTTAATAATGCTGAACAGAACTCTTTAAAACTCCCTAAAATTGTTGGTGATTATAGACCTGGCTACATATATGGCACTATAAAAAACACATAAACTAAAATATCCTCTCCGTCCTATCATATCGCAAATTCCAACTCCTGGATATCATCTAACAAAATACATCAACCAACTTATTACTCCCTATCTTCCTAGTAAATATAGTGTTAAAATCAACATTAGAAGTAATCCAAATCCTAAAAAAAAAAAAACCTGACAATGAAATCATGGCTTCACTTGATGTTGAAAACTTATTTACCAATGTCCCTGTTAGTGAAACTATTGACATAATCATAAGAAATATATACAGTAACTCATCTTTACCCCCACTTAAAATTAATCCTAATATATTAAGAAAACTACTATTAACTTGTACTACTGAAGTCCCTTTCTTCGATCATAATAACAATATATATATACAACGTGATGGTGTCTCCATGGGTTCAGTATTGGGCCCGACATTTAGCAATTTCTACATGTCGAACCTCGAAAATAATTTATTTACAGATTTTAAAAACCATCAATCTACCTAAGATACGTTGATGATATTCTTATGTTAGTTAAAAAATACAGATGAAATAAAATTCAACTTCAAAAACGGTTCCAAAATAATTCTGTCCTTAAATTCACATATGAACTCAATACTAATAATAAAATCCCCTTCCTTGACATATTGATAAACACAAATAATAACAAATTTACTATTTCGCCATACAAAAAACCTACAAGCATAAATTCATGTACACTTAACTACAAGAGCGAATGCCCATATTACTACAAAATAGCAATTATAAAGAATCTAATACATCGTGCAGAAACTAATTCATCCACCAAACAGATTTTTTTTACAGTGAACTAAAGAATATAAAACAGACACTTATTAATAATAGCTTTCCAAACTATATAGTTGATGAACAAATAAGATGCTTTCTTAGAAATCTCAATAATAAGCAAATTGTACATAATACTGCTTCTACTGATCTCAAATATATTAATCTCCTATATCGTAATCAAATGCATACTAATTATAAACAAGATGAACACATACTAAAAAAAAAATTAGTAAATTCTAATATATCAACTACAGATCCTAGCAAAAAAAATTAAATTAATCATATACTACACTAAATCTAGTATATCCAACTTAATACTTCGCAATGATTCTTCTCCCCCCGTTAGCGATTTGCAAAAAACCAACATAGTTTATTTAAATTCAAGTGCCCTTTGGGAGAGTCTATCTCCAACGAATTAAATAATATTTATGTTGGTCACACCACAAACTCGATTTCACGACGCTTGACACTACATTTTAATGAAAACTCTAACATTTTTTTTAGGCATTTAAAACAACATGCCTGCCCGCACACACAATTTCCGTAAAAATACTTGTCGAAAACACAACTATACTTCGACATGAAAAAAAATAGACAAAAACTAAAAATACTTGAAGCATTATACATCAAACAGTTAAAAACCCAACCTAAACAAAATCAACTATGGAATCTCTACAAATATTCTTAAATGTCTATAATTTCTATAATTGGTAACAGAAGCCATTGGTTTATACCAACGGCTTTCCTTATTTCATTCTACAATTCACTCTCGTGTAGTCATGTGTGACGTCATGAGATGCGGTGCGATTTTCGCTTCTAGCGTCTTATATGCGCGTGTTCATCGTTGCTTAGTGATCCACTATGTAAACAAAACAATGACAGACTATCATCACTGTCGTGTCCGTATATTGTTTGATATGTTTGTAATTACATCTTTGATAATGGCTTGAGTAAGCCGAAAGCTTAGATTTTATTAAAAAATAATGGATAAATATTGTGAATTTCTTTTTTCGGTTAATGATAATGTTATCAAACTTATCAGAAGATACGAAAAAATTTTTTATAAAATAAATAGACAACACTTGTCTATATTATTTAATGAAACCTGTATAAATATATATATATATATATATATATATATATATATATATATATATATATATATATATATATATATATATATATAATTACAGTTTAAAAAGTTTTAAGTTAATCTCCAGAGTTAGCATAGGAGGAAATTGACAGAAAAATGAAAAAAAAAAATCTGAAAGTGCTCTTAGATTCATTGAAAAAAGACGTATACTACGAAAAACCTTTGCATCTAACAAATAACAATTGCGCTGCACCAATCTAGGCTAAATGCTAATATTTTGTTGAGAGCGAAATTTAATAAAAAAGTTATTTTTCTTTTTGTCATTATGAAATTTATATATATTTCTATATTTCTCATATACATACATACATGCATATATATATGTATATATATATGTGTGTGTGTGTTTGTGTGTGTTTGTGTGTGTCTGTTTGCATATATGTGTGTATATATATATGTATGTGTATCTATATATCTATCTGTATATCTACATACACACACACACATATATATATATATATATATATATATATATATATATATATATATATATATATATATATATATGTATTGTAAATAAGTTATCAAAAGCAAAAAGTAGGAAGCCGGAATTGTTTTAACAATATGTTTATTAACTTTTCATACAGTGAAACAAAGTACAGATTAGAAAATAGGTGAGATAATGTTTAGCCCTGAATGACTTCGGATTTCCAGCAAAAGCTACTGCTGCTACTTCTCCTCCTGCTACTCCTTTTAATGTAGGATTTTTTATATGTCTTTCGTCCGACTGCCGAGTCCAGACTTGTAGGGAATCTTTCTCCCTCACAACATTTCTTCTTTTTGAGATTTCACCTCGTCTGGAGGCCATACCTCTTTCTTCTGGTATCCATGTTCAGAACTTCTGTTGGACTTCTTTTCCTTTTACTAATCGATTTAGTATAAATTGTTTCTGTTATAGGCACATTACATCGTGTAATATCTGAACTAATTCTTCCAAACTTGTATGTTTATTATCAGAGTAACTTTTCTTCAATTGGTTTAGGTGACGTTAATGGACCACCTAGGATCTTTGATCATATATAATACTCTCCCTTTTTCCCAATTATCATTTACTTTTTATAAATTTTAAAGAATATTTTTCACCTGGGTTTAAATATTTAATAGTATCTGTCTTCTTTTTTGTGTTCATTTTTTTCTCAGGCAGCAGTCTATCAAATAAAGATTTTACTTTTCTCATAAACATTAAAACTGATGGAAATATACCTGGCACTGTGTTAAGATTAGCTGTGATACGATATACTTGACTGAATTGTTGAATTTCTATCTCATCTTCGTCACCAAACTGCTGAAACTGAGTTATGAAAGCAGCAGTAGAAATCACGAATTGTTTTAAAAACAAGTTTATTAACTTTTCATACAGGGAACATAATGTAGGTTAGAAACTAGGGACTTATTGCTTTCAGAAAAAACAAAAAACAAAAAACAAAAACTACTTCTCCTTCTGTTACTCTTCTTGATTGGGATTATTTTTTATGGTTTTCGTCTGGAAGCCAAATCCAGTATTGTAGGGAAATATTCTCCCTCACAACTGTATGTACGTATATATGCGTCTATTATATAATGCTGCTAGAAACGTATTTTCGCTCTATGCCTGATATCCATCTTTAAGTTTCGAACAGATGAGGCTAAGTAATTACATGACATATTTTTAGTTTAATGTTTTAGATTTTCAGTAATTTGTAGTGTTGAAACAAACTATTCACTTCACTGGCTATTATATTTTATTTCCTTAATATTTAAATGGCGGACCGCTTAGAAACAACACATAATTTACATAATATGAAGGTATTTTTCTGAATGTGTGCTGGAATTGTTAGATGCTTATAACGTTAAGTGGATAAACCCAGTTCAAATTCAAGTTGAAATCGTTGAATTCATTCTTGCCCAAATACTGAACTCTATCCATGGCTGGCAAACTTTATAAGAATTTTAAATTCTGTGTGACGCTGACGTGAGACGTCCATGAACTGTAAGTAAATTTCACTCGGCATAGTTGTAGTATAAACCCTATTTTTGCTCTGAAGTTTCTGAACATATAAATATGCTACTGACCTTGTTGATGTATTTGGAAACGAGCGGTCATGATAAAGATGTGAAATCACAGAAATTTTAAGCTTAAACGACCACGATAGTTCGAATAGCCACACCATGTATATAACAAAGAATTTTTGGAAATAGACTATGTCTTTAACAAAGTGGTATAAAACTTTTTTCTTCTTAGGTTTCTCTCACAGAATAGATTGGGTAACGCGTTAGAAATCACTAAAATATAGGTACCTAAAAAGAAAAAAAGAAGAAGCGATATCCAGTATTTAAAAAGCATTTAAAATATATAAAAAATCTTTCTTGAAGATTTTATTTTAGTTTTAATTTCAAGTTAATGGACTAAATTTGATATTCGTATTAAGAAAAATACGTTGGTGTATTTCAAATAGAATTTAAATTGATTTCAATTATTTCCTTCTAATTATCAATAAATTCTAATAAATTCGTACACTGACAAATCTGTCGACACAATTATCTTTATATACATTATACTTATTCGGATTGTTGACATTAACTTTATTGTTTTTATCATGTTTCAGCCGTTGTGCCCACCGGTCTTTCTCAGGTGAGTAATGATCTGTGTAACCTACAACGAATTCCGAATTGAAACCTTTCAAAAAAGTATATCACTTGTGAAAATTTAGCTGATTTAATGTTTACAGTATCTGAAATGAAACAAATATTAGTTACATTGAGTTTAAAATATCCCATGAAAGCTTTTGTTTTCAAACAAGATGGGGGATCGTTTTGAAGTGATATATCGACAGCTTAAGATTGGATAAACTTAAATAAAATGCACATAACGGATATAAAATTACACGACGAATACAACATTATTATATAATCATTTGTAACTAGCCTGTAATCGTAAATCAATTACAAATATGTTAATTATATAATTGCATTTTATGTACATAGTCTTCACAGCCTTACCCCTTGCTAAAATGTTTGATGAAATGCGCTTATGTTTTGATTTTACAAAATTGACAAATTTATGCACACATATAAAATTAAAATTATTTTTAAAATACTGAGTGTCGCTGAATTGTAGGAAGTTTTTCCATTTATGATTTTTAAATATAATTTTAATGTAACAATAATGTCACTTGACTGCTACAAATTAATACAGAAATTTAAGTGATTTAAAATAATGGTGCACATAATTTATTTTATTGATAAATCAATTAAATTATTTTCTAATTAAATAATGTCTTATTGCTATTGCAATTTTCACTATACGATTCAAAGTAACTGCGGCTCCTGTTTGATGAGTTAAATTCTCCGAGGAGTTTTCTTATAAGTAATATAAATATGCATTGAGCGATAGAAAAAAAGAATTTCTACAAATAACTTATTGCGCTAAAAATAACGTCGGATGCAAAGTCATTTAAAAATTAATGAATACTTTCTGTTTTCTAGGGAAGACCTCTTCAATGATAATCGGTATACAGAAAGAATATCTGTAAAATGTTGCCGTAATTCAATTTAAACGTGTAAGTATTAAAAAAAAGTAGTGAAAAGGAAATAAAAGAAGACGAGAAATGTTTTGAAAGTTAAAATCAAAAAAGAAAAAATAATCATATCTTAATATTTATTCATCATAATAGGTACAAAATGTGCCACAAGGGCTAAAAAGTGGGGGTGGGGAAAAGACTGGTCTTCTCTAGTCCTACCTCACAACTAACTAGTCTCATTCGTTGACCCATACGTACTTACAATTTTCCTTTCACCATAACAACGCATTTACTCGTGGCTGTCACACCACAATCAACAAAATACCACATTTTCTCTATGAAAAGCCCTAACATGAATTTTTATTTACACAATTATCAAGGGATGGGGAAAAAATCAAAAACCGAATTTTTTATATACAATGAAAAATAAGTTTGTACAAGAAATTAAACAAAACAATATTAGTAGTTGGACCCTTCCCAAAAATGTGGCAGCAATCTCGATTAACTGGGTTGAAACAAATCCAGAGAACAGAGACATCTGTCACCTAAAAAGTGGGTGAGGTGGAGACAAGTAACTAAAAAGGAGGACACAAAGGCGGGACTTATGTACTTACATGCTCTAGCTATGTTGAAAGGAAAACATTTAGCCCGGAGGAGGCCAAAACTGAAAATGAAAATGTCCTATCTTGCCTTAAAAGGGCTGGGATGACTGATGTTTTGGTTCGAGTCCCAAAATCCTCTTGCCTAAGTTGCATCTAACTACCATTCCAGTTCAGCATCTCTCACTCTCACCAAGCGCGAAACTTTCACTCACCTTTTGCCGAATGTCGACGAGGAGAGACGCACCCTCTCCGCCCTGATCTTAACCATAAGCTGATGCTTAAAGAAAGAGACCAGTTGCAAAGAGGAAAACTTCTCACCTGCGTGAAACTCCTTCTGTTTAGTCGTCCACACCACACCATATCTTAATTTATGTTGCTTTCGTTTCCTTTTTATGTTTAATGATCGCCCTGATACGTATGCATAGACCTCTGTTACATCATAAAACACTTTCTGTGTCATGTGTTTCTATAATGCAAGATATGACTGGCTTTCTAAGATGTGAACGCTTTTAAGTGATTGGCAATTGAATCAATCAAGTGTAACAATATTTGCAGGGTTTCTAAGTATGCTTCCTTATTTGCATACAGATGATACAGATAATATTTTTATATATGATGTATTAAACGATAAAGGATGACTTTTCTTGGTGAATGAGCAAAATGTAGTGAATGAATGGGTCGTGAATCAGATTAGCTACAACTGCGATAAAAAGTGTTGATCGACTTTTTCCTATATCCCCTTTGGCCTTGTGCCACAATTGCTTTTAATTAAAACTATATAAATATATAACAATAATAACATATATGCATACATAACAATAATAATACATAGATGCAATAATTTCTTATTACGCAAATCCTTTCAAACTGAAAATCATTTTATTTTTCCCCTGTTTCATGTAGTACCAGACGAACATAACTGTTTTATCTTAAAAAAGCTAGGTTATTTGGTTTTACAAGTGGCACTATCACAAATTAAATCAGTAAATACAAAAAATGTCACATTATTTATATATGTTGTTTTGTTTCTTGTGATGGTTTTAGTTATTTCGAAATTTCTTCTATTTTAACTCACCGATTACGCATATAAGCGAATTAATTTGAACTGGTTTATCGGCATAGTTGAAACAAATAAATGTGGTCTTGACTAGATGAAATCTTTTAACTATTCGTTCCCAATTCATCATGCTTTTATGTAAATAGACATATTAGGGAAGGCGAGTCGGCAAAGAAAAAACACCGAAAGCACAAATTTTTACTTGTGGAGCTAGACTAACTTTCTGTATAAATATGTTTTTAAAAGTAGCAATTAAAAAAATATATTTGTAACTTTTAACAACAAAATATATTTGATAAAATCATGTAACTTCACAAATCCAATGATATAGAAAAAGACATACTGAAAATAAAATTATGTAAATAAAGGGCTTAATGGAGAACGTCTCACAAAAGTTAAACGCCAGAAGGATAATGTGATTCAACACCAGAAATATGATATACAATGGCCGTACACAATGTTATGAAAATGACAGTTTCCTTTGTTGGAAAGATTTTTTTATTTTTATTTAAGTTCACGAATCCAATGATATAGGAAATATATATGTAAATATAGCTATCATTGGAGAACGTCTCACAAAAATTAACACCAGAAATATAATGTGATTCAACACCAGAAATATGATATACAATGGCCGTACACAATGTTATGGAAATGACAGTTTCCTTTGTTGGAAAGATTTTTTATTTTTATTTAAGTTCACGAATCCAATGATATAGGAAATATATATGTAAATATAGCTATCATTGGAGAACGTCTCACAAAAATTAACACCAGAAATATAATGTGATTCAACACCAGAAATATTATATAAAATGGGCGTACACGATGTTATGAAAATAAGTTTCTTTGTGCTTAAAGTCACACCTTTCAAGTCAATAAAAGTTTTTCGATGTGTCATATTCCTTCAGGACGTGAGTGTTCATAACTGCCCACAACATTTTTTCCTTCATATTTCAAAGCAATGTTTGTCTCATTAATATCCCTCCCAATTCATGTCTCGCTGTTTTCACTCTTACACTCCTGTTTTCTATATATCTTTAGTGTTTCAATTTCAATAATAATTATGTCTCCCATACATTTCAGTTTTGTTCTCTTGATTCTAAACAGGTGTCATTTTTTAAATTTATACCTTCCTTTATATAATCTTCTGTAGAACCATATCTCTCTTACGTCATATCTCTAATTTCGTCCACCAGGAAATCGTTCATTATTCACTGCCATGTTGAAGTATTGATATTACATAGCAGTTGAGCAGTATTTTCATTGTTTCTAACGTTGTTTTCTAATCTGTTTTATAATACTTTTTCGTAGTTTTCTGAAGGGATAATTTCTATATTCCAATGGATTTGTATCACATTATAATGCTTAATACGGTGTCTTAATGTTTAATCTTATTTTCACTTATATCTTTTAATTCGTGGCAATTTTTTGTCATTTCATGTAATATGTCGTAATATTTTTAGCCAGATTTTTGTCAAAATATATTGGAATAATATTTACATTTTTCAAACTGTTGTCTTCGTCTTTATTGTCACATTCATGACGTTTCGACCCTTGTACGCTCAAGCCCCCCTCAGGTTATATTTGTTGGGAATTAGTGTATTTTATTGTTGTTTTATCTCGTTCTTATTAGTACAGATACCCATATTGAACTATATTGATAGATAACTTGATGGAGATGCCGACTAACATATATACGGAATACATGGAGGTAATAGCATTAAAATTAATATCACTAAATCCACCTTCATGGCTGAGATACGTAGACGAAACCTTCATAGATTAGCCCCACTAGAAAGATATTCAACTACTACTGGACCATGTAAACTCGACACAGTTCACAATAGAGAAAAAAAACAATTAGGAAAAAAGCCATCTTTCACCGGACAATACATCATCTTCGACATCCACCTACTGCGTGTGTAAAAAATGAATCATCGGCTGTCTACATAATCATGCAAAAGTCATTTGTCCCTGGGTTATGGCGAGCCAGAGATATATAAACAAGAAATTGTTAGTATGAGCTGTACAATTCAAAGTCTACCCTGGGAACATGCCACCAACCTCTTCAAACTGGAACAGAATGGTATAATATGATAACAAATCTAAAAAAAAAAGAACAGCCTCGCTGTGCCTATTCGTTGCGAAGCGCTTATCTTAACAGATATAAAATATCCGTGATTGATATGACATTGGTACAAACTTCAAGAGTGTATCAACAGTACACAGACATCTCTTCCTTGTAAGTCTATCCATAGAGGAGAACATGATTAAGGACTGGGCGTACGCAATCTGTTGTAGCTGTGTCAAGGAGAAACACATCGCTTCTTTAAGATAAGATTACAGTAACACCATAAGGCTATAATACGAGTGGAAATAGAAAAATCAGGCATGGTTAGCCATACATGGAGAGTAAAGATGTATCACCGTCCTTTGTGAGATGAATTTAAAATAACAAACGTAAAATATTATTGTAAATATACGATAGGTTAAGAAATCAGTGCATATGCGACGATGCAAAAACATATCTAGGCGTTCCAAGCATAGAAATGAATACAATATGGGAACAAGTAATACATAGAGATAGACAAAAGCAACAAAAACAAAAATAAAACAAAATGAAGGAATTAAAAAAAAAAAAAAAAAAAAAAAGAACATATGAAGAATGCCGGAGCGTACAACGGTCGAAACTTCGTGATATATAGACAGATATTGGAATAGTTCCACGAGTCTTAATTCTATGTATATTTGGTTTAGTGTTAAAATATGTTAAAATACTATTCTCTTAACTTATTTCTCAGTGTATATGTATTATTTTATGTTCTTTGCTTCATATGATCTCATGTGCTGTATCCATCCTGCTTAGGAAAATGCCTCCCATGAAGTGCGGCTCTAGATGCTCTTGAGCAGCAAACTATCACAGTTTCTTTATGGTGTCTGGAGTGTTTGAAGCTGAAATTACTCGATATAAATATAAGTATTAAGCTAACAGTTTCTTTTCTCGTCCTTCTCGGTTGGGAAAAAATCTTTTCTGACTTTTTCTGTCGCGTCTTGAACACTGGTCTTTTATGATCATTTCTCCTTAATAATGATTTTCGTTAAACAAGATAAAATTACTGACTTTACAAATGTTAGAAATCACACCCAATATTAAAACAAATGCTGTTTTTCAAATACTGAAGATTGCCACTAAATACTATTAAATTATTCATAAGTTACAGACGCACAAGAGTCTAATTCACCAAGGAAGTTATTCACTCCCATTCATTTAACTGAATATATTTTATAGAAATTTACAGGATTCCGCCGACAAAACTTTAAAAGTTTTTTTTTATATAATTTTTCTTTGTTTTAAAAGTATTTATATTTCCTTCAGTAATAATTAGGTTATGAAAAACAAAGGAAAATGCATTGAACTTCATGTAATAATTCTCCTTTATGGTAATGAATGATTGTTAACCTCTTCACAGATGAAGTGACTCTACCGACGAAGGTTGAGAATGAAATGTACAGAATATGTTAGATTTGATTTGTTTGCTTAACGGCAAGTCGACTCCTTACAGTTTATTTCTTGTAGGTGTTTTATTAATAAATTATGATATATCTTATTCTGCTTTCACAATGGAATACATGTGTATAGTACTCAGCTTTCATGCATATACATGTTCGTGTGGACATAATTACTAAAGGCGGTGATATGTGTGTTTTATGCTGTAGTTTGTTTGAAGTTATATTTTAGAACACAGTTTAATTTCTGTGGGAAATTGTAGGATATGATATTTATAAATATCATGAAAGCGTTCTTGTATGTTGGTTGCTCAGTTAACTGAATGCATGTCATAGAAAATTACGGGATTCTGCAGACAAAACACAAAACGACTTAATATATAATTTTTTATCAAGAAATGTTCACTAAACTGTATATAATAATTAATCGCTATTGCAATGAATGCTGGTTAATCTCTTCCTTGATGAAGAAGATACTTGATGCGACAGAGATTTGAATCTACCGACGAAGTTTGAGAATAAAATGTTCAGACTATGTAAGATTTGATAGGTTTGTTTTAATGGTATAGCAACTAATTATAGCACATTTCTTGTGAGTTTTTATGAACTTTCACAATGGAAGCCAGAGGCGGTGATATGTGTGTTTTATGCCGTAGTTTGGTTGAGGTTATATTTTAGAATACAGTTTGATTTCTTTGGCAAATTGTATGATATTATATGGATTAACACCATGCAAGCGTTCTTTCATGTTGGTTGTTTTAGTCGTTGATTTTTTAGCTTCATATCAATCTCTATATGTTATTTAATTCGGCCATTTAAGATGTAGTTCCACGTATTGTGTTGCATATTATATATTGGCCCACAAACATATTGAATGACGGGAAAGTGTTGTCCAGTAAAGGACAGTTTAATCAATATAGTTGCTGCTGGTTAGCGAGATGGCCGATGGCGAGCTGGATCTGCAAATGAGGATGACATGAATTACTGCTGAGACAGAGGACAGGGATATGACTGAGGGATGATAATAGACCCCACGGCATGGGAAGCGGAGCCATGCTTTTATATGCTTTGAGGAGTTATTATATCTTGAATCAGATTCATATATGCTATAGAGGTAAGTTCATTAAAACAATTACAGTGAAAGAATTCATGGAAAAGGTAAAGAGAAGCTACGTTATAGCGGTGGGAATGTGACAGAATATACAATGCCAAGTCAACACCAATAACATTGCAGATTCTCCTTTGGATTTCTTCAAGTGCTTCTAAATATATAGCAGAAGCACCAGTCCACATATGACATATGAGAACAATATTTAAAGCATGTACGACATATAAATATGTAAGAAAGATTCTGGTGAAAGAAATTGTCTTCGCAACATAGTCAACCAAGTTTCCTAGCAGATGTTCTAGCAACTGATTTCCATTTTATGTCATCGGAAAATATTTGTCTGAGAATACGCAATGATTCACTCTCCTCTTTCGTGAAAAAAACATTCTCTTGTTAAGTATTAATATTGCAATAATATGAAATGATTCTAAATGTTCTGTGTAACCAATATTTTCAACGATGTACGTCATATAGTTTACTTTAGGCCTCCATCACATTTTTTACAGTAATTCCTCTTCCTGGTTTCCATCAGCTGTATCCTGTTTCATACTTTACATATTCCTATAAGTTTCTGGTTTAAAAAAATGATGACATGCTTGAACAGCCTGTGACGTTATTTCCGGCCTTCTTCTTTGACATCACCTTTCATTTGCTTGTCCTAGAAATCTATATATGAATGTTGTTTCTTTCTATATTTGATCACAATAACTATTATTTAAAATGTATATAGACGGATTTAAATCTTATACATTAAGCATATTTTTACTGGTAATTTTAAAAATAACATGTTGAGTCTACCTTTAACTTTTTCACCGGCATTTATTCGACAATTAACAATTCAATCTCACGCAAGGCAGTAAAGTCTAAATTAAGGTATTGAAAAAAAAAAATAATCTATATAAATAAAAAAGAGGATGGATGCATGTGTGTGTGTTTCTGTCTGTGTGATACCTTTTCACTCGAGATCCATCCAACCGATTTTTACCAATCTTGGCAAATACATTGTACAATGTAAGAGATAGGTTCTTACCGATAATTTAAAAAAATCAATAATCGATAAAACCGCTCAAAATCGATAAATTCAACTTCTTCCCACCGATTTCGTTCAAACTCGGTATGTAGTTTACTTACATCATGTCGACCTCAACGATACCTCATTTTTATTTCAACGCCATTGCGTTTATCGAAATATCGATTTCAATTCAAATTTTAAACTAAAAACTCCATCAATTTTCAAGCAATCATATACAAACTTCACTCAGTTGTAGCCAACAATAAGTTGATTGTGTATCAGTCATTTAACTTGATAACTGAGTTCACCCATATAGTGAAAACCGCGCAAATAGCGAATAATGGCGATTTTTACTGGTTTCTTTCTTAATTTTCGTTGATCTTTCAACCAGTTTTCATCACCCTTAACAATTGCTTTATAAACGTGTCCCCTTTTACATCCTTGGCAGCACAATGGAAAATTGAATTTCAAAAAAATCCAAAATGTGGCCTGAAGTGGGTCTTCGTGCTGCGTTTATCCCTTCATGTCTTCAGTTAACTTCGATTGAATAAATACAAACCAGTTCTTTATATCAGTAACTTTTTTTTTTTTTTTTGTAAATGAAGAATATATCTGTTAGATTTAAACATTTGTTTTTCTCCATTCTAATTTACCCTTTTTTTCTGATCGACCAGTTGTAAACTCGGTCTCTTTAAACATCATTTTTTTAATCATTTTAAACCAGCATAGACCGTAAAACTTTCAAGCGAGGCGATAAAGACGATAATATATGTTTACACTTTTTTCGACCGTTGTACGACTCGGTCTCTTTAAACATTTTTTTTTTAATCATGTCAACCTTAACAAAAACGATTAAGGAAGCCAAAAAAGTGTGAACAAAAAAAAACAAAAACAAAAAACAAATATTAATATGTAGAGAGAGCAATAAAAGTAGAGTGATTATGAAAATGGAGAAAGAACAGGGTTATGAAGGACGAAGAAAGCAGTTGACATTGCATTTACATTATTGAAAATCAAAGTTGATTTAAAAGCCAAAAACCGGAAGAGATTTTCACAAGTGTGAAGGGCGAGGAAAGTATCTAGATATTAGGATATTTGGGTAGCTATTAAGATAGAATTGTGGAACTGAGGCAACGTCCGATATGTTCGCCGGGTTAGTGAGGCTCCTTCACAATATTAAACACTTACGGCGTTATTTTGGCACGTTAGGTTATTATACATTGCTTACCGGTTGCATTTTGTTTTTGTTCTTCTTTCAATAAATAAACAAACAAGCATAGTAATATAATCATTTCTTTTATTAGAGAGACGAAATTCGAGAAATCACAAGCCAAATTCCAAGAATAGATTAAAGTAACCTCAGTTACAGTTTAAAATTAAAAGTTTATGTTATCAAATGCTGGAACATGGCCTAGGTACTTCAACTTGGTGACATGGCTAGTAAACTTGTCTTTATTGATCAATTACGAATGCGTTCGATCCTCACTGGGTACTCCATACTTTAGGCTCTGTGTTCTTTTTTTAACTATGTTTAGTAAATTGCTATAAAAACTCGAGTTATGTTTGTTTCCTTTGATGTTAATTAATTCATCATTTATTAAATGTTATATTACATATTATTTTAAAGAAAAATCAAGCTAGTATCAAGTAGCTTTACATTTTGTATGTAAAGAGTAGTTGTTTTATATTCAGTGAATAAATTTCTTTTAGTCATAATTGAAGAAATAATTATCTAGCAACACTCTGAAGACGATTGAGAATATAATAAGCACCACACCAACCCCAAAACTTATTCTGATTAATTTTCTGGCCTCCATGTTAAATGCATAACCCCTTTCGACATTACCCATTCGGTACTGATGTTGTGCCTGAAAAAATAAAAGGGAAACATACTATAATTATAACTCAGATGCTAAAAATAACAATATGATACACACACATCGCGACCATAAAACACACACACACATTATATATATATATATATATATATATATATATATATATATATATATATATATATATAAATATATATATATATATATATATATATATAAAGTGTGCACTGCTATTTAGCGTATTGCTTGTCGGGTGAAGAGATAGATCCGTTCCTTTTGAAGAATATGAGAAATGGAAAACCGTTTAATTGACACCAAATTACGTGTTTCACACTTTTTAGTATTCATCAGTTGAAAATGAAAGAAAGAAATATCTGTTTTTGTCAGTGTTTAATGTTTATTATTAAACAATAAATCGTTAATATTTTTCCGCTAAGCTGGCGTTTCCCGGGATATTTTATACATGTATATTCCTTTCCTAAGTGGGATTAGTACGTAAGTGTGTATGATGAACTTGACCAGAATTCTAATTTGGAACGACGATTCCCCGTTCCGAGTCGCTATAATCTTTCATTTAAAATATGTATGCAGAATTAAATTAATGAACAATCTGTTTTATCTAATTTAAGAAATTAAGGTGTAAAAATGTGATAAGTTATCATTTTAACTGAATCATTTTAGGCCATTTTTTCAGGTGATATTTTTTCATAGTAATTTCATTACTTACTTCGTTTGCTTTGAGGAGAGCCAAAACTCCAGTCGGCATAAACATGAAAATCGCGAAAATAGCTGAACATGTGTAATTCCTCCCTGGTACGTCCAATAGATTTTGCGTATCCGGTGCAACCTAAAGTAAAATATATATATATATATATATATATATATATATATATATATATATACATGTATATATAAAATCAATATAGACACACATGGCTTCACTAATAGAATTCATGTTGTACAGCCTAAATCATAAGGTGAACAAAAGTTTTCCACAATAATCGATAGCCGTCCTAGGATCAGGGAAATATTACGTGTACTAGAAGTCCTGTTATTGTATAAAATTTACTGCTCCATATTACTTATTTGAGAGATATTTGTATGTCTTGCATGGATTATATAAACCATAATGTGAATAAGACGTAGCGCCTTCTTGGATTAACATTCCCGTCTGTCATGAAGTGGAAAGACTATTTCTAAGTCTACTTTAGTTCATTATGTCTTGCTAGACTATCTATCTTACATATCTATAAGTACCATTCTTCTATGCCCTCGAATATTGCTACCCCATATGGATCGGTGCTCTGTGCAATATATTCAGAAATTCTAGATAAAATCACAAGAAGAATCAGAAATATAAACTATCCTAATCTGGCGAGTCGGATTCAGTCAATTTTCCTATGCCATAAAGTCGCTTCCCTGTGTCTTTTCTAGAAATACTACTTTTATGGTAATTGCTTCCATGTGCTCTTTGCTATGGTACCTAGAATTTATGAAGTCATGTGCCATACAGGATTGTCAACAAGGTTTCATCATTTTACAGCTGAATAAGCTACATATAACAGTAAATACTATGCTAACAGATTCTATTCTCCCTTGTAGAACGCTCTGAAAAGAAAAAAAGCCTGTGGAAAGCCTGAAAATATTTCTAAATTGTAAGATGCTTTGGAAATAATAATTATTTGCTGATACAAATTCTGCTGATTAACCAATAGATTAGGGGAGAATACCTTAGGTAAGTGCATTTTCTCATAAATGAACCCGAATAGAATTGTAACTCGGTTTTCCCATTTTCTCTTTCTAAGCCGTTAACCATTACACCACCCACATACCCAAGCTTGTAGTACCTGATATTCCTAAACTGACATACTTCTATCAACTGATGAAGAAAGACGTTGCTTAACTTCAGTGATCTTATAAGGACCGGTATTTCAACTTGATATATCCGGAAGTTAAACTTTCCAGGCGAAAAATAGAGACACTTCTTTGACACAGAGTCTGGATGGAACCATCTTTTTAAAAATATATTCATTTTTTATTTTCAATTAAATATGGAAAGTTTCTTTATATGACTTAAAATTTTCCAATTCAATTGAAATTAAAATATTGTGTATTATTATAATTATGTAAATTAAATTATTTAAATCAAATCAAACACAGAATATATTTTATAATTATATAGATAATTCTGTAATGTTTTATTACTACGAAAATTAATTAAGCAGCATTCTATATTTCCAAAAATAAATAATTGTAATAATAAAAATAATTTTAAATAATAAAAATTGACTTATATTTAGCATCAGAATGGGGCAGTTGAATTTGTCGTGGTCATAATGAGAAAAGAGGGCTTAGAAAATTTGACACACACTGGACAGAAATGAAGAAGACCAACGTAAATCAACACATAATTTAGCTTCCCATCTTCTGTAATGTTTGGGAGAGAAGAGATTAGGTGAGATAGCAAAAGAACAAATTTTACTTAGCGCTACAAAGAACAGAAAATTGTGGAAAACCATAATCGCCCACGTCCTAAAGGGACACGGAATGATGATGAGGATGATATTGAAGAAAAGAAGAAGAAGAAGAAGAAGAAGAAGAAGAAGAAGAAGAAGAAGAAGAAGAAAGTGACTTACACTGACTGCCTGATTGTTGTTTGAAGCTGGAGGTGGAGGATAATACGGTTGGTGACCGTAGTTGGTGTAACCACCGCCTGGCTGGTAACCTTGTGTTGGATATGCCGCTTTTGATGGGTCATAGTCCGCTGTTGCTGCATATCCTTGCTGTGTTGGGTAGGTAGCTGGAATTTGAGGATAACTTTGTGGGTAATTGTCATACCCAGTTTGAGATGAATTTTTAACAGACTCTGTATAACTTGGTGGATGTTCTTGACTGTCAACTTGGGGTTGGCCGTGAGTGTTATGTTGAGGTTGCCCTGAAGATTCAACTTGGGGTTGCTGATCTGGTAAAATAATTAAATATACATATATGTATACACACAATATATATATATATTATACATATAATTATTCTATTATTGATTAAATTCCTTGCAACTACTAATCTATTTTCTCTTATTTTCATACAATTTCTATCGTATAATCAAGTATTGTAAAAATAAGATGCTAAACATAAGATTCATGTAGTTCTGATTTAATAAATATTAATATAAAATCAATGCATAATGCGTCGTTGTTGGGCTGAAGTTCCACTGAAGGGCTATCCGCATGAGCTAGCTTAAATGCCATCCGACAGGGCGGCTCTTACTTTAGTCTATATAATAAATGCGAAAATCGCTGCGTATTGAGCACTTCGCTTATTTATTTTACTTTACTCTTGTCGGAGGTTTTTTCTTTGGAGTCTGAGTCTGAACTTAGTGTGTGTGTGTGTGTGTGTGTGTGTGTGTGTATATATATATATATGTGTGTGTGTGTGCATATATATATATTAGAACAAAATGTATTGAAACAAGAAAGTGTACACAATATTTACATATAGTCTTTTGTATATTCCTGGGAAGACCGTTCCTGGAGAATGTGTTGACTTAGTCGCAGTCGGGCAGAGTCTCTGGATTGAATCTCTTGATTCCTCAATATTTATTTGTATTAAAATACAAAATGTGGCACAAGGCCAAAAAGGGGGATGGGGAATGACGGTCTTCATCTGTCTTAAATCTAAAACTTAGCTAGTCACAGACACTGACCCAAACATGCCAACAATATTCCAATCACCAAAACAACACATTTATCCATACCTTTCTTACTACGTCCACCAAAATACCTCAGATTCTCTATGAAAATCCTAAATAGTCCCCTTATGTACAGATATTGTTCTTGGGGGGGGGGTCATAAAATAACAATTTTTAAAAAAATCCCCAAATGAATATTTACAATATGTGAAATATATTTTACAATAAACTAAACAAAATTAGTGTTAGTATTAAAAAAACCCACAAACTTTGAATGTGGCAGAAATATCAGTTAACCGGACGAAATCGATGCGGGACTAAGAAAAAAAAGGACACATTCAAACCATCAAGCATTCACACAAACACTCACTCATTCATACACAACAACAAATACGAAAAAACACACACGAAAACGAAAGGCGCCCCGCATCCACCAGAGAACTGACATCACTAACCACCTAACGAGGGAGGGGATGGGGAATTAAACAAAAGAAAAAAAATAGGGACAGAAATAAAAGGGACCAATGAGCATACAAACCCTAGCTAAGTTAACCGAAAAAAAAGAAAACTAAAAATTCAAAATCGAAAAACCTAGACTAACCTAATATCTGGGTGGGTTGCCTATGTTCAACCCTGTTAAACAAAATTCTGTACCTAACCGACATCCAAATGCCACTCTAGGTCAGCCCCTTTTACTCTACACATTCGCGCAAGATTCACCCACCTTTTGCCAAATTCTGATGATGGGAGCCGCCGCCTTTCCGTCCTAATCTTGACTTTAAGCTGATGCTTAAAGAACAAGATCAGTTGGGAAGAGGTGAACTTCTCGCCATCATAGAATTCCTTCTTTCGCGTCGCCCAAATCACGACTCGCATAACCCCTAGTAAGCAACAGAACACATAGTGTTCAGCCTTCGTCAATTGCGATACCACATTGCTACAAACAGAACTGGCTTCCAGGACAAAAAACTTTCCCTGCAGCATGCGAACCATGAGGCCTTCAACAAACTTGCACAACGGCACTACCGTCTTGCACTGAAAAAAGGCGTGACCAATGGTCTCGACTTTCCCAGTACAGCGACGACAGTTTGGATATTTCTCCAAGCCTGCTGAACAAAGTCTTTTGCCGACCCAGAGGGCCCCACGAATCATCAGCCAGGTGAGTGATGCCTCATCGTTATTGAGACATTTCAACCCAGGCGCCCAAGGCCATATCGAGCGAGCCTCCTGCTTCGTAAGACCGAGCTCGTCGATCAGACCATCTCGAACGGACCCCCTAACTAACAATCGATATAATGCCTTACGAGACAACGCTTGGGCGTCGGAGAGGCCATCCGACGTCCGCAAGAGGAGCTTCAAAGCACGACGACATTCGCGGTAGAAGGAGCACTCGACACGAGGTGTACGGCCGGCCTCCTCCTCGCACGAGTGCACACTTCTCAGGGATGGGAAATGTTTTCGGACATCTTCTTTCCAAAAGGTGCCCACCTCATCCAAACCGCGACACATTCGGTCTAGAAAGGTAATGCGAAGCATATATTGACGAATCTCAATGCTAGGCATACCCAGACCGCCCTCAGAGGGATGAAGGCAACAGATCTCGCGAGATACCATATGGGCCTTGCCTCTCCACAAGAAAGAGAACAAGGCCTGGACTAATGACATTAGTCGGGCATACGGGAGTGGAAGCACAGAGAGTCGGTACAGGAGGATCGGATAGATGTGTGAAACATACTTACTTCCGCCCTTCCCTTCAGGGAAAGTCTCCTCCGAGACCACAGATTACCCGCGGCCTTGGCCTTCGCTTGTACCTCCGACCAATTCATTTCCAACCAGACGCCGAGTATCTTGATCGGCCTATCCGTCCAGAGGAAAGGTCCAGGAAGAGAAACTCCCTTCCACGCACCCAACCGCAAGCCCACAGACTTATCTCGGTTGATCTTGGCCCCTGTCACCATCTCATACCCACTGATCTTTTTGCTGACTTCGTTAATCTCGGCTCTGCTCGACACAAGAAACGAAACGTCGTCAGCATAGGCAGAATACCTGGCCGAGGTGGAAGCACCAGGCAGCGAAATTCCGCGTAGGACCGGATTCGCCTTTAACTTGCGAAGAATGGTTCCAACGCAAGAACGTAAAGCAGAGGCGAGAGCGGACAACCTTGACGAATGGAGCGAGACAATACGAAAGGCTTCGATCTTACCCCATTCACTTCCACCAGCGCACCGGGGGTCGCATACAAAAGTCGGATCCAGGAGCGAAAGTCGGCTCCGAAACCGGCCGCCGAAAGGACAGCCTCCAGAAATCGATGGTCAACCCTATCGAAGGCCTTGGACTGATCTAAATTGATCAGCGCGGCTTCACTGTCGACTTGTTCTAAGATCAAGCGTACCATATGAAGGTTATCCTGAATAGTCCTGCCCTTCACAGCACAAGTCTGTTCAGGGCCAATCAGACTAGACAGGACAAGCTGCAAACGGTTGGCTAAGATCTTCGCCAAAATCTTTAAGTCAGTGTTTAACATCGTTAAAGGGCGAAAGTTCCCTAACCCATCCCCACCGTCCTTGTCCTTACGCAGCAACTTGATGACACCCCTGGTGAAGCGTTGAGGTAAAGACCCCTGCTTCATCCAGTGGTTGAACATCAGTTCCAGCAAAGGAACAAAAACGTGCGACAACCTCAAGTAAACTTCGTAGGGAAGACCATCTAATCCTGGAGACTTATCCAGGCCAACCTGCTTCAGCGCTTCCCAGATTTCCGACTCTGTTATGGGTCCCTCGCACCTAGCCACTTCAGTTGCCGAGAGGCAGGGAAAGTCAGCTAAATAGGCGTCGAACTGAGCAGAGCTCAGACCGGGCTCCCTGGTGAAAAAGATCCTGAAAGTAATCCCGAAAGACCTCACATATGCCCGCGTTTGTAGTCACGGTCCGCTTATCCGGTAATGTGACGCACGCTATATGTCGCCTAGACGCGTTTCGATTCTCCTCTACACGCAGTTCAGCGGCCATATTCGTAGCCTCAGAAGACATTCTTTTTAACCTAGCCCTAACTACCAGAGCTTGATCCTTCTTGATAAGCAAGGAGGCCAACTCTGCCTTAGCTAAACTATGTCCCCACTAACACGGGATTTCACGGCCCGATCGACTTTTTTTTTTTCTAAAGCAGTTTGCGCCGCTAATCTATCTAGATTGAGTCGACGACTAAAATCGGCAGCAAACGTTCGAATTTTAGATTTTAAATTGCCCCACCAGGCATTTCCCACAACCGCCCCCGTCAATTCCCTTTGTATCGTTAGTAACAGCTGGTCCCGGAAACCCTGATCACCAAAAAGTGAACAGTTCAATTTCCAGTAACCAGCCAACCTAACCTTAGGCTTATCTAAGTTTACACGGACCCGGACAAGCCTATGATCCGTATAAACTATATAATGGAAACTTGGACACCCTAAGAGCCCTACATCGACTCTCCCTAACTAAGACTCGGTCCAGGTAGCTCGCAAGCGAGCCAGGAGCCGAGTTGCCACTAGTAGTCCAAGTCCATGCTACCTCCCGAGGGTGTTCATTCCGGAACTTATCGACGAGATCAAACCCATCGATAAAGTCCCGAAATGGTTTCACATCCGGGTTGTTAGTACCTTTTTTGTGCCCTATACGATCTATATCGGGGTCAAGGACGGCATTCCAATCCCCCGCAAAAAACTACCCGACGAGACGTCGTCAAGAACGGCGCGATCTGCCGAAACAAAGCAGGCCGCTCGGAATGGATATTGGGCGCATAAACCCCAATGAGACGAAGAAGCTTATCCTTTATGGTAACATCCAGCACGCAAAGCCTGCCCGCCGGATCCGCGAAGACAAGGGTACATGCAGCCTTCAAAGACCTGCTCACTAGCCAAGAGACACCCCTCGAACAACCATCAAAACATGCTGAATAAAGGGCGAACCACTTAGACAGTATGTCCTCACGATCATGAGAAGAAAACCGGGTCTCTTGTATACAACATACATTCACCCCGAGGCGCTGAAGGTCACGAAGAGCCTCGCCCTGCGAGACTCGGACCTCAGGCCCCGGACATTCAAACTAGCTAACCAAAGTGCCATTGTGAAACCGATTAGGGTTGCCCTTCAGGATAGAACATGGCTGGGGTGAGGACACCGACAGCTCGTCCCATGGAACCAGACATCATCTCATTATCGACAGTATCATCCTGAGACAAACCGCCGATGTCCGCAGGATAAGTTAGTTTTAAGGCTCTATAAAGGGATGGGTGAACAAAAACTGGGACCCTCCCTTTACAGTTTTTGTTTTGTTTCATCCAATTTTTTCGATAAGGACGGCAGCTGGGGGCACCACTTTCAGAGACGACTTTGGGCCTCCTCTATCATGCCCCAAATCTCCCGCGTACCCGGGCCAGTTCTAACGACGGTTAGCAGATTTCGGGCAGACTTGAAATTTTCCGGCACCTCCACATCCACACCCCTTAATGTTTTTAAAATTCCAGAGAACTTTTAAGGGCTTTTGGGTTTTCGTTTGCCCGAAAACCCCTTTCCGCCTGGTCCCGGGATACGCGGCAGACGTCTTCCCCTGGGAGATATGGTGGTTTGATTTTTTTTTTTTTTTATCTGTGGCTGGTTGAGATCTCAGGGCTTCTGTTTCTTTTCTTTTGAGGGAGATTGAATGGGTGTTTGCATCATGGGTGTCTCTTTGGAGTGGTTGATGGTGTCATGCCTGAAGGTGTCCTTTACAGGGAGAAGGTTTAGAGAATGAATGTATTTTTTGACGGAGAGTTTGACAATGATTTTGGCGGATGTGGTTTTGTAAATGCCTTTTTTAGATGAAGTAGGGAAGACGGGGCAGAGGATAGGGGGCCCGGTGCCCCCAGCGATTTTTTTTTTTTTTCCCCGCTTTTATCTAATTTTTTCTTTAAAATTTTTTAAGGTCTTCAGGATTTTTTCAGCTTGGCTCATTCAGCTTTTGGGTTTTGCTAGCATTTTTTTCATAAGACGCCGAGGCGTCGCCCTCAGAGCTGGTAGAGGGAATGGGGCTGTAGGTGACTTTGTCCCTGGGGTCATGTTGGGACTGAGGAACCGCTGTTTGGGTCTTCCCTTGCCCCTAACTACGAGGCGCCATTCCCCCTCATCCTTCTCCTTAACCACACTAGTGGCAGGCGTTGGTTTCAGGGGGCAAATGTGGGTTGGACCCAACCGAGGATTTTTCCCATCGGTCCGCCTCGCAGCTAGGCCCATTACAGGCGCCGCGGATTTTTCCTTATCGGCCAAGGGGGATTTTGGTCACCTGCGACCGGAACTCCAGGGGCCTTCTTCCCTGGGCAGGAGGAGGAAAGGTGACCAGTCTCTCCACACCTCCAGCAAGTTGGTCGCCTACCAGTCACTATGACCGGCATTTTCCGGTCGCCGAACACCAAACAGTTGGGGACGGACTTGAAGGCCTTTTGGTCGAGCATGATGTCAAAAGTCCATCCCCCGTTCAAATTGTCGGAGAGAGCCCCTAAAATTTGGCCGTACTGCATAAAAAATGCAGCCAGGAGCTCTCCTGAAATTTGAGGAGGAACCTCGAAAACGGCCACCCTGGTCCGCCTGCGGCCTTCATATTCCGTTCTTAGAATCAAATCTTTTGTGATTAATTCTTTTTTGCCATGGCCAGGCAATCTTCCGGTGTGGGCAGCAGAATGTCCCACATGAAGAAACCAGTACCCTTAATTATTCTTTGGGGTTTTATCCCCAGGGACAAAAGTGATTTAATCACAGTGTCTTTTGTGGAGCGACAAATCTTTCGGGTTTTCTTGTCGACCACAAAAACGGTCACCATTCTTTTTGAGAACATATCGAGTTCCTGGACATTATCGACGAACCCATCTTTATTAACAAGATGGGCGTAACCTTTCGCCTTATCCAGGAAATCCGCCATGTTCAAATACAACTAGGGGGGGACTTCCAGCAAGAGGGCAACTCCTCGGTCGTCTTATTTTGTGCCTCCTTTGGAACTTGGTTTTTTTTTTAGGATCTCCTTTTTGAGCTACTATCATTTTCAGTTTTTGGGCTCCATTATCAGCCCGCTTTTTTTTTCCCCAGATTTTTCAGTGGGTCGGCATTTAGCAACCTTCCCGAACAGGTCCTTTTTTTACCATTGGCACCGTCTGCCTTGCCGTCGAAAAAAATCGTGAAACTACCACCTGCGGGTCTTTTAAAATTCTTCACAAACACGGGGAAAGGAGTTGGAAGAGAAAAAAAAAAATAAAAAAATAAAGAAAGCCTGGAAAAAAATTAGGAAATAAAAATTTAAAGATAAAAAAAACTAAAAAGAAAATAAACAACAAACTTGACAACTTTTTTTAGACAAAAAAAAAAAAAAAAAAATGGCGCCCGAAGGCAGCCGAAAATAAAAAAAAACAAAATCAAAAACTCTCTTTTTTTTTTTAAAAATTCAAAATGTACAAAAAGAAAAAAAAAAAAAAAAAAAGTTTTGCGGCTTACGCAAACTAAAAAAAAAAAAAATTAAAAAAAAAATAAACTAGTCAAAAATGTGAAACTAAAAAAAAAAAAAAAAAAAAAAAGAAAACGACCGAAGTCGCTAAGAAAAAAAGGAGGGGAAAAAAAAAAAAAAAAAAAAAAATAAAAAAAAAATTTTTTTTTTTTCTTAAACTGTAAACTAACTTTTTTTTTTTAAACTGAAAAAAAATAAAAAAAAATAAAAAAAAGTCGTCCGGTAAGACTTTGTCAAACCGGACTAAAAAAAAAAAATGTGGGCCGAAGCCCAAAAAAACAAATTAAAAAAACAAAACAAAAGAAATGGAAAAAATAAAAAATAATAAAAACTAAAACAATAACTTAACAGAAAAACGACTTGGTTTCAAAATCAAAAAGGTTCGTCCAAAAAAGCAGAAAAAAATCACAAAAGTAAATTCCTCGCGGACCAGAAATCAAAAAACACACAGCAAACCAAAAAAAAAATCAAAAAATCAAACAAAATGGAAGTCAAAAAACGGTCAGAAAAGGTCAGTGGAATCTCTTGATTCCTCCCCCTCTTCCCGGTACCAACCATATTTATATGGTCGGTACTCCACTATGCAAATTAGGTGGATCCTACCACAACACCCCCTCCCAAGCCTTGGAATCACTTTTGGATTTCAAAATGGCTTCCTATATGGGTTGATGATTATGGCTATTTCTTTGTAGAGCTATTTGCATACTTCATATGCATATGTCCATCCGCCTAATTTTAATATTTTTTCCGTTTTGGATTCACGTCCAATGGGTCTGTGAACTTCCGTTTCCTACCGGATCTTCTTGGTTCAGGAGTATTCTGTGGAGGTTCTACCTGAAACATATCATACATTATATCAATGGGATCTTCCTTCTCATCCGGTATACTCTCTTCATGCTCTATAACGTAACATTTTTTAAGTTGGTTCTGGTGCCTTTTATGAGTATTCTTCGGCCCTTTAATTATGTAAATCAGGTGACCGATTCTCTTGTCCACTATACCTCGCTCCCAGAACTCAACGTTGTTTTTGTAGCACTTGAAAAACACCTTCTCTCCGGGGTTGTATCGTTTTCTCGCTGTATACATGGTATGCTTTTTTACTCTATTTTTTCCTGGCAAAAGCTTGTCAAACACTGACTTAACTTTCCTAGCGAACATTAGTTCAGCTGGTGCCATGTTTGCGTGTGTTCTCTGATTTGGCGTGATTCTGTATACTTGTAAGAATTGCTGAAGCGCCTTTTCCGTTGGAACTCTTGAGGCTTTCTTCAGAGCGCGCTTTAAAGTATCGACAAATCTTTCTGCGAGTCCATTGGACCTCGGATGATACGGCGGCGTCGTTATGTGGTTAATTTGATATAACTCACAAAATTCCTTAAATTCTTCAGAAGTGAATTGTGTACCATTGTCACTCACAATACACTCTGGTACACCGAACCGTGCAAATAGTTCATGCAAAAAGTTGTTGTGGTATTGGACGTAGGCTTTTTGCAGCGTAGTACTTCCGGCCATTTTGTAAAACTATCTATCACTATTAAGTAGTAAAAATCTTCTACTGGACTAGCGAAATCAATGTTTAATCTTGTCCACGGATGATCCGTCTTGGGCCATTGTTTGTGTACTATAGGTGGTGCCTTAGCTGCTAACGCACACCCTTTACATCGATGAACCATGTTTTCGATATCCGCATCTATTCCTTTCCAATACACAAAGCTTCGCATTAAGCTTTTTGTTCTATTTATACCCCGGGTGACCCATATGAAAGTCCCGAAGTATTCTTTTCTGCAACTTTTTTGGTACTACTACTCTCTCACCATATAATAAAACTCCGTCACCTATTGAATAAATCTCCTGCACTTTTTGGTCATTTGCTACCATTTTGCTTTTTATTTCTAAAATGAAATCATCGCTTTCAGCTTCTTTTTTAATTTCCTTTAGTGTAACCGGTAGCTCTCTTACAATGTTGTTTACCATGCTTTTCACCTCATAATCTGCTCTGATATTTGCAATAATTGATTCTTCGAATCTTTCTTCTTGACTCGGTACGAGTCTTGATAAACTATCCGCATGAATTATATTTTTGGATGATAGGTGCTTTATGTGAAAATCATAATTGAGAAGAATGGTTCCCCATCTCAACAGACGATTTGCTGTATAAACGGGTAACCCTTTCTTTGAACCAAAAATAGTGATCAGCGGTTTATGATCCGTTTCAAGCATAAAATGTCTGCCGTGGATGTATCTGTGAAATTTTGTATGGCAAAAATGATACTCAACGCCTCTTTTTCTATCTGGGAGTAACTTCTTTCTCCTGGGAGCAAAGTTCTCGAAGCATGTGCAATTGGTTTTCTAGAACCATCTGGCATTATGTGTTGAATACACGCTCCTATCCCGTATGAACTAGCGTCACTTGCCACTACAATATCCAGTTTTGGATTGTAATGGGTTAAAAGAGGTCGGACGTAAGCATTTTCTTTATTTCATCAAAGGCTTTCTGACATTCTACCGTCCATTCCCATGCCTTGTCTTTTTTAGCAGTTCATTCAACGGAGCTCTTAAATTGTACATTCCTTTAATGAACGCTTGATAATAATTTGCAAGCCCTAGAAAACTCTGTAGCATCGCCACATTAGTGGGCGTCGGCATGTCTCTAATCGCAATGGACCTTTCCGGATCTGGAAATCTGCTATTTTTGTTGATTATGTGACCTAAATACTTAATTTCCTCCAAACCAAATTCGCACTTTGACTCTGACTTTAAAACCAAAGTCCCGAATCTTTTTAAATACTTGATTTAGATGCTCTCGATGTTCGTCGACGGTTTCGCTCCTTACTATGATGTTGTCTAAGTAGGCGCACGCAAAGTCTAAATCATTCAACATGACGTCCATAGCTTGTTGAAAAATGGCTGGTGCCACTTTAATACCAAAATAAGCCTGTTGTACTTGAATAACCCTCTATGCGTGTTTATCCCTAGTAACTTCGAACATTCCTCTTCGACGGGAATTTGGAGATAGGCATCTGATAAGTCGATTTTTGAAAATATAACTCCACCATTTAGCTTGTTAAAAATCTCCTCCGGACTCGGTAACGGGTAATGGTAGTCCTTAATTACCGAGTTCAACCCTGTCGAAAAATCAACGCAGACTCTGACTTGGTTTGATTTCTTTTTTATGCACACAATCGGCGCAGCCCATGAATTAGATTCTACTTTCGAAATAATTCCCATTTTTTCCAACCTATCAAGTTCTTCGTTAATTTTCTCTACACTTGCGAAAGGCACGTTACGTTTCTTTTTAAAAATTGGCATAGTATTTTCCTTTAATTCAAATTTAGCTTCAAACTTGTTACATCTTCCAAGACCAGGTGTGAAGGTTTCCGGAAACTTTTTCTTTAATTCATCTTTAATGTCCTGTCTTGTTTGCGTATTACTTTCTACTTTTCTGCAGAATGAGTTTAACGGTTTATCCCACAATTCGAATGTTTCAATAAAATCTGTACCCATCAAGTTTTCTCCATTTTTCAGAATGAAAACTTTTATTTTTTAACTATCCCGTTCAATTTCATGGGAAGTACAACCTCGCCTTTGAATTTAATTTCCCTTCCAGTTACCGTTCGAGCGCATTTCGTTGACTTCATTATTGTAGGCCTTTTTAAAATTTTTCATGTTTTATAGTTCATTATTGTTAAATCTGAACCCGAATCGAGTTGAAATTTAATATTCTTTTTAAATATTCCAGTCGTCACATATTTCCTCAAATCTCTATCTGATTTGATATTTGAATTTGTTTGTCTAATTCGGCTATTGACTTTTTTTCGTTTTACAACACGACCCTTTGTGTCCATTCTTGTGGCACACGAAACATTTTTTATTTCTATATGGGCAATTTACCTCCCAGTGTCTTTCGTTGCACCGTCTACAATTAAATGGTGGAACCTTTTTTTTCTCCTCATTCTTTTCATTTAATTTTTCTTGTCTATTTTTAAAATACGCCGAATTTTTTACTCCAATTTTTTCTGATGGGTAATTTGACTGTTTTTTTTTTTTTAATAAAGCAATGCCAGCTTCTTCAATTTTTTGAGACTCTTTCTTTAAACTTACGGCCCGCTGACACTCCTCTGCTAACTTTTTTGCAGGGTAAGGTTTTGTTCAGATTCGAGTTTAGACAAAACTCTACGTCTTATTTCGGCACTCTTACTGGATACCAGTCCTTGAGCAAAAATTAAACACTTGAATTCTTCAACCGTAATCTCTGCCAATCTGAAATTGTCACAATGTCTATTCACTATAGATGCATATGTTAAGTAATCCTGATCGTCGGATTTAGCGACATTCATGCATAACCATCGCTTATGCCAAAGCGACATATTTGCTCCAAACAACTCCTTTAGCAATTTCACTGTTTCCGAGAATTCCAATTCATTTGTTCTTCTCGGTAGAATAAAATCTACAAATTTGCTATGTTCTGCTGTACCTAGCTTTCTTAGTAATAGACTGACTTTTCTTGAATTCGACCAGTTTTCACAGTCTGTGTAGAAAATATCTTCATATCGTTTAAAGTACGCTTCAAACGTTTTTCCTTCGTCTGGCACATAGTTGAAAGTTTCCAGCGAATTAAATATGATGTTATTAGAATATGAAGAATTTCCTTCATTTGCTGATTGTTGTTTAATTTCTCCAGTGTTAACTTTTGAATTTCTAAAACCTTGATCTGCATTTCTTCCTGTTTTCCCAGTCTTTCCTCTTGTTTTTCTTGATATTTCAGATCCTTTGCTTTTCTTGATAATTTTGCTGTTTTCTGTTGTTCTTTTTAATTGATAAACTGTTCACTTTGTTATTTGCAGACTCAACTTATTAATAAGGCAAACTGTTCATTTTGACGTTGCTGACTCAAACTGCTGGGATTTGAATTCAGATATGACTTTGGATAATTCATCCATCTTTTGCTGATAGTGTTCATGCAACAAAGAATATACTTTTAATTTGTGTATCCACGAATATAATATAAGCTGACCAAAAAAAAATCGAAACAACTTACGACTTTTTTTTAATTTTATGTCTTGCTTTATAAAATATTGTTGAGCAACAAAAAAAAAAAAAAATTTTTTTTTTTTTTTTTTTTCGTTACCTTTCAAAAAACACGTTGTATTTGTGCGCCTTTTAATTCCATGCATGTTTTTTTAGTCGGCCAGTTTTTTTTTTTTTTTTTTTTTTTTTTAATTCACCGTTATTCGTTTACGCCACCTTTCAGATTTTTTCTGAGTGAACGTTCCTTTATGCTTAGTCGTCCTTTAACGAGTTTTAAATATCCAGAACTTCAGAATCCTTTTCCGTTCCATTAGATGTTGGACTTTTAATTAATAATTTTTTTCTTCAGCCTGGGTTCTTCAAAGACTTGTCCCAATTGTTGAAGGCTATCAATTATCAATTCTTTTTTTTTTTTTTACGTAAAGTTCTTTCTACCTCGTCGCCATTGTTGAAACTTGACTAATGCATGGAATAATAATAATACAACACAAAATGTACTTAGAACAAAATGTATTGAAACAAGAAAGTGTACACAATATTTACATATAGTTTTTTGTATATTCTTGGGAAGACCGTTCCTGGAGAATGGGTTGACTTAATCGCAGTCGGGCAGAGTCTCTGGATTGGATCTCTTCTTCCTTCATTATTTATTGTATTATGTACAAATGTGGCACAAGGCCGAAAAGGGGGCTGGGGAAAAGGACGGTCATCACTTGTCTTAAAATAAAACTTAGCTAGCCACAACCACTGACCCTATCATACTAAACAATATTCCTATCACCAAAACAACACATTTATCCATACCTTTCTTACTACATCCACCAAAATGCCTCTTTGACTCAATGAAAATCCTAAATAGTCCCCTTATGTACAAATATTGTTCATGGGGGGGTAAAAACAACAATTTTTAAAAATCCCCAATGAGTATATACAATATGTCGAAATATATTTACAAGAAACTAAACAAAATCAGTGTTAGTATTAAAAAAAACCCCACAAACTTTGAATGTGGCAGAAATATCAGTTAACCGGACGAAATCGATGCGGGACTATGAAAATAAGAAACATTCAAACCGTCAAGCATTCACACAAACACTCACTCATTCATACACAAACAACAAATACGAAAGCAATCACACACGAAACGAAAGGGCGCGCCCCGCATCCACCAGAGAACTGACATCACTGACCACCTAAACGAGGGAGGGGATGGGGAATTAAACAAAAGGAAAAAAATAGGGACAGAAATAAAAGGGGACCAATGAGCAAACACACCCTAGCTAAGTTTATCAGAACAGGAAAAGAAAAATTAAAGGAAAAATAAAACCCTATTCTAACCTAATTTCTGGATGGGTTGCCCATGTTTCAACCCAGTAAAACAATATCCTGATGCCTAACCGACATCAAAATGCCACTCCAAGTCAGCCCCTTTTACACTACACATTCGCGCGCAAGATTCACCCACCTTTTGCTGAATTCTGATGAGGAGCCGCCGCCTTTCCGTCCTAATCTTGACTTTAAGCTGATGCTTAAAGTACAAGATCAGTTGGGAAGAGGTGAACTTCTCGCCCTCATAGAATCCCTTCTGACGCGTCGTCCAAATCACGACTCTCATAACCCCTAGTAAGCAACAGAACACATAGTGTTCAGCCTTCGTCAATTGCGGCACCACATTGCTACAAACAGAACTGGCTTCAAGGACAAAAAACTTTCCCTGCAACATGCGAACCATGAGGCCTTCAACAAACTTGCACAACGGCACTACCGCCTTGCACTGAAAAAAGGCGTGACCAATGGTCTCGACTTCCCCAGTACAGCGACGACAGTTTGATATTTCTCCAAGCCTGCTGAACAGAGTCTTTTGCCGACCCAGAGGGCTTCACGAATCACGAGCCAGGTGAGTGATGCCTCATCGTTATTGAGGCATTTCAACCCAGGCGCCCAAGGCCATATCGAGCGAGCCTCCTGCTTCGTAAGACCGAGCTCGCCAATTAGATCATCTTGAACGGCCCCCTAACTAACAATCGATATAATGCCTTACGAGACAACGCCTGGGCGTTGGAGAGGCCATCCGACGTCCGCAAGAGGAGTTTCAGAGCGCGACGACATTCACGATAGAAGGAACACTCGGCACGTGGTGTACGGCCGGCCTCCTCTTCGCACGAGTGCACACTTCTCAGGGACGGGAAATGTTTCTGGACGTCTTCTTTCCAAAAGGCGCCCTCCTCATCCGACCCGCGACACATTCGGTCTAGAAAGGTGATGCGAAGCATATATTGACGAATCTCAATGCTAGGCATACCCAGACCGCCCTCCGAGGGGATGAAGGCAACAGATCTCGCGAGATACCATATGGGCCTTGCCTCTCCACAAGAAAGAGAACAAGGCCTTGACTAATGACATTAGTCGGGCATACGGGAGTGGAAGCACAGAGAGTCGGTACAGGAGAATCGGATATATGTGAAACACATACTTCCGCCCTTCCCTTCAGGGAAAGTCTCCTCCGAGACCACAGATTAACCGCGACCTCGGCCTTCCCTTGTACCTCCGACCAATTCATTTCCAACTGGAGATCAGGACCGAACCAGACGCCCAGTATCTTGATCGGCCCATCCGTTCAGAGGAAAGATCCGGGAAGAGAAACTCCCTTCCACGCACGCAACCGCAAGCCAACAGACTTATCGCGGTTGATCTTAGCCCCTGTCACCATCTCATACTCACTGATCTCCTTGCTGACTTCGTTAATCTCGGCTCTGCTCGACACAAGAACCGAAACTTCGTCAGCATAGGCAGAATACCTGGCCGAGGTGGAAGCACCAGGCAGCGAAATTCCGCGCAGGACCGGATTCGCCTTTAACTTGCGAAGGAATGGTTCCAACGCAAGAACGTAAAGCATAGGCGAGAGCGGACAACCTTGACGAATGGAGCGAGACAATACGAAAGGCTTCGATCTTACCCCATTCACTTCCACCAGCGCACCGGGGGACGCATACAAGAGTCGGATCCAGGAGCGAAAGTCGGCTCCGAAACCGGCCGCCGAAAGGACAGCCTCCAGAAATCGATGGTCAACCCTATCGAAGGCCTTGGACTGATCCAAATTGATCAGCGCGGCTTCACTGTCGACTTGTTCTAAGATCAAGCGTACCATGTGAAGGTTATCCTGAATAGTCCTGCCCTTCACAGCACAAGTCTGTTCAGGGCCAATCAGACGAGACAGGACAAGCTGCAAACGGTTGGCTAAGATCTTCACCAAAATCTTTAAGTCCGTTTTAACATCGTTAAAGGGCGAAAAGTTCCCACTAACCCATCCCCACCGTTCTTGTCCTTACGCAGCAACAGTCACACCCCTGGTGAAGCGTTGAGGTTGAAGACCCCTGCTTCATCCAGTGGTTGAAAATCAGTTTCAGCAAAGGAACAAAAACGGGCGACAACCTCAAGTACACTTCGTAGGGAAGACCATCTAGTCCCGGAGACTTATCCAGGCCAACCTGCTTCAGCGCTTCCCAGATTTCCGACTCTGTTATGGGACCCTCGCACCTAGCCACTTCAGCTGCCTCTCAAGGCAGGGAAAGTCAGCTAAATAGGCGTCGAACTGAGCAGAGCTCAGACCGGGCTCCCTGGTGAAAAAAGATCCTGAAAGTAATCCCGAAAGGCCTCGCATATGCCCGCGTTTGTAGTCACGGTCCGCTTATCCGGCAATGTGACGCCCGCTATATGTCGCCTTAGACGCGTTCCTATTCTCCTCTGCACGCAGTTCAGCGGCCATGTTCGTCGCCTCAGAAGACATTCTTTTTAACCTAGCCCTAACTACCAGAGCTTGATCCTTCTTGATAAGCAAGGAGGACAACTCTGCCTTAGCTAAACTATGTCCCCACTAACACGGGATTTCACGGCCCGATCAACTTTTTCTTCTAAAGCCGTTTGCGCCGCTAATCTATCTAGATTGAGTCGACGACTAAAATCGGCAGCAAACGTTCTAATTTTGGATTTTAATTTGCCCCACCAGGCGTTTCCCACAACCGCCCCGTCAATTCCCTTTGAATCATTAGTAACAGCTGGTCCCGGAAACCCTGATCACCAAAAAATGAACAGTTCAATTTCCAGTAACCAGCCAACCTAACCTTAGGCTTATCTAAGTTTACACGGACCCGGACAAGCCTATGATCCGTATAAACTATATAGTGGAAACTTGGACACCCTAAGAGCCCTACATCGACTCTCTTAACTAAGACTCGGTCCAGGTAGCTCGCAATCGTCCCAGGAGCCGAGTTGCCACTATTTGTCCAAGTCCATGCTACCTCCCGAGGGTGTTCATTCCGGTACTTATCGACAAGATCAAACTCATCGATAAAGTCCCGAAATGGTTTCACATCCGGGTTGTTAGTACCTTGTTTTTGCCCTATACGATCTATATCGGGGTCAAGGACGGCATTCCAATCCCCGCTAAAACTACCCGACGAGATGTCGTCAAAAACGGCGCGATCTGCCGAAACAAAGCAGGCCGCTCGGAATGGATATTGGGCGCATAAACCCCAATGAGACGTAGAGCCTTATCCTTTATGGTAACATCCAGCACGCAAAGCCTGCCCGCCGGATCCTCGAAGACAAGGGTACATGCAGCCTTCAAAGACCTGCTCACTAGCCAAGAGACACCCCTCGAACGACCATCAAAACATGCTGAATAAAGGGCGAACCCCTTAAACAGAATGTTCTCACGGTCATGAGAAGAAAACCGGGTCTCTTGCATACAACACACATTCACCCCGAGGCGCTGAAGGTCACGAGAGAGCCTCGCCCTGCGAGACTCGGACCTCAGGCCCCGGACATTTAGACTAGCTAACCAGAGAGCCATAGTGAAGACCGGTTAGGGTTGAACTACTGGTTTGAACATGGACGGGGTAAGGATACCGACCGCCTCTCCCATAGACCCATGGCCCATCTCAGTCTTGATGGTGCCGTCTTGGGAGATCCCGCCGATATCCCAGGGGAAGGTCAATTTAAGTGCTCTATATAGGGAGGGGTGAACTAAAACTGGGACCCTCCCTGCACAAAATTGTTTTAAAATTTTTAAGCTGCTCATTTTGGGTGATTGCGATTGGCAATGTCATTTTACAAGAATTGGTGGCCTCCTCAAGCATAGCCCATATCTGTTTAACTCCGCTTCCCGTTCTGATCACCGTGAGGACTCTTTGGACCAGCGAAAAATTTTGGGGCACTTCAATGTCCTGGTCTGCAAACTGCCTTATTGATAGCAAATACTTTAAGTCTTTAATGCGGTTTCCGTAATCCCTGGCTCTCTCGGCCTGGGCAGGAGAAATATAATACAGGAGAAATATATAATTTCTCCTGTATTATAAAAAGGCAATTGTGTCTTCTTTTTTTTTCTTTTCCTTCTTGTGAGGGGCTTCTCTGTCGCTTGGAAGCAGGAGGTGGCATTTTAGCCGGGGAATGACTGGGAGTATGTAGAGGTGTGCTAGAGGGTTTTTGTTTAACAGGGGAAGGGGTGGGTGTGTTAAGAGGTGTAAAAAGATCTATGTCAGTAAGGGCTAGGATCTCGACTGAGGGGACGCGAATTGGAAGGAGTTATCTGGGGAGAGGGACGTTTCTTAGGAGAGGGGATGGATCGGGTAGAAGACGCGGAAGGAGTTGGATTTTGGGATTGCTGATTATCTAATTTCTTTTTTAGCTCATTAATTTTTTCAGTTTTCTCAAATCCTGGGTCGTACTTCTGTTGCTTTTCCTTAAATGATAATTTAGAGGCCGGGGTATCGCCCTTAATGTTGCCAGAGGGAGTGGGGCTGTTAGTGCCTTTCGTCCTTGGGGCTTCAGGGGACTGAGGACCCGCTGTCTGGCGCTTCCCTCTGGCCTTACCAGCAACTAGCCATTCCCCTTTCCCCTTCTCCGCAACTGCACTAGCAGTGGGCGAAGGCTTTTTGGAGAATGTGGTCTTTTGACCAACCGGATGATTTTCCCTACCGGTCCCAGAAGCTGGCATGCCCATTACAGGCGAGGCGGTAGGTAAAGACTCGGTCAGAGGGGGATTGTGGTCAACGGCAGATTGAATTCCAGAGGCCTTCTTCTCTGGGCAGGAAGAGGAACGGTGACCAGTCTTTCCACACTTCCAGCATACCGGTTTCCGGCCGGTCACAATGACCGGCAATTTCAATTTCTCTGCTACCAGACAATTGGGGATGGAGAAGAAGGCTTTTTGATCTAAACGAATGTCGAAACTCCACCCCCGCTCAGGCTATCGCAAGATGCGGCCAGTATTTCCCCGAACTGTGATAGGTAGGCCGCGAGATGTTCCCCGAGAACCGACGAGGGACCTCGTATATTGAAACGCTGGTTCTACTTTTGCCTAAGTACTCGGTCCGCAGGATCAGATCTTTTGTTATCAAGTCCCTGCTCGACGCTGCCACGCAATCTTCCGGCGTTGGTAACAATACGTCCCACATGAAAAGCCGGCTCCTTTCACAACTCTGAGGGGCTTGAACGCCAAGGACTCCAGTGATTTTATGACTGTGTCTTTTGTCGAGCGACAAATTCTGCGCGTATTCGTGTTTCAATTTTTCTTAGTTCCTGGGCGTCTTCTAAGAGTCCACCTTCTATGACAAGGTGAGTGTAGCTCTTAGCTCGCTCCAAGAAATCCGCTACATTGATAATACAACTCGGGGGCGGGGACTTCCAACAAGAGGGTAATTCCCCGCCCTCAGTCTTCTCTTGAGAGCCATTCTTGGCTTTCGAGTCAAATTGGGTTTTATGGCTATTATTGGCCTCCGTACTTCTTTGACTTTTTTCATTTTTCTTATTGCCATTGCAGGCCTCCATACTTGAAGAAAGTAAATCTTTTTTACCAGCGATGTCATCCTCGCTAGAGGAAATTTGATCTAAGGTTGGGTATTCATTGATATTGTCTTTATCTGGTGGGTCTTTCTTTGGGGGTTAAATAAGTGCTTTCTTATAGACTTTCTTTTTTAAAGTCTGAAAAGTTGTGTCTCTTTTATAGCTAAAAAGGAAGGAGCCCTTCTTTTTTTCCATATTTTTGTATTAACAGGAAAGGGGAGGGAAAAAAGGGGGAAGAAAAAAAAAAAAAAAAAACACACAAAGCTCACCAAAACAAACAAGCAAAAATAAAAAACACGCACAATAAATATTATACAAAAAAAGATTCGCCTAAAAGGCAAAACAATAAAAAAAAAAAAAAATACAAAAGAAAAACGAAAAAAAAATTAGACAAAAAAAAAAAAAAAAGAATATACGAAAATATGCAAAATATGCAGAGCTAGTTACAATTTAACAAGATGGACGACACCAAAACAAATAAACAATAGAAAATATATACAAAAACGTTAGGACAAATAAATGGACAAATATATGGACAAATGGACAGCAAATAAAGGTAAAAAAATTAATTAGACAAATATACAATACAAAATGGCAAATAAAAAACACGAAAAAACTTAAGTTATTAAAAAGGAAATAATAAAAGAATTATTAAAGGTAAGTCAACGCAACAACGAAACACAAACAGGGGTTATGGAACAAACAAAAACGGAGATAAAAGAGAAATTAGAGAAAATGAAAAAACAAAAAAGGAAATCTAGAATAAAAGGAATAAACAAAAGTAAACGTAGATAAAATATTTAAAAAAAGAGGAGGGTGAAAAAAGGGAAAAGAATAAAAAAATCAAAATCTTAAAAAAAAAAAATTCGTAAGAACACAAAAAAGACAATAATAAAAAACAAACTTAACAAAAATGACGTTCAATAGCAATCCACAATATGAGGAACAGACGGGCGTCAGAATAACAGTCAAACAAAGGTCTAGCAAATTGTGACGTCGTCCCCCGGTCGCAGCGCCGACTGTGTCGTTCTATCCTGATCTACCACGGCGCCAGTTGTGACGTCCCCAAACAGCACCAATTGTGACGTCTTCGCCGCGGCGTCAGCTGTTCGCTCCTCGCTGCTCAGTCCGGGTGTCGCTGCTCCAAACGTGACGTTCTAACCCTTTGGTGATTCGGGTAGGAATCTGGTTAGATTGATACTAGCCTCGCCGTTCCCAACCTGCTTCCAACGCCTGGTTACCAGGGTAACTGCACTGATCTCCAGTCTGCTTACCCACGTTGTGAATTGATCTTAGACAGACGAGATCAAACAGGGGTTGGGGCCGTAATGCAAGCTGAGTTCAACGGGGGTGATAACACACAATTATGTATAAAATAAAATAAAATGAAAACTCACAAAGTCCAAAGTATCAAAGAAAAAGGTAACAAACTTTTTATGTCTATTTGTTCAGTACATAGGACTATGTCTACTTCCCGACCCGTTCTGTGGATTGTGGCACGACGCTTTCGCTAGGCAAACTTTAACGCTTCAAGTTGTCTGCTCTCTAAGAAATTTGTGTTTCGGCATGTCTTTGGACGAAAGTCGAAAAACTTATTTCTGTGGTCTGATTCTAAGTCGCTCTTCAAACTACTTGTTCTTGGTTGAAGAAGAGTCCAAAAGTGTGCGTGAATCTTGGTCAGCTATCTTGATGCGGTTTCAACACTGGGCACTCATCTCTGCCTGCCGTCCGGGGCTCAAACTTCTTCTCTCCCGAGTCTGAGTTACTGGGCACTCATCTCTCGCCAGCTTGGGTCGAACGAACTTCTTCACTCAGGCCAAACGAACTGGCCTCTTCTGCCCGCCAAAAGGAATTACGAACTCTCCCCGCCGTCCGCGGCTCAACTCAAACTGCCGTCCGCGGCTCAACTCAAAACCAGGCCAAACGAACTGGCCTCTCCTGCCCGCTTGGGGCGAACGAACTGATTTCTGTCGGTTGGGGTTTCGCTTTTATTGACGCCGTCAAAACTGGGGTGGGTCTGTCGGCGCCAGGGGTTCTTATTTCTGGTTAGGGATTTTCCACTCTTTTCCATTTTTGGTAACTCTTTTCTCACTCCCACTCTCTTACCGTGCTTCTGAGGGGCGTGCACTATCTTCCCCACTTCTTCGTATCGGCTTCTCACACTTACACTCTGGATAGAGGCGTCGACTTATTTTCTTCGTGCGTCACGTGACCGCTCTCGGCCAATGAGGTCCTGGTCGGGTATCTTTCCTCCTCCTTCGTGCGTCATGTGATCCACTTGGCCAATGACGTCTTAGTCGGGCGTTTCCTCCTCCTTCGTGCGTCATGTGATCCACTTGGCCAATGACGTCTTGGTCGGGCGTGAATAAACCGTGGCTTTGTTTTGGGAAAGAAATACCTTTTTACTAAAAAAAAAAAAATTAATTAAATCGCCCTTATCATGAGCGGTCGATGTGACACTCTTGGTTTTAACACGTGGCGTTTGTCAAGCAGTTTATCGCTAATTGGACATGGCCTAAGAAAATTTTCCTCACGATTTCCTCCAACTTGGCGTCTCCCAAGCAGAAATAAAAATATTTCATTTCCTTCGGCCCATATGTTGATAACAAAAAATCTTTATTATCACAGGGCAAAAAGTTTATTCTGTCAAAAGAAAGAAAAATTTAGCCAGTGAAAACTTCTTGTGTGGGATTTTTCCATCTTTACAGGAAGACTGTCTGTGTTTCGTCAATGTTCAACAATGGATTTCTTCTTTTGGGTGACATCCATTGATAACAAAATTCCATTTTTCGTGTACAAGCGGAAATCGGTCAACGCTTGTTCGTAGGTGACCTAGATATTTTCGACATCTGATACCTATCAACTATAACCTTTTTCCTCCTCATTTCCGTCTCTTAAGCCGTGTGTGTGTGTGTTCGCCTATGACCCGTCTGGTATTACTTTTTCTTTCTTTCTTCTTTGTTTTCTCTTTCTTCCTCCCAAATCGCTTGAATGCAAAGAAAGAATTATTCTTAAAACCTAAAATATTTTTTGGCCTCAAATAATTATCAAATGGTTGATAAACCGTAAAAAAAAAACAAATCATATATCTATAATATTTCTTTCAAATCGTCAGGATGCATGGTGCCACAAATAAAACTTTTACTAAACAGAATTGGAATGCTGAAGGCCTGAATCTCTTGATTCCTATATTTATTGTCGTAAAAATACAACAAATGTGGCACAACGCCGAAAAGGGGGCTGGAGAAAAGGACGGTCATCACTTGTCTTAAAATAAAACTTGCTAGCCACAACCACTCACCCTATCATACTAAACAATATTCCTATCACCAAAACAACACATTTATCCATACCTTTCTGACTACATCCACCAAAATGTCTCTTTGACTCAATGAAAAATCCTAAATAATCCCCTTATGTACAAATATTGTCTGTGGGTGAGGGGGGATTAAAAACAACAATTTAAAAAAATCCCAAATGAGTATATACAATATGACGAAATATATTTACAAGAAACTAAACAAAATTTGTGTTAGTATTAACCCCCCCCCCACTTTGAATGTGGCAGAAATATCAGTTAACCGGACGAAAACGATGCGGGACTATGAAAATAAGAACACATTCAATCCATCAAGCATTCACAAAGGACTCACTCATTCATACACAACAACAAATTTTCTCTTTTCGGTTTTCGATTTTTAAGTAACGTAGTATTTATTTATTTATTTTTTATTTTTATTTTATTTTATTTTAATTTTATTTTTTTTATCGTTATATAACAGTTATAGCTATATCACAAGAGAATCACGATAGTACTTCTACGGAGGCCAGAGAAGGAAAAGTACCGTTAAACCCTTCCTAAACAAGAAACATGGGGTGAACCTCTGTGCTTGTTCAAGAGAAGGGGAAGGAGTGTTGACCAGACGATAGAAATGACTATTTACTCCTATTACATGCACACTAACACACACACACACAAGCAGCTTACAGGAAGTCCAAGAACAATGTGCAAGCCACTCAGTGTTGCAACTGAAATATAAAATTTTAATTTGGTTTTGAGACTGAAATGTAAAGTTTTAACTCAGTTAAAGACCCAAGATGCTCTTCTTGAGTGCAAAGAGAGCCTCACCCGAGAGACCGGGAACTCATATCGTTCACTTCTGCAAGAGTTAACAAGAAAAAAAAAACTCAAAAAATTTATTCAAACTTTTCAAAATAACAGTGAGGACGAAATTCACTTAAATTAAAAAATTAATAAAAAATGAATACAAAAAAAAATTTCATAACGTGGTACGAACAATGTCAAATAGAAGGTGAATTTGAATTAATTCGAAGAAAAAATACAATGGAATCTGGCACGATATTCGTGTGAACCGCATGGCTACTTTGAAAAAAGTAAAGCAGGAATATGTACGTCTCATCCATTAGCCAACGATCATATCGTTCATTTTGGATGAGTCAACAAGAAAAACATTAAAAGTATTTATCCTAACTTTTCAAAAGAACATTGAGAGCTAAATTCATTTCAATTAATAATTAATCAAGAAAAAATACGAAAAAAAGAAACCAGGGAAGAACATTTTTAGCCGTTAATGACAGTTTTCAGAAAAAGCCACTGCTGCTATTGCTCCACCTGCTGTAGGATTATTTGTATGGCTTTCGATCGACGGCCAAGTTCAAAATTGTAGGGAAATATTCTCCATCACAACATTTCCCATTTGGGGACCATAACTCTGTCTTTTGCAATCCATGTCCAGGATTTCTGTTGAACTTCTTTTCTTTTTACTAGTCCATTTAGTATAAATTGTTTCTGTTATAGGTACGTCAGATACATTGTGTAATATCTGCACTGGTTATTCCAATCTTGTATATTTATGTCAGAATAACTTTTCTTCAGTTGTTTTAGGTGACGTTTATGTATCAACTAGGACCATTCATCATATATAATAATCTTTCGACACGTTAAAGCACCTTCCCAGTTTTCTTTATTCTTTTTATATATTTTAAAGAACATTTTCTCGCCTGGATTAAAATATTTAACAATAGCGGTCTTCTTTTTGTGTCCATTTTTTCTCGGGCAGCAGTCTATCAAAAACCGGTTTTACTTTTCTCGTAAACATCAAATTTGATAGAGTTAAGATTACGTGTGAAACTATATACTTGTATGAACTGTTGAATTCCTGTCTCATCTTCGTCGACAAACTGTTGTAACTGACTCATCAAAAATGACAGTATAAAACAGCAAATGATGTAAAAACAAGTTCATTAACTTTTCGTATAGGGAAACATAATATATAATAAAAAGACTAGGGAAGAGAATAAATGCTGTGAATGATTAACTAATATCAGCAAAATCTACCTGCTGTTACTGCTCTTTCTGCTACTCCACTTGCTATAGGACGGCTGATTCTAAAATTGTATAGAAATATTCTCTCTCACAACTGTATGTATGCATTTATATATGTATCTATTGTATAAAGCTGATAGATTAGATATTTCTAAAAGTCTTTTTGCGCTCTACCTGACATTCACGAGGCTAAGTAAGTGCATGACTCGGGTTTTAGTTTAATGTTTTATATTTGTAGTAATTTGTAGCGTTGAAACAAGCTACAGTGCCCAGACGATTCTGTTTCATTTTCATAATGCTTAAATGGCGTAGCGCTAACAAACACCAGATACTATACATAATATGCAAGTATGTTTCACAAAGTGTGCTGGAAAGTTTCGTGTTAAGTAACGGTAACGTCAAATGGGTGAACTCAGTTCGAAATCCAGTTGAGATCGTTGCATTCTTTCTTGTCGAAACACTAAATTCTATCCTTGGCTGGCAAACTTTATAAGAATTTAAAATTCTGTGTTACGCTGATGTGGAATGTTCTTGAACTGTAACTAAATTTCACTCGTCATAATTTCAATATTTTTGCTTTGCAGTTGTTGAACATACAAAAATGCGACGGAACTGGTGAATTTGTTTGTAGACGTGCAGTCATAATAAAGATGAAAAATCCTACTAATTTGAAGCGTGATTTCAAGCTGAAACACTCCCGATTTCTGATTTCCACCTTTTTAATGAAAAGTATAACCACGTTTATGTGTGTGGAAAGCACAGAAGAGTTCTTACATAAAGGAAATTATTGAAAAATATCGATAAGTTAAACGGGATACGGAATCTTGTGGATTAAAAGGGATAGATTATTTAGCGATATTGTTTAAATACAATCTAGCGGTGACGAATAGCCGCGCCATTTATATAACAAAGAAATTTTGGGAATAGACTAAGTCTCTAATTCAAAGTGGTATAAAAACCTATTATTCTTTGTTTTCTATCACCGAATAGATTGGGTAACGCTTTAGGAATCACTAAATATAGATACCTAAAATATATATATTAAAAAAGAAAAATCGATATTTAGTATTTAAAATGCGTTTAAAATATATGAAAAAGCTTTCTTGAAGATTTTATTTTAGTTTTACTTCCAAGTTAATAGACTAAATTTAATATTAGTATTAAGAATTATTATTATTATTTCCCTACGTTAGTGTATTTCAAATTAAATTTAACTTGACTGGAATCATTTTCTTCTGATTATCAGTAAAATCTAATGTATTCGTCCATTGACAAATCTGTCAACACAACATAATTATCTTTATTTACATTATGTATATTCGGGCGATTACCATAATCTTTGTTGTTTTTATCACGTTTCAGTTCTACACTCCAGTATTCCTCAGATGTATATTGATCTGGGTAAACTATAACGAATTCCGAATCCTTTCAAAATGAACATCATTTGGGAAACATTAGCTAATTTAATGTTTAATCTGAATTGAAACAAATATTACTTATATTTAAGTTTAAAGATCCCATAAAAAATTAACTGTTTTAAAATATGATGGGGAATATTTTTGTCACGTTAAATGATATATCGACAGCCTGGGTTTGGTAAATTTAAATAAAATATTTATAACGGAAATAATATTACATATAAGAATACAACGAGAACACATTTGTTATAAAATCTTTTGTATCTATCCTGTAATCTTGAAACTATTACAAATAAAGTTAAATAGAATATTATTGCATATAATGTACTTAGGCTTTACAGCCTTACCCTTAATTTTCGAAACATTTTGTGAATTTTTTTGAGAAAATATTAGAAAATAGTCAACGAATTTTAAATTTACTATGGATACCAGCTAATGTTTTTGATCTTACAAAATTGAAAGTTTTATACAAACATGAAAAATTAAAATTATATTTATAATACTGGGTTTTTTGTTGAATTGTAGTAAGATTTTCAATTTATAATTAGTAAATATAGTTTTAATTTAATAATAATGTCGCTTGATCTGCTACAAATTAATACAGAATTTTAAGAGATTTCAAAAATGGTTTTATAATTTATTTTATTCATAACATCAATTAAATTATTTTCCAATTAAATAATATCTTACATTTTATTGCATTTTCTGTTATAAGTTTCAGAGTAAATTTTCTGTAAATGAGGATCCTGTCTGACCCAAAACAATTTGATGAGTTAAATTCTCCGATGAGTTGTCCTTAGAAATAATATAAATAAACAGTAAGTGATAGAAAAAAAAATCTCCAAAATTATACAAATATCTTCGGTTGAAAAATCGATAAAAAAATTACTGATTAGTTTTGATTTTCTAGGGAAGGCCTCTTCCGTGATAATCGATATATAGAATGGATATCTGTAAAGTGTTGCCGTAATTTAAGTTAAAGGCACAACTATATAAAAAGAAGAGAAAAAAGAAAAAAAAAGAAGTAGAGAAATGTTTTCAAAGTTAAAATCGAAAGATAAAAAATCTTATCTTACTGCTGTTATCCATAATTCACGTTGCTTTTTTGTTTCTTTCTATGTCACACGACCCCTCTGATTCGTGTACAAATATATGGACTTCTGTTACGTCTTAAAAGACTTTGTGTGTCATGTGATTCTATTAAGTAGATATGACTGGCTTTCTAATATGTGAACGCTTTTAAACGATTGACGACTGAGGGAAACAAGTGTAAAAATATTTGCAGTTTTTCTGGATATTGCATTTTCTATTATACGTTTCAGAGTAAATCGTCAAACAGAGCGTAATGAAAAAATGTTCTCGTCATGGTCATGTTATTATTAAGATGAAAGACTAAAGTCTTTTTTGATTATTTAAAAAAAAATTGTGACTCCTATCCAACACGTTCGAATGTTTGATTAAAATCTTGCTTTATTGACGTCATTTCGCTGGCAAAATAATTACATTGAAAACACATTGTAATTGAGAAATATATTTTTTAGAAAATTTTGGTTTTTTTCACATTTGCTACCCTGACTTACTTAATTTCATGAAATTTCGCACAAAAAAAACAAACAACACCCCCCAAAATAACAGAATCTTACTGTTTCCTTAATATTTTTTTCCTTAAAAGTAGGACTCCTTGCCTATTTTATTTCAAATTTGCACTATTCTAACTGAAAATCTATTCTGAACTGAAAAATAATGAATGCAATAAACTACGACATTATTTAACTAGAAAACCTTTTAATTGCTTTTGTAAATAAGGTATAGTAAGTACACTATTGATTGAAGAAATATATTTTTTCCGATGAATAATGAATTTTTACAAGAATTTTTTAAAAGTTTTTAACTGTTATAATTTACAATAGTTTAAAATCGTGTAAAATTCTGTATTGGTCTATTTTTTGGATGTGATATAGTAATTACGTGGAAACGAAATTTATGAATCCAAAATTAAAAAGATTATTAATAGCAGCTACGATATTCTATTTTTAAAATAATTTTGTACTTAAATTTTTCCCTTTTTTCATCTCTCAATGGCTAAACATAACATTATTACGAAAAAGGCACGTGATATATGATTTTTACAGAGAAAATAATTTAAGAAAATTTTATAATATTTCATTTTTTTTTATTTTTGCGTAAAGCATCTTCGAAAGGCAAATAAAAGTCAATAAATAATTAAATAATTTCGGAAAATATGTTAATTTGTAAAAAATAACCAAGTAGTTAAAAGCCCCTCAAAAATGCGTTCACTTAGATTTCGTAAATTTTATGTCAATTCTAGCCAGCCATCCTAGCTGTCATTGCTTCGTCAGTCAATCGCCATTTAATCATCGCTTCAGATAACAACAGCCGATCAATAACAATTATTACTTATTTATGCTATAAGCAAGTAATATTTCTTTCAAATCAGATTTTCTAATTTTATTCAGATAACGTGCCAGAAATATATATATATATATATATATATATATATATATATATATATATATCTTTGACGTGCTTTGTTTACAAATTTCTTAAAATTAATAAAATGGCCGCTTTTAAAAAAAAAATAAAAATCAGAATTAAGTTTGACATTTCAATCTATATAAATCCTATCAGAAATACACAAGACTATTTTACTTACTGGAAATAATAAATTTAATTGTTTAGCTTTCAATCAAAGCTAAAATGAAATGTCATTCTTGAACAGTTCAAGGAAAATTAATTTAATTTAATATGTGGATATATCCACTCTTTGCCTGGAGAAGGTCGCGAAACCCGAAACGCATGTTGCAAAATAATGGAAAATAAAGCATAACATATATTTAAAAAATCCACATTGCAACCCCAAAGGTTTTCGGTTTCTCTCTTCTTTTAATATATATATATATATATATATATATATATATATATATATACAAAAGAAAAGAACAGTAAGATATATAATCCGGTGTTCATATAGATATTTTATTTTTATAAAATAGTATATATAAATTTATAGATATATAATATTATAAATTGATTTATTTAAAATATGGTTTTTTTCGCTACACAGTTCTAACCATGTTTCAAAAATGGAAGCTAAACGCTACGAATTTAATTTTGTAATTAAATTAAAGACATTAGTTCCATTTCATCCTCAAGCGAATTTTGGAGTAACTTTTAAAATTATTGGGTTTTAAAGACACAGCTAAAATCATAATTCACGTTTCCAAGGTTACAGATAAATCTACTTCAACTGGACAAGGGGTGTCTGGGTGATCATTATGTCTGTATTATTGTATCCGTTATTAGCTACGTTTTGGTAAGTGGTAGGGATGTATTTTTCAATGAAAATGACATCCGTTGAATGCATGTCGTCTGTTTTTTTTTTTTTTAATTTATTGTTAATGGCAAAAAAGTTCTTACGGCATTTTTTTCTATTTGTAAATTTAAAAAGATTTTTTTCAGGTGTTTAGATTAGAATACATTTAACTACGATTTGAAATATTTTCATTTTTAATTTTATTATACTATATTTTTTTAAGAACAATTAAATGTATTAGAATCCCTTATAGTATGTAGAATTATTTTTATATCAAGTATAAGTATGTATATTTAGTTTACAATTTTTTTTTTATTTAAATATTATTTAAGTAAAATTTATGACAATGACGACAAAAATAGTTACTTAATTTCACTGATTTAGTAAACTTTTATTTTTTTTATAAAAACCTAGTAATATATTGTTTCTCATGTAAGTACAAAGGACATGGGTCATTCAAAATATACATCTTCTGGCATTTCATATTAATTTTATTTTACTATAGGTGTTTTATTGGATTCTTTTTTTAGTGCGTGTAGTACAAAGGTAAAAAAATTTAGGTTAGAATTCATTTTATTTAACTAGGTTAGAATTAATTTTATTTAAAATTAAAATATTTTTCAAAATATTTTCATTTTTATTTAATAGACTATATTACTTTATAATAGAAGGAAATGTATTTGAATTACTTATAGTAAGTTTTTCCATTATTTTTCCATATCAAGTTTATGTATATTACGATTTTTAAACTTTTATTTAAATATTATTTAAGTAATATTTATGCCATTTACTGCAAAAATAGCTAATTCATTTCTCAGATTTAGTAAACTTTATTTATTGATTTTTAAAAAAAATATATATAAACTTAGTAATAAAGTTTCATATGTATGTACAAATGACATGGGTCATTCAATGGCCTACATCATCTAGCTTTTCGTTATAATTTCATTTTTTCAGTAAAATTTTATTGGATTCCATTTAAGTGCCGGTAGTACTTTTTGAGAGGTGTTTAGGTTAGAATACATTTTATTTAACTACAATTTTAAAAATGTTTTAGGTTAGAATTCGTTTTTTTTTTAAACTTTAAAATATTTTCACTGTTATTTTAATAGACTTTTTTTTTTAAAGAAAAACAAGTAAATTTTAATAGAATTACTTACAGTAAATAAAATTATTTTTTTTCATGTTAAATATAAGTATGTATATAACCTGATCATACCTTTTTTAAATTTTTTTTTTTATTTTTAAATATTATTTAAGGAAAATTTTTGACAATGACGGTATAAAATAGCTATTTCATTTCTCTGATTCAGTAAATTTTTTATTTTTTATAAACTTAGTAATATATAGTTTCTCATGTATGCATAAATAATTGGGTCATAGAAGTCAAAAACTTAAATTCTACAGTCTGTTTTCATTTAGATGCAATCGTCTTTATTACGGGAGCTTTTATTTTTATCAGGCTATTTATATATATTTGATGGTGCATTGTTTATCCTAGTCTATTTTGGCGGTTATTTTACCGGAATCGTTTATTTTTTATTTATTTATGGTTAGTTTATTTTGCTTTGTTTTTATTTATTTTTTTTTTATTTTTTTTTTTATTTCTTATCTTATATCTTTATTTTTTTTTTTTTTATTTTAATCGGTTTTTTTTATTAACGTAGTAAAATTAGTTTATATCGCTTATTTAATAGTTTTGTTTTTTATTGAAAAAATAATTAAAGCTATTTATTCAATTTTGGGGTTGATTTTTGTAGTTTATTTAATTTATTTTTTGTAAAGAAGTTATTAAATTGTTTATTACTTCATGTATTTATTTGGATTGATTATCTTTATTTATTTTTTTTAACGGTTAAAAAATCGATCTCATTTTGTTAGTTTATTTATTTATTTGGATTTTTAGATTAATTTATTTTAAAATGTTTTTTTTTTATTTATTTGTTATACTTTATATTTTTTATTTATACTTTTTTTTTTTTTTTTTAAGTAACCTAATTTTTTTTTTTATCGTTATATAACAAAATAAGCTATTTTTTTTTTTCCGATTTTTGGTTTGATTTTTTATAGTCTAACTAATATTTTGGTCATAATGGTTTGTTAATTTGTTTATTATTTACTTTATTTGTTTGGGTTTCATTGATTTTTTTTTTTTTTTATTTATATTCCGTTATATAAATAACAGGTGTGATTTGTTAATTTGTTTTATTAATTTTTATTTTATATTATTTTATTGTCATTTTGTTTATTTATTTATTATTTTATTTTTTTTTTTTTTTTTTTTTTTTTTTAAAAAATAACGTAGTAAAAATTTGTTTTCATGTCTGCATTTTGAGATGAGTTTCGGATCTTTTATTTAATAATTTATTTTGGTCTGGGAAATTATGAAAGCTATTTTTTCTCCAAAAAAAGTTTGCAAATTTTTTTTTGGTTGTTGTTGTATATGATATTTTTTTTTATTTCTTATCCATTTTTATAAAAAATCTTAAACTATAATTTCTTCATATATATATATATATATATATATATATACATACATATATTAAAATTTTCGATTAAAAAATGATATATTATAAATGGACAAGATTATAATGTTAGTGTAATATGGTTAGCATTTCTATTCGAATTAAACCAAAAAAATATAAATTAGGTAATTTTTGATAAAAAATTATTATTGTATATATTTAAGTTCTGGTTGGAGTATCGAATTGTTATATTAAAATGTCAATCTGATTTAATGTTTTTTTAAAGACAATAAAAATATTTTCAGTAATGTATTTCTATGTAGGCTAAACCTGTCAAACAGTTTCTTTTCTATTCCCCTTGTTTAATGCAGTACCAGACGAACATAGCGGTTTTATTTTAAAAAAGGAGCGTTATTTGTTTTTTACAAGTGGCTCTATCACAAATTAGATCAGTAAATATAAAAAATGCCACATTATTGATATATATTGTTTTATTTCTTGTTATTGTTTTGTTCGTAATTTTTTTCCTACTTACTGATTACGCATATAAGCGAATTACTGTAAATTGGTTTCTCGTCAGAATTAAATAAAGGATGTCTGGACTAAATGAAAAAAATTTTAAATACAATTCCCTAATTCATTATATTTTTATTTAAATAGACATAATTTTTTTTAGGCGAGTCGTTAAAAAAATAAAACAATGAAAACAGAAAATTTATATAACAAAAAAATAGAAATTGGGATTCTGTATAAAAATATATTTTTTTTAATAAATTGATTTAAAAAATTATTATGTAAAATTTATCAACAAAATATATTTGATAAAATTATTTAGATTCACAAATTAAATGATAAAATTGAAATCTTCATATTCTGAAATTATGTAAATATAATTTGAGTGGAAACGTCTCAAAAATTAAAGAAAATTAAAGAAAATAATGTATTCAACACCAGAAAAATATATATAATGATTAAACACAATATTATTTAAATAAAAGTTTTATTTATAGGAAATTTTTTTCTTCTGAAAATATATAATTTTTTGTTTAAATCATTAATTTCTCAAGTCAATAAAGTTTTTCGATGTCATCTTCCTTAATATTGTTCATAATCCTCCAAACATTTTTATCCTTTTGTATTTCATAAAAATGTTTGTCCTCAAAATATCCCTCCCAATTCAAGAATCCTGCCCTTCATAAGTTTTTCTAACTTGTTAAAGAAAATAATTCGCTGTTTTCACTCTTACCCTCTTAATCTTATGTTTTTATAACATGTCATTATAATCCTCGTTTTGAAAAAATTAATTTCAAAAATGTTTTTTTTTCTGATTCTAAATAAATGTTATTTTTAATTTTTATAACTTTTTAAACAAAATGTTCCGTTTGATAGTTTTCTTTGTAATCCTTTGTAGAATTCACATCATTCTGCCTAAAATTTAGATCTTCTGTAAAAGAAATTGTCCATTATCTAAAAATGTTGAATGTGAATTTTTAACAAAAACCAAGAGAAAATATTTTCGTTGTTTCTAAAATCAAAAGAATTTTTCTGTTTTCTTAAAACTTTTTTGTTGTTTTCTGAAGGATTATTTTATATTCCAGTGGATTTGCGTCTCATTATAATGTTACTACGGTTTTTAAGGTTTAATTTAATCTTATGTTTGTCTTATATCTTCTAATTTTAAATCAATGTTTATCATAAATTGTGTAATTAAAGGTCAAAAATATTTTTAGTCTGAATGTCAAAATATATTGGAAAAGTATTTACATTGTTCATTTTTATTGTCTTATCCATGACGTTTCGATTGATCTACTCTCCGGCCTTCTTCAGATGAAATATGTTGGAATTCCGTGTATTTCATCGTTGCTTATTCTTGCTCTAATTAAATACAGGTTACCATATTTACCTATATTATATAAAATATTTTGACTGAATGCTGATATTTGTATACAAAAATTACTTAGAAATAGTATCAGGCATATATTTGAGGATGAAAATGGTGATTGGATCACCATTATTATTTTTAATAATATCTAACATTGCACATGGAATACATGGAGGAAATAGCATTAGAATCAACACCATTTAGCCACCTCCATGGATGAAATATATAAACGACACCTTCATACATTAGCCCAACCAGGAACATGTCCAGCTACTACTAGACAATGTAAACTCATTAAGACCACTGACATAATTCACAATGGAAAAAACAACACAATAACTCAACTAGCATTCCTGGGTGTACTTATATCTTGAACAGAGTGTGGGTTCAGCATATCGATATAACAAATCAGCCATCATTTTATCACATTAGCTTACTAAATACCCACCACCCATGTTGTGTAAAAAATAGATCGTCCGCTTTCAAGCAAATATCGTATGTCTCTAGGTCATGGCGTCCCAGACATATATGAACAAGAAATGGTCATTATTTGTAATCTACAATGTAAAAACTATTGTAGATACATGACAGTACATTCCGAAAACTGGGATAGAAGAGTAAAAACGATAACATCACTGGAAAAACAGTTTCGGTCTGTCTACCCTTTGTGAAAGGCTTATCGGAAAAGATATAAAAGTTCTGTGACCGATATAACACCAGTACAATCTCCAAGAGTGTTTCAACACTACACAAACATCTCTTCTGTGTCAGACCATCCATAGAGGAGAACATGATTAAGGACAGGGTGTACGCTATCTAGTGCAGCTGTGTCAATGTAAATCAATTCCTTTTTAAATTAAGACTGCATTAACATCGTAACGTTGGGAAATAAACAAAATGCAGTCATGTTAATTATAATGGTGTAGATTTGGCCTGTTTAATCATCGTCCTATTGAGATGAAGTTTATAACAGAAACTAGAACATCACTGAAAATGTTGATAGAAAACTGAAGAAATCAATGAATATGCTATATATAAAAAAATCTAAATTTTAAAACATAAAAATGAATTCAATATAAGTCAAAATCGCCAGGACCAAAAGGCAGACAAAGACAATGGTAAAAAAAATTAAAGAAATTTCAATCGTTAAACTCACCTGAAGAATGCCGTTATTTTTACAACGGCAAAAACGAAATGAATGGGACAATGAAAATGAAGACAATAGTTCAAACAATGTAAATAGTGTAAATAGTTACAATACTTCATCTCAAGAATATAGACAGATGTTGGAATAGTTCTACGAGTCTTCATTCTATGTATATTTGGTGTAGTGTGAAAATATGTTAAAATACTTTTTTCATAACTTCTTTCCCAGTGTATCTGTATGGCATAACTGCAATATTATTTTATGTTATTTGGATCATATGATCTCATCGATTGTTAGGAAAATGCATGAAGTGCAATATTTCGCAGAAAATCTACATCCCTGTGCAATTTACTTCAATATTTCCTTCGTGGTGTCAGCCTTCTTGGAAACTATTTTTCGTATACATTTGAGCAGCTAAAGTCTTTTGAATAAATCATCAATTTGAAGTAAGTTGAAATTGCTAGATATAATCACAATTTCTGTGCTAGCCGTTTATTTTGTCGTCTTTCTTACTTGGGTAAATATCTTCTGATTTCTTCATAATAAATTTCAAAGATTTTAATGCAATGTCAGTCATCATCTTCTATCGCCTTGAATCCTTGTCTTTTATTATCTTTGTGGCTTTATCAATTTACTTGTGTTCTGTGTTTTATATATATATATATATATATATATATATATATATATATATATATATATATACGCAATAAAAATAATGCTACTATTAAATTATTCATAAATTACTGTTGAGGGGGGTTCCCCCTTTTACACAAAATGGACTCACCCAGTATATACATATACTACGGCTACGTGAATAACCGAGAACGAACGAGAAGAACGAGAATGAACGAACGCAGAGAGGAAGAGTCACAGTGAGCAAGAAGGTAGACTCAGTAAGAAGTCATACAACGATACGTCGATGCCAAAGACTGTATATATATATTTTGCTACTAACCCGCATTCCTGGAACTACTAAACGGCATTACCAGTTTGTCTTATTACGTTAATACATTTATTTTCCTATATTCCTTCTTGGCGTTTGTTATTTATTGGTACCGGATTTCATCGCGGAATCATTATCTCTCGCCAACACAACAAGTTGGCGACGAGGACTTCAAACTCACACGGAAGGAAAGAAAGAAAATTCTTTTCTCTCTCGTCGACCACAACAACTTGGACGACTAGTATTTGCACTTCTCGGAGACTCAAAATTTGCCGTTTGCCAGTGTCCACAACAACTGAGCGACAAAGGTTTACGAGGATTAACATACGTAAAATCGAGTTTTGCGTAAGACTCTTATCATGGAGGATTTTAAAAGTATCTTAGTAGAACTTATAAAATACCAAAATGAACAGCAGCTACAACTCAAAGAAAGAATGGAGGAGAAATGGCAAAAGCAATTACTGCAAACACAGAAGGAAAGTGAAGAAAGACAAATGCAACTCCAGGAACTAATATTAAAGGTAGCGGGTAACACACAACAACAAAATATTGAAATAGAGGCGACTTTTTTCCCAAGACGCAGTATGGAACACGATAGAAACATTCAAATACTCTCTAGAAGAGGATAAAAATTTCGGGGACATCTTCAAAATCGATTGCCAAAACTGGACGGAAGCTAAGAAGCTACGTCTATTACTCAGGAAATTGGGAACAGAGGAATACACAAAATTTGTGGATTATATTTTGCCAAAAAAGACAAACGATTTAACGTTTGACGAAGCAGTTCCATGCCATACGAAGCTCTTCAGTCCAAAGACGTCACTTTTTTCACAAAAAGTGGAAATATCTTAAAATCGTAAAAGGTGAAAATGAGGACTACTCCACGTTCGCCGCAATCGTGAACAAACATTGCGACGACTTGGCAGAATTAACTCCGGACAATTTCAAGGGTCTTATTTTTGTACAAGGGTTTGTCTCAACCAATGATAGTGAAATGCGCCAAAGAATGTTTTCAAAACTTCAAAATGAGCCTAGATTAACACTACAAAAATTGTCAGAAGACTGCCAAAAATGTTTGAGTATGAAGAAAGACTCAAATGATATCGAGGTATCAGGAGTATCACACATACGTAAGTTGAACAAAAGTTTACGATTTTCGAACTCAAAACTTAAAGAAAACAAAAACTCTATAATAATGAAAAAAAGTACAACGTTCAGAGCAACTAATGACAGAAACTAAGGGAAATATAAGCCCCCTGCCCCGTATCTTCATGTTTTCGATGTGGAGGATTACACTGGAATAAGGATTGCCATTTTAAATATAAAAACTGTCTAACGTGTGGAAAATGGGTCACAAGGCATCCCAATGTAAGAACAAAAAACCTACTGGTAGTATAAGAGCTGCTAGAATGCATGACGAAGACAATATTAACATAAAAAAATACGTGGAACTAGAAATTTTAAATAAGATAAAATTACAATTAGACTCAGGGTCGGATCTAACGATAATTAACCTACAAACATGGAGAAAGTTAAATAGACCGACCATGATGCATACACAGAAAATTGCTAAGTCTGTTACAGGGAAGCGTATAAAATTCGAAGGAGAATTAATCCTAAATGTAAAATTCATCGGGAAAACAAAAACCTCAAAATGTTCGTAATGAAAGATACAGAAAATCTGGTGGGCACAGACTGGATGCAAAAGTTCGACGTATGGGATTTACTTATCAGCTCATTTTGTAAGAAAATAGAGTGCGAATCGTCAGAAACTACAAAATTAAAGGAAGAATTACATAGTCAATTCCCCGAAGTATTCTCGTGCGGGTTGGGACGATGAAACAAGTTTGCAGCTAGAACTGAATTAAAAGAAAACTAGTATTTAAAAAGAAACGAAGCGTGCCGTTTGCTACCATAGAAAAATCGATAAAGAATTAGAGAGACTTGTACAAACTGGAATCCTTTCAAAAGTCGAGTTCAGTGAATGGGCGGCACCAGTAGTCTACGTAAAGAAAAAATCCAGAGAAATCCGTGTTTGCGCAGATTTCTCGACTGGGTTAAATAGGGCTATAAAAGACCATCACTACCCATTACCAAGCCCGGAGAAAATATTTAGCAAGCTTAACGGTGGTAAGGTATTTTCTAAAATAGATTTAAGCGAAGCTTATCTTCAGATTCCAGTAGAAGAAGAAAGTACAAAAATTCTATGTATTAATACGCACAAAGGACTGTACAAATTCAACAGATTACCATTTGGGGTAAAAGTAGCACCGTCTTCCAACAGACGATGGATACAATGCTCATGGGTCAGAACTTTGCTACCGCTTACTTGGACGGCATTCTAATCAGAAGCGACAATGCTGAAGCACATGCATCGTACATAAAGGAAGTTTTTAAAAGACTTCGGGATTTTGGATTTAAAGTAAAGGCGAAAAAATGTGATTTTTTCCTTAATGAAATCAAATACTTAGGCCATATATATTTAATGAAAGTGGCAGAAAACCAGATCCAGATAGGGCATCTGCAATAAAAAAAAATATGCCTGAGCTGAAAAATGTCGCAGACTTAAAAGTTTTCTTGGTCTAGCGAACTATTACGGTGAATTCATTGAAAATATGCACAAATTGAGGGCTCCCCTCAATGAGTTATTGAAAAAAGAGAACAAATGGAATTGGACGGAAGACTGTCAGAAAGCGTTTAAGGATATAATACAAAAATTAATTTCTGAGCTAGCACTGGCGCATTTTTAACCCCAAACTAGAAATTATTATTGCTAGTGACGCAAGTTCACACGAAGTAGGAGCTTGCATACAACACAAGATGCAGAATGGCACAAAGAAACCCATAGCTTACGCATTTAGATCATTGTTACCAGCAGAGAGGAATTATTCGCAAATTGAAAAGGAAGCGTTAGGCATAATATTTGCCATAACTCGCTTTCACAGATATATTTATGGAAGAGAGTTTACTCTTCAAACGGACCATAAACCTCTTCTTACGATTTTTGGATCGAAAAATGTACTACCAATTTACACAGCCAAAACACTTCTAAGATGGGGAACATATTTTCACCTGGTAATTATAAAAAATACCATAATGAGTATTTAATATTTTCGTTGGCATTTATTCGAGAAATGACAAATCTCACGCAAGGCAGTAAAGCCTAAATTAAAGTGGTGAAGGACATTTACTAAATATTCAATATGTAAGTTTCGTTTAAACAAGTCTGTCTTGGCCTTAGTTATCTTCCCCCGCACACCATCCACCAAAAAAGAGAATAATCACTCCGGCCTTTCTAATTTAAATAAACATAGGCAGTAAAACTTTGAAGCGCTCTTAACCTTATTTTCTTATCTTAAATGTTTTCTTGACATGATAATATCCTGAATGTGAGAGGATATGAGAAGAAACAAATATTATTAAGAGAGAGAGAGAGAGAGAGAGAGAGAGAGAGAGAGAGAGAGAGACCAAGACCAAGACCAACACCAAGAGAGAGAGAGAGAGACCAAGACCAAGAGAGAGACCAAGACCAAGAGACCAAGAGACCAATAAAAGAACAGGGATTATGAAGGACGCATTTACATTTAATTGAAAGTAAGTAACCGGATGAGTGCGAGGAATGTAACTATATATAAAGATATTTTGGGTACCTATTGAAATAGAATTGTGGAACTGATGCAACGTTGCAGATATTCGCCGGGTTCGTGAGGCTCCTTCACAATATTAAACACTTATTGCGTTAACTTTGGCTCGTTAGGTTATTATACATTACTTACCGGTTGCATTTGTTTTTTCTTTCTTCTTTCAATAAATAAACAAACAAACATAGTAATATAATCATTTCTTTTAATACAGAGATTAAAATCAAATAGTCACAAGTAAATTTCCAAGAACTGACTAACGTTACCACAGAGCAAAATTTTCCGATTAAAATTAAAAGTTTTCGTTATCAAATGCTGGAACATGGCTTAGGTTCTTTAACTTGGTGAAATGGCTAGTAAGCTTGTCTTTATTGATCAATTACGAATAAGTTTTGAGCTCGATCCTCACCATATTTTGGGCCTTGTTTTCTATTTGAACTATGTTTAGTAAATTGCTATAAAACTCGAGTTGTTTGTTTTGTTTGATGTTAACTAATTTATCATTTATTAAATTCTATATTACATATTATTTTAAAGAAAAATCAAGCTAGTATCAAATAGCTTTCCATTTTTTATGTAAAGAGTAATTATTTTATATTCAGTGAATAAATTTCTTTTAGTCATATTTATTTGAATTGTAATAATGATTATAGTGTAACACACCGACGATGATTGAGACTATAATAAGTTTGATACCAAGAAACACACTTATTCTGATTAATCTTCTAGCCTCCAGGTTACGTACATGTCCCATTTCGATATTTCCCATTCGGTATTGGTTTTGTGCCTGTAAAAATAAAAGGGAAACATGCTATAAATATAAATAAGATTCTAAAAATAACAATATAATACGTACACAGGCGCCAAAACTCGCGCGCGCGCACACACACACACATACATATATATATATATATATATATATATATATATATATATATATATATATATATATATATAATCTGTCGCCGGTTTGTATTGACCTCAGTAACCTGTATTCCATATATATTCATATTATCTACTATATATCTGCATACACGTGATAAAATCCAAAGAATATGTAATATGTAATTATATTGGACCTGATATGATATCTCGGCTTCAGACACTTTCCATCGCCCAAAACGTAACTTTTCTTTGCCTTTTCTATAAATCTTTTCCTGTTTATTCTTCTGATGGGTTTTCCACTTTCGTACTTAGAATTAATGAATTTAAGCGCGCTTCTAGATTATCAACTTGAATTCCTCATTTTTAAATTGAAATTATAGATGCAACATCCATCCCTAAAATTTTTACAGTTACCGTCTACGTTTTATACTGGGTTAAATTTAGCATAAGCACTGACGTGCAGCCTGGAGTCCTGTTTTAATAAAAAATGATTTTCAGTTTTGCACTGATATCAATGGTAAATACCACCATGTGCAAAATTGGGATCTGAATTTAATTCTTTCATAATATTATTTTACTGATATTGAATGGATTGTGATCTATAATTCAACTGATTTCGATAAATAAATCAAATGGTACAGACAGGAATTAGCATTTTAAAAGTTTTCCTGTACATTGGGACAGTTTATACAAGTAAAATATGACTGGTGGGGGGAGTCCTGTTTAAGAAAAACCGTGTTCAGATTTGCACTGATTTTCATACTGAATACTACCACAACATATGCGACATTGTGAGCTGAATTTAAATCTTTCATACGCTTATGTTAATGATATTGAATCAATTGTGATCTATAAGTCAACTAATTATAGGATAAAAATAAATAAATCAAATGATACAGTTATAAATTAGAATATAATAATATATTCAGCAATTTAAATCCTGTAAATCGGGATAGTTTTTCTAACAAACCCATTGCTGGAGGTAGAAGAGGTGGATTCATATATTTCCCAAGGTTATTTGCGTGGAAGAGAATATAACGAACACAGCAGGAATTGAAACTCGGCTATCCGATTCTTAATTTCGAGTCATTATCAATTGCACCATCCGTACAACTAAGCTTACTAGACCTAATGTTTCTAAGCCGTCACCCATTTAGGTACATAGCGGGCTCGAATTTTTTAACTTCAATATTCGTACGGTAAACGATATTTCAATTTTATGTAGCAGTATGCCTCACAATAATGCGAACAATAGAGTAAATATTGATAACTCCTCATCCCAGAAATTCGACAGAAATTTGTAATCTTAGAGAGGCCGAAACCTACATCAGTGGATGAAGTGCACCACTCAAATGGCATTGCCATCTGGTTGAGTTCCTGGTTAACCGTCACAAAATGTGACGCGTTCGGTTCGCTAAGTTGGATGACGGTTTATGTAATACTTAACCTCTAGTCAATTAAGTCTAATCTCTACCGTAGACAGGTTTTTTTTTATGCTAGGCCTAGGGTAGACGACGTTAAGCGAAGATACATTTTTGACACGTGGCTAAATCACATCCAATTGCAACATGGTTTGCCATGCTTAATTTGCTACATACACTAGTTTTCTAATTCACATATGGTGAGAAAGCATGCAACGTATGTCAACTATTAGTTAGCACGTCTTCTAAAAACAGTAATCTTTATTTCCTATATCTGTACAGATGGTAGATGTTACCAACACCCACAAGACGATTGTGAATTAAAGAAAAATGTAATAAAATTTTAAAATGTCTGTCCGTCAATCTATGGACCTAATATCCATAAGAGGGATTATACAGAATAGAAGACTGGATAATTCATGTTCAGTCGTATTATTCATTTTTTTAAAAAATCTATTGTATTTTTTTTATTTACCATCATGGTATCTGCAGCTCATATCTGACCATCATTGCCCAGAGGAATTTGGTTGAATTCAGAGTTGTCCTTCTCATATAATGCTTGCCAACCACAACTAAAGCGCTCAGTGTGCACTGCTATTTAGCGTATTGCTTGTCGGGTGAAGAGATAGATCCGTTCCTTTTGAAGAATATGAGAAATGGAAAACGGTTTCATTGACACCAAATTACGTGTTTCACACTTGTTAGTCTTCATCAGTTGAAAACGAAAGAAAGAAATATATGTTTTTGTCTGTGCTTGTGTTTATGATTAAACAGTATATCGTTAATATTTTTCCGCTAAGCTGGCATTTCTCGGGATATTTTATACATGTACGTTCCTTTCCTGATTGGGATTAGTCCGTAAGCCTGTATGACGAACTTGACCAGAATTCGAATTTGGAACGACAATTTCACGTTCAGAGTCGCTATTATCTTTCATTTCAAATATATATGCAGAATTTTAACTAATTTAAGAAATTAAGATATAAAAAAGTGATAAGTTATCATTTTAACTGAATCATTTTACGTCGTTTTTTGAGGTGATATTTTTTCATAGTAATCTCATTACTTACTTCTTTTGCTTTGAGGAAAGCCACAATTCCAGTCGGCAGAAACATGAAAATCGCGAAAATAGCTGCAGATACGTAATTCCTCACTGGTTCAACCAATAGATGTTGCGTATCCGGCGTAACCTAAAGTAAAATATATATATATATATATATAAATCTATATAGACACACATGTCTTTCTTAATAGAATTCATGTTGTGCAATCTAAATCATAAGGTGAACAAAAGTTTCCCACAATAATCGATAGCCGTCCTAGGATCAGGGAAATATTAAGTGTAGTAGAAGTCCTTTACTTTTATAAATTTTACTGATCCCTATTACTTATTTGAGAGACATTCTTATGTCTTGCATCAGCATGGATTATGTTAATCTTAATGTGAGTGAGACGTAGCGCCTTCTTGGATTAACATTACCGGCTGTCGTGAAGTGGAAAGACTATTTGTGTCTACTTTAGTTCATGTCTTGCTAGACAATTTTCCCTTCCACTATCTATCATACATATCTATATGTCTACCATTTGTCTATGCTTCGAATATTGCTACCCCAAATATTGCTATCCCATATGCATCAGTGGTCCTGCAATATATTCAGAGATTCTAGATAACATCACAAGAAGAATGAGCAATATCCTAATCTGACGAGTCGGATTCAGTCAATTTTCCTATGCCATAAAGTCGCTTCCCTGTGTCTTTTCTATAAATACTACTTTTATGGTAATTGCTTCCATGTGCTCTTTGCTATGGTACCCAGAATTTATGAAGTCATGTGCCATACTGGATTGGCAACAAAGTTTCATCATTTTACAGCTGAATAAGCTACATATAACAGTAAATACTATGCTAACAGATTCTATTCTCCCTTGTAGAACGCTCTGAAAAGAAAAAAAGCCTGTGGAAAGCCTGAAAATATATCTAAATTGTAAGATGCTTTGGAAATAATAATTATTTGCTGATACAAATTCTGCTGATTAACCAATAGATTAGGGGAGAATACCTTAGGTAAGTGCATTTTCTCATAAATGAACCCGAATAGAATTGTAACTCGGTTTTCCCATTTTCTCTTTCTAAGCCGTTAACCATTACACCACCCACATGCCCAAGCTTGTCGTACCTGATATTCCTAAACTGACATCCTTCTATCAACTGACGAAGAAAGACGTTGCTTAACTTCCATGATCTTATGAGGACCGGTGTTTCAACCTGATATATCCGGAAGTTAAATTTTGCAGGCGAACAACAGGGGCACTTCTTTAACACACAGTCTGGATGGAACCATCTTTTTAAAAATAAATTCATTTTCATTTTTAGTTAAATCTGAAAAGTGTTTTATATGACTTAAAATTTTCTAATTAAATTGCAATTAAAATACTGTGTATTATTATACTTATGTAAATTAAATTATGCAAACACAGAATATATTTTATGATTAATAAATAATTGTAATAATAAAAATAATTTTAAATAATAATAGGTGGCTTATAATTAGCATCAGAGTAGGACAGTTGATTTTCTCGGTGTCATAATGAGAAAAGACGGCTTAGAAAATTTGACACACATTGGACAGAAATGAAGAAGACCAACGTAAATCAATACATAATATAGCTTCCCATCTTCTGTAATGTTTGGGAGAGAAGAGATTAAGAAATATAGCAAAAGAACACATTTTACTTAGCACTAAAAAGAACAGAAAATTGGGGAGAACCATAATCATTCACGTCCTAAAGAGACACGAAAGGATGATGAGGATGATATTGAAGAAGAAGAAGAAGAAGAGTAACTTACAATGACTGCTTGATTGTAGTTTAAAACTGCAGGTGGAGGTGGAGGATAATACGGTTGTTGACCGTAGTTGGTGTAACCACCACCTGGCTGGTAACATTGTGTTGGATATGCCGCTGTTGCTGTATATCCTTGCTGTGTTGGGTAGGTAGCTGGAATTTGAGGATAACTTTGTGGGTAATTGTCATACCCAGTTTGAGATGAATTTTTAACAGACTCTGTATAACTTGGTGGTGGGTCTTGACTGTCAACTTGGGGTTGGCCATGAGTGTTACCTTGGTCCTGCCATTGAGTGTTACCTTGGTGTTGCCATTGAGTGTTACCTTGGGCCTGCCATTGAGTGTTACCTTGGTGTTGCCATTGAGTGTTATCTTGGGGTTGGCATGGAGATTCAACTTGGGGCTGCTGATCTGGTAAAATAATTAAATATACATATATGTATACACACAATATATATATATATATATATATATATATATATATATATATATATATATATATATATATATACATATAATTATTCTATTTTCCCTGATTTTCATACAATTTCTATCTATAATCAAGTATTGTAAAAATAAGATTCTAAACATAAGATTCATGTAGTTCTGATTTAATAAATATTAATATATAATCAATGCATAATGCGTCGTTGTTGGGCTGAAGATCCAATGAAGGGCCATCCGCATGAGCTAGCTTAAATGCCATCCGACAGGGCGGCTCTTACTTTAGTCTATATAATAAATGCGAAAATCGCTGCGTGTCACAATTTTTCAACTAAAGTGTGAGAAAACTCTAACTTTTTTTTTAACTATCTAATCTTCTGTATAATAAATGTGAAGATTTTTGTGTATCAAAATTTTTCGATTAAAGGGACACCACACTCTATCTTATTTTTAATTATCACATCTTCGTCTATATAATAAATACGAAAATGCCATTCTATCACACTTTTTCAATTAAATGGTCACAACTTTTAATTTTCTCATCTTCTATATAATAAATGTGAAACTGTCTACCTGTCACACTTTTTCAGTTACA
>CAHIKZ030002734.1:52500-112500 GCA_903632075.3 Acanthosepion pharaonis | reverse complement strand
ATTCGAGAGAAAAAATTACATATATATCTTAAACGAATGATTGTGATGAAGATATATATATATATATATATTTTTTTTTAATGTTTTTATTAAATTAGCGGGAAAAGATATATATATATATATATATATATATATATATATATATATATATATATATATATATATATATCCTCTTGTTCTCTCCTGCCTGCCTGCCTGCCTGTTTAGCTGCATTGCCCATAGGGATCACATCTTCCGACTGTACCGTAGTGACATGTCAGATTGCAACAAAAATTACGAAAAAAGAAACCAGGAAACAACATTCTAGACGTTAATGAGAAAAGCCACTGCTGCTACTGCTTCACCTGATGTAAGAATATTTTTTATGGCTTTTTTAGTTTATGAGTTTTATTACTGTTTTGAATCTGAATTAATTGAAAAGCACTTTCCTACTAATAGCACACTGAGCGAGATCTTTAACGAAAACACCTTAAAATTGAGTTACAGCTGCACTGAAAATCTAGAAAGAATCATAAAATACATAATAAGAAAATCCTAGAAAAACACGCATGCCAAAACAGTAATAAAACTCATAAACTAAAATTAGATAAAAATAACGAAAAATTATGTGATTGTAGAAACCCTAAAGACTGCCCGTTGGAAAATAAAAGCCTCACAAAATCCGTGGTATACCAATGCACAATCTCATCCATTGAGAATCCTAACACTGATAGGATATACATAGGCTCAACGAAGAATAAATTTAAAATTAGATGGAAGCAACACAAGAGCTCCTTCAACAATATTCAAAATAGAAATCAGACATACCTATCCCAATATTTATGGCATCTAAAAGAAACGAATAAAACAACAAAAGTAAAATGGAAAATAGTAAATAGAACAAGAACTTGTAAAACCTGGGATGACCCATGCCCTTTACGCCTACAGGAAAAACTACACATCATTAAGTTTCTAAATAGTGAAAAATTATTAAACCATAGGCAGGAGTTAACGGTTTTTTGCCGACATCAACAAATTTTCGCATTAAATAATTAGCATAAAAAAAAAAAAATATAGTTTAATAAAAGTCTTAAAAGCTTAGCCAAATTATTAAATAGGAAAAACCCTTTCTGTAGTCGTCAAAAAACAAATTGAAATTCAGTGTAATACGGTTTGTATATAAAACACCCACTTGAATAAACAAATAAATAAATAGATAATAGGATAGACAATAATAAAACAAAATCCTCCCGACACATAACGACGTGTAGGCACGCCATAAAAATACCCCTCACTGGGAACTAACTAGAGGATGACCGCCAACATTAGCCTTGAAATAGATACCCTACCCAACCTGAGCAAAACCTCTCAGAAGATGATGAATCTATAGATAAGAATTAACTCTCTGACCACTTAACGAAGATAACTCGCCTAGGCACTCCCATAATAACGAATGTTATAACGGACCATGCCTAAAAAATCACGTAAACCAAGAGATAGCTTATTCCTAAAAATGTCGCTTGAAGATGAAACGGGATTAAACACCTCAATACAACTTAATTTTAATAATTATTCGGATGGCTTCGGCTCTCGTTTTTGAAACATGGGAACTCTTCTGTGAAGAGCGAAGGAATCATATTTTTAAACAAAAATATTATAATATATATATATATATATATATATATATATATATATATGCATACTTACTCACAAATACATATATACATACACACATAAAAATGGGAATATACATACATTCTAACAACATTATCTTATTGACGATAAAATATAGTAAAAGTTCATAATAATTTATTAAACTGTAACCACACACAGTGTTGATTAAGTCTATCGGCAATTGAAAAATCCCTATCTTACAAGAGAGATTTTAGTTAATATCGATGGTATATTGCAAGACACTGATATATACATACATATACTCATACTAGAACATAGGAAAATACATCCATATATACAAATATATAATCATGTATAAATACCCGTATCGACACATCCACGTATACGCATATATAAATACACTCCCATCCACGCAGATACACGTAAATATACACACATATACATATACATATATATATATACATATATGCACACCTAAACACATATAAATAGAAATACATATACGCATACATATATATATACACACATATACACACACACACACATATATTCATATATATATATATATATATATATATATATATATATATATATATATATATATATATATATATACACACAATACACATACATATATACACACATAGACTTACACACGCGGCAGTAAACACAAACCAAAGTTTACATACATACACATACACACAATCTCACATATGATAGGTGTCACCACACACACACACACACACACACACACACACACACACACACACACACACACACACACACATATATATATATATATTATAACAAGTACAGATATATACGTACATACACATAAATACACAGACATTCAACCATATACATACATAAACGTACATACATATACATACATAAATATATATCTATATACACACACAGCCATATACATGTATACTAACATACATATATAAACACATTCATATCGTCAGGATGGCCATAGGTTACAAAAGTAATAATCCATTAAACTTACAGCGACATATCATTATCATTGAAATTATACGACCCCTATAATAAGTTAAATTTATAACGGTGTTCACAATTAACCGTTAGTTCATATCTTTGATTTAAGAGGTCAGTCTTACTTTTAAATCTAATTATTTCAAATTTTTCGTTAAGTCATAGGTAACATAGGGCATATAGGGAGTTACATATCCGGGCTTTCTTAATCAACCTACATTTAACCGTAGGTGTTTTATTCTTTTCTTTTAGACTCCAAAAATAATTGGATAATGATGTCATGTACCTATAGTTACTGTTATTAAAAGATTGCACATGCCCCCGCCAACGTTCCTTGAATAGTTTCATGGTGCTACCAATGTAAAAAAAATTATAATTGGATTTTCTAGTGTTGAGATTGTACTAAGATACAGAACTATTGATGCAGTTAATTTTTAGTGGACAATTATTAGGATTCCTACAATTACATAAGTTGTTATTCGTGTTATTATACCTAGTATTGCTGTTTGCAACCTGGTGAGTAATCAAGCTTTTTGAGTCCCTGTACTTGTTAAAGACTCTGTTGTTATGTTTTTTAATTATTTTCTCTCGGTTATCTGCACAACTATAGCTTAATTTAAGGGTGTTAGGATTAAATATTTTACTAAGTGGGTTAGTTTCATGGTTGGGGAAATGTTTCTTGATGAGGTTTAGAAATATACGTCTTCATTTAGTTTAATCATTATATTGAAAGAGGGAGTAAACCAGATGATCTTTCTAGATATTCTTTTCTTATTATGGCTGCAATTAACAGGGTTTTTATATTGAATAGTTTTGAGTGCTGAATTGTAAAAATCACGATGTTTATTAAAAACATCTTTGTTAGAAGAGTTAGTGCTAATCCTCTTTTTTAGAAGAGTTAGTGCTAATCCTAAATTCAATGGAAGAGGGTATGTGTTTGATAAGTGAAGGTGGTTGGTTGGAATTTGGATGCACGTATATTGGGTTGGAATTAACCTTCACATATGGTTGGAAAGTGTTGCTAGCAAGGTCTAAGATGACGTCTAGAAAATCTACTTGTTTAACATAAGTTGTAACTTTTGTCCTAAGACCTAAATCCTTAAATACCCTATGGATCATTTTCCTAATACGGTCTACCTTAATTTTAGTGGAGGTTTTAACAACTAATAAGCCATCATCTCTATACAATCCTACACTGTCAGAATCTAGACAATCGAAGGCACTTAAATTGTACAAAAGAAATACTCCAACAAGGTCAGAAGCTTCCGCAGAATCCAAAGAACCCATTGAAATGTCAAAATTGTTGAAACAAAATGGCTATTTTTGTAGTGATTTTATAACATATTTATGTTATAATTTTTAAATAGATAATTATATATGCTCTACTCTGTATTGAACATTCTTTTCAGAATAGTAATTGTTTGTTATTGGAATACGTATACGCCAATCATATACTTGGGTATATATATATATATATATATATATATATATATATGCAATAAATTTTGAAAATTTGCTGTTGACCCCCAGAATTACCATGGGCTGAACTTGGCAGAAGAATGAAAAAGTGCTCTTAGATTCACTGAAAAAAGAATGGAATCCCGTATCAAACACATACACTGAGAAACATTTGATACGTCTGCTAAAATTTTGTTGTGATCAAGGCTAAAAGGAGATCTGGAACAATTAAAAGAAAAACAAGAATAGGCTCAAATTTTGAGCCCTATAGACGCATACGCGCAGCACACATACACTGAAATATATATTGTTTATGTATATTATTGTTTATACACACACACACATACACACACGGCTTCTATATTTTTGATCTGGGTAAACTACAATGAATTCCGAATCCTTTCAAAATGAACATCTTTTGAGAAACATTAGCTAATTTAATGTTTAATCTGAATTGAAACAAATATTACTTATATTTAGTTTAAAGATCCCATGAAAGTTACTGTTTTAAAATATGATGGGGAGTATTTTGTCACGTTAAATGATATATCGACAGCCTAGGGTTTGGTAAATTTAAATAAAATGCACATAACGGAAATAATATTACACGAAGAATACAACGAGAACACATTTGTTATAAAATCTTTTGTATCTATCCTGTAATCTTGAAACTATTACAAATATGTTAAGAATATTATTGCATATAATGTACTTAGGCTTTACAGCCTTACCCCTTAATTGCGAAACATTTTGTGAATTTTTTTTGAGAAAATATTAGAAAATAGTCAACGAATTTTAAATTTACTATGGATACCGAGCTAATGTTTTGATCTTACAAAATTGAAAGTTTTATACAAACATGAAAAATTAAAATTATATTTATAATACTGGGTTTTGTTGAATTGTAGTAAGATTTTCAATTTATAATTAGTAAATATAGTTTTAATTTAATAATAATGTCGCTTGACTGCTACAAATTAATACAGAATTTTAAGAGATTTCAAGAAAAGTTGCATATAATTTATTTTATTCATAACATCAATTAAATTATTTTCCAATTAAATAATATCTTACATTTATTGCATTTTCTGTTATAAGTTTCAGAGTAAATTTTCTGTAACTGAGGATCCTGTCTGACCCAAAACAATTTGATGAGTTAAATTCTCCAATGAGTTGTCCTTAGAAATAATATAAATAAACAGTAAGTGATAAAAAAAAAAATCTCCAAAATTATACAAATATCGTCGGTTGAAAAATCGATTAAAAAATTACTGATTAGTTTTGATTTTCTAGGGAAGACTTCTTCCGTGATAATCGATATATAGAATGGATATCTGTAAAGTGTTGCCGTAATTCAAGTTAAAGGCACCTATATAAAGAGAAGAGCAAAAGGAAAAAAAAAGAAGTGGAGAAATGTTTTCAAAGTTAAAATCGAAAGAGAGAAAAATCATATCTTACTGCTGTTATCCATAATTCACGTTGCTTTTTTTTTTGTTCCTTTCTATGTCACACGACCCCTCTGATCCGTACACAAATATATGGACTTCTGTTACGTCATAAAACACTTTGTGTGTCATGTGATTCTATAAAGTAGATATGTTTGGCATTTTAAGATGTGAACGCTTTTAAGTGACTGAGTGAAACAAGTGTAAAAATATTTGCAGTTTTTCTGGATATGCTTCCTAATTTATATATAAATGACGCAGATAATCTTTTACATATATTTGAAGTATTGAATGATGAGTTTTTGTGGCGAATAAGCAAACTGTACTGAATGAATTATTCGTCAATCAGATTATCTTATGAACCTCCACTTTTTTACGGAAAACAGCATACCATATTGAAAAAAAGTCAAACTTTTATTGTCAAGTTCATGTTATTATTAAGATGAAAGACTTAAATTATTTTTGAGTATTTTTAAAAAAAAATTTAACTCCTTTCTAACACGTTCGAAATTTTGATTAAAATCTTGATTTGTTTACGTCATTCCACTGGGAAAATAATTACATTTTTTCGGCTGAAAACACACTGAAATTTTTAAATATATTTTTTAGTTATGTTACCCTGACTTACTTAATTCTATGAAAATTCGCACAAAAAACCTCCAAAATCTTTCTGTTGCTGAATAACTTTTCCTTAAATGTAGGACTTGGAGGATGTATATTGCCTATTTTATTTCAAACTTGGACCATTTTTTACTGAAAATCTGTTATGAACTGAAAAATAATGAATGCAATAAACTATATTAAATTATTTAATTAGAAAAGCTTTTCAATGCTTTTGTAAATAAGTTATAGTAAGAACACTATTGATTGAAGTAATATATTTTTCCTGATAAATAATGAATTTTTACAATAATTTTTCATTTTTAAAAAATTTTTTAACTATAATAATTTACAAAAGTTTAAAATCGTGATATATTCTGTATTGGTCTATTTCCTGGATGTTATATAGTAATTAAATGGAAACGAAATTTACGAATCCAAAACTGAAAAGATTATTAATGGAGCTACACTATTCTATTTTTAAAATATTTTTTTACTTAATTTTTTCCCTTTTTCATCTCTCAATGGCTAAACATGACATTATTACGAAAAGGGCAAGTGATATAAGATTTTTGACTCTTTACAGAGAAAGCAATTTAAGAAAATTTTATATTATTTCAATTTTGTTTTATTTTTGCGTAAAGCGTAATCTTCGAAAGGTAAATAAAAATCAGTAAATTATGAGATAATTGCGGAAAATATGTTCATTTATAAAAATAACTAGGTAGTTAGAAGCCCCCCTCCTTTAAATTCACTTAGATTTCGTAAATTTTATGTCACTTCTACCCAGCCATCCTAGCTGTCATCACTTCGTCACTCAATCGCCAATCAATCATCGCTTCTGATAACAACAACGGATCAATAACAAGTGGTTGTATATTACTTTTTTATGCTATAGGTAATATTTCTTTCGAATCAGATTAATTTCACTTTAAATTTTCTAATTTTACTCAAATAACGTGTATATATATATATATATATATATATATATATATATATATATATGCAACAAATAATGTGTGTGTGTGTGTGTGTGTGTGTGTGTGTGTGTGTTTTTGGAAGAATTTTGTTTACAAATTTCTTAAAATAAATTAAATGGTCGCTTTTAAGAAAATTTAAAAAATCGAAATTAAATGTGACATTACTATCTATATAATTTCTATCTGAAACACATCAGAATATTTTACTTATTGGAAATAATAAGTTCAGTTGTTTAGCTTTCAATTAAGGCTAAAAGGAAATGTGTTTCTTGAACAGTTCAAGAAAGACATTTGTGCCACTACCACACAAAAAAGAGAAAGTTTAACATCGAGAATGTGTAACATTAAAAACAAACATAAGGAAAATTAATTCAAATTAAATATGTGGATATATCCAATCTTTGCCTGAAGAAGGTCACGGGACCCGAAACACAGTTCCGGTTGTTAGGTATGTCAGTCAGATCTAATTTTTTTTTCCAAACAAGACCGGGCAAAATATTTTCAGTAATGTATTTCTATGTAGGCCAAACCTGTCAAACTGAAGATCAGTTTCTTTTCTCTTCCCCTTGTTTAATGCAGTACCAGACGAATATAGCGGTTTTATATTAAAAAAAGAACTTTATTTGGTTTCTACAAGTGGCACTATCGCAAATCAGTAAATACAAAAAATGACACATTATTGATATATGTTGTTTTATTTCGATATTGTTTTGTACGTAAGTTTTTTTTTGTTTTACTTACTGATTACGCATATAAGCTAATTACTCTAAATTGGTTTCTCGTCAGAATTAAATAAAGGATGTCTGTACTCAATGAAATCTTTTAACTACTCGTTACCAATTCATTATACTTTTATTTAAATAGACATATTAGGGAAGGCGAGTCGTTAAAGAAGAAAACAATGAAAACAGAAATTTATACTCGTGAAGCTAGACTAATTTTCTGTATAAATATATTTTTAAAAGAAGTAATTAAAAAAATAATTATTTAAGTTTTATCAACAAAATATATTTGATAAAATCATGTAGATTCACAAATCCAATGATATAGAAAAATACATACTGAAATTATGTAAATATAGGGCTGAGTGGAGAACGTCTCACAAAAGTTAAGCACAAGAAAGATAATGTGATTCAACACCAGAAATACTATATACAATGATTGTACACAATGTTATGAAAATAACAGTTTCCTTTATAGGAAAGATTTTTTCTTCTGAAAACAAGTCTTTTGTTTAAAGTCACAACATTGAAGTCAATAAAGTTTTTCGATGTCATCTTCCTTCATATTGTTCATAATCCTCCACGACATTTTATCCTTTGTATTTCATAACAATGTTTGTCCTCTTAATATCCCTCCCAATTCATGTCCTGCCCTTCATAAGTACAAACTTGTTAACTAGTACCCTCGCTGTTTTCACTCTTACCCTCTTGATCTTATGTTTTGTGAGTGTCATTATGTTTCCCCGTTTTGCCTCCCATTAATTTCAGCTATGTTTTTTTCTGATTCTAAATAGCTGTTATTTTTTACATTTATAACTTTTTACACATATGTTCCGTACATAGTTTTCTTTGTAATCCTTTGTAGAACCACATCATTCTGCCTAAAATCTCTACATCTTCTGTAAAAGAAATTGTTCATTATCCACTGCCATGTTGAAGTACTGATATTACACAGCAGTTGAGAAATATTTTCGTTGTTTCTAACGAAGATTTTCTGTTTCTTAATACTTTTTTGTTGTTTTCTGAAGGGATTATTTTTATATTCCAGTGGATTTGCGTCTCATTATAATGTTACTACGGTTTTTTAAGGTTTAATTTAATCTTATGTTTGTCTTATATCTTCTAATTTGAATCAATGTTTATCATATTGTGTAATAGGTCACCATATTTTTAGTCTGAATTTCTGTCAAAATATGTTGGAACAGTATTTACATTGTTCAAACTGTTATCTTCATTTTTATTGTCTTATTCATGAAGTGTCGATTGTTCTACTCCCCGGCCTTCTTCAGGTGACATATGTTGGAATTCCGTGTATTTCATCGTTGCTTATCTCTAGCTTTCGTTAGTACATGTTCCCATATTTACCTATATTGATAAATAACTTGATGAGAATGCTGATATCCTGTATACAAAAAACACACTTAGAAATGGTATCAGACATATATCGACAGGACGAATGCTTGGTGATGGGATCACCATTATTACCAGCAATATCTAACACGCACATGGAATACATGGAGGAAATAGCATTATAATCAACACCACTTAAGCCACCTACATGGATGAAATATATAAACGACACCTTGATACAACCAGGAATATGTCCAGCTACTACTAGACAATGTAAACTCATTAAGACCACTGACATAGTTCACAATGTAAAAGAAAACACACACACACACACACACACACACACACACACACACACACACACACACACACACACACACAATAACTCACTAGCATTCCTGGGTGTACCAATATCTTGAACAGAGAGTGGGTTCAGCATATCGATATAACACAAGCCAATATACACCGGACAATAGCTCTACTTCGATACCCACCACCCATGTTGTGTAAAAAATAGATCGTCCGCTTTTAATCCATACAGTTGCTGATGGCGGGAGAGGCGTCTGAAGGCAATCTGGACGTGCATAAGAGGATGACTGGAATTAATGCTAACACAGAGGTCGGAGACACGACTAAGTGATGATAATGACACCCCCACCTCCCACGGCATGGGGTGCAGTATCATGCTTTTTATGCTTTTAGGCCTTATTAAATCTTGAATCGGATTCACATGTGCTATAGAGAAAAGTTCATTAGAACAATTACAATGAAAGTATTTATAGAAAATGCTCAGAGAAGCTTCGTTATGGCGGTGGGAAAGTGACAAAAGCCAAAATGCCAAGTCAGCAACAATAACGTTGCAGATTCTTCTTTGGATTTCTCCAAGACCATCTAAATATATAGCAGAGGCACCAGACAACATATGGCAAAAATATGCAAAGCATGTACGAATGGTAGACATATAAGTATATATGAATGATTCCGGTGAAAGAAATTGTCTTGCACAATTTAGTTAACCATAGCAGAAGTCCTAGCGATTGATTTACTATTATCTTTCCATATTTATATTTGTCTGAGAATATGCAATGATTCACTTTTCTCTTTTGTCCAAAAACAACTTGCTAGTTAAGTATCCATATTGCAATAATATGAAGCAGTAAGACTCGAAATATTCTTTGTGATGTCCAGGCCTCAGTTTTATTCCCAGCACACTCATCACCAAAAAGAGAATAATCACTCCGGCCTTTCTAATTTAAACCAACATAGACAGTAAAACTTTGAAGCGCTCTTAACCTTATTTTCTTATCTTAAATGTTTTCTTGACATGATAATATACTGAATGTGGGAGGATATGAGAAGAAACAAATATTATTAAGGTAGAGAGAGAGAGAGAGAGAGAGAGAGAGAGAGAGATGCCAATAAAAGAACAGGGATTATGAAGGGCGCATTTACATTTCATTGAAAATAAGTAACCGGATGGGTGCGAGGAATGTAAAGATATTTTGGGTACCTATTGAAATAGAATTGTGGAACTGATGCAACGTTGCAGATATTCGCCGGGTTAGTGAGGCTCCTTCACAATATTAAACACTTATTGCGTTAACTTTGGCTCGTTAGGTTATTATACATTACTTACCGGTTGCATTTGTTTTTTCTTTCTTCTTTCAATAAATAAACAAACAAACATAGTAATATAATCATTTCTTTTAATACAGAGATTAAAATCAAATAGTCACAAGTAAATTTCCAAGAGCAGACTAACGTTACCACAGAGCAAAATTTTCCGATTAAAATTAAAACTTTTCGTTATCAAATGCTGGAACATGGCTTAGGTACTTTAACTTGGTGAAATGGCTAGTAAGCTTGTCTTTATTGATCAATTACGAATAAGTTTTGAGTTCGATCCTCACTGGATACTCCATACTTTTAGCCTTGTGTTCTATTTGAACTATGTTTAGTAAATTGCTATAAAAACTCGAGTTATGTTTGTTTCGTTTGATGTTTAATATATATCATTTATTAAATTCTATATTACATATTATTTTAAAGAAAAATCAAGCTAGTATCAGGTAGCTTTACATTTTGTATGTAAAGAGAAATCATTTTATATTCATAGAATAAAGTTCTTTTAGTCGTATATTTTGGAATCTAATTTTCCTTTGATTGAGTTAATTTTCAAAAGTATAATGATGACTGATAATATAAGAGACACTAAACCAATTGTCACACTTATTCTGATGTATCTTCTGGCCGCCAAGTTATATACCTGTGCTCTGGACCTAAAACCCATTCGGTATTGAGATTGTGCCTGAAAAATTAAACGGGAAATATTATAAACATAAATCAGCTGCTAAAAATTACAAAATAATACGCGCGCGCACGCACGCACGCACGCACGCGCGCACACACACACACTAAAGTAGGTCGGTTGGGGTCTTTGTGGCACACGGTGCACCGGGTCTTTGTATTCGTCTCTTCACAAAGTGTGGTTCCGCACAAAATATTTACCTCTATAATCAAATAGTATGTGCTGGTGTCGGGCTGTCATTTCCTAAGAACTGAATCGCTTGACCCTCATACGTCGTATACTTTGGGAGAGTCCACCATATATATATTTTTCCCTGACAATCCGTTTAGGTAAAACCTAGGTAGGTTTGTCTGGCTCACTAAGTTTATCTAGGTCTGCTCTACGGTTGTATTGAGCTCTTTTGTTTGTTAGTTGTTTACTCGTATCGGTTTTTTTTTCTTTGGGCTTCAAACCTGCATCTGTGCGATTTTTTTCGACAGACTTTCATGTTTCTAGCTCTTTCTTTTTTTTTAAAACCATTTTTTCCCTCGAGATTGATTTGATTATTGGTAAATCAAGAATTCGAAGGTTTTTCGAAACGAGTATAGTTATCTATATTTGTATATATATATATATATATATATATATATATATATATATATATATATATTGTTGGTGCGCTACGCGTCTGTGTGTGTGTGTATGTATATCACTGGTTGGTGTTGATCACAGTGTTCAATATTACATTTACATTTATATTATTTAAGATATACGTGACAAAATCCAAAAAATATGTAATTATATCGGCCTTGACTTGATATCTCGGCATCAGACATTTTCCCATAACGTAATTTTCCTTTGCCTTTTCTATAAATATTTTCATGGTAATTCTTCTGATGGGCTTTCCTCTTTTGTACTTAGACTTAACGAATTTAAGCGCACTTCTAGACTAGCAACTAGATTTCATCATTTTAAAATTGAAATTATAGATGCAACGTCTATCACCACTATTTTAACAGTTACCGTCTACGTTTTATATTGGGTTAAATATACCATAAGAAATCACGTACCAACTGAAGTCCTATTTTAATAAAAAAAATTATTTTCAGCTTTGCACTGATTTTAATGCTGAATACGATTATGTGCGACATTGTGAGCTGAATTTAATTCTTTCATAATATTATGTTACATATATTGAATCGATTGTGATCTATAATTCAACTGATTACAGGTAACGATAAATAAATCAAATGGTACAGTTAGGAATTAGCATTTTTAAAGTTTTCCTGTAAATTGGGTCAGTTTTTCTTAGTAAAACATGGCTGGTGGGGAGAAGAGGTGGATAATTTCTTGGTGCGTGGTTAAAACACATCCAATTGCAACAAGGCGTGCCAGGCTTAATTTGCTGCATCCACTAGTTTTCTTATTCACAGATGGTGAGAAGGCATGCAACGTATGTCAAATATTAGTTAGCATGTCCTTCTAAAATTATGTCCTTCTAAAATTATGTCCGTCTTTTACTTTCTTCTGATTTCTTACTAATATTTATTTCCTATGTCTGTGACGATGGCAGATTATACCATCACCCACAAGATGATTGAGAATTAAAGAAATATGTAATTTGAAAATGTCTGTCCGTCCATCTACGTGGCTAATACTCATAAGAGGGATTATCCAGAATAGTAGTCTGGATAACACCTCTTTCGTAGTATTATTCATTGTTGTTGAAATCTATTGTGTTTTTTTTTTGTTTTTTTTTTTGTTTTTTTGCCAAAATTGTATCTGCAGCTCATATCTAACCATCACTGCCCAGATGAATTTGAATGTGCTTGTCAACCCCGACTAAATCGTCCAGTGTGCACGGCTACGTAGGCCATTGCTTGTAGTGTGAAGAGATAGATACGGTCATTTTGAGGAATATGAGAAATGGAATACCGTTTCAATGTCACCAAATTACGTGTTTCATACTTGTTAGACTTCATCAGTTCAAAGCGAAAGAAAGAAATATCTGTTTGTATATGTGTTTGTGTGTATTTAAACAATAAATCGCTCATATATTTCCGCTAAAGTAGTCTTTGTCAGGGTATTCTGTAAATGTACATTGCTTTCTCTAGGTATTTGTACGGAAGTGTGTATAACTAACTTGACCAGAATTCGAACTGGTAAAGTCGATTTCCTGTTCCGAGTCGCTATTATCTTTAAAAATATGTAGGTAAAATCAAATTAATGAACAAAGATACAGATTGATAAATGTTTTAACTAATTTAAGAAATTAAGATACAAAAAAGTGATAAGTTATCATTTTAACTGAATCATCTTACGCAATTTCTTTGGGCGCCATTTTTTCACACTGATGTCATTACTTACATCCACTGCTTTTTGGACAGCCACAAGTCCAGTCGGTATAAAACAGAAAACCGCTAAAATAGCGCAACATAGGTAATCGTCCAAGGGTTTTCCACCAGATTTCGCCTTTACTGCGTAACCTACAGTGAGAAAAAATGTGTATATATATATATATATATATATATATATATATATATATATATATATATATATATATATATATATTTCTTAACAGAATTCGGCAGAAAGAAGAGATTCACAAAAATAGCTAGTTATATGTAATTCGTCATTCGTACTGTCACCACATCTAGCGTAACCTCCAATATATATATGCAGCGTCGCCCACGTGACGACAACGTGACCATGTTTAAACGGAGCGCTGATCTTATAAAAATTTTCAGTTATCTGTTTGGATAAGTCTTGTTCTTATGTACATCGTCTTTGTCATGTTGAATTGATAATGTTAATTATATTTTATGAATGTCCTGAAGATGGTTTATTAGACCGAAACGTCCGACGTTGACATATTAACATCAAAACAGCATAATTGCATATAAAGATTTTTGTTTGTGTTTTCCGTATATATTTTTCTTCATATATATATATACTCATACACATGACTTTTATATATATACTCACACAAATGGCTTTTCTATGGTACGTAGACTTTATGAATTCACGTTCAATACTTAATTGGCTACAAGGTTTCCTCAATTTACAGCTGATTTTTCTATATGTAACCGTAAAATCTATGTTAAAATTTCTCGCTTGTGTTTCATTCTGTAAAGAAAAAAACCTGTGGTAAGCCTGAACATATATCTAGATTGTCTTACTAATTAACACATAGTTTGCAGGAGAATGCATTCGCCAAGGGCATTTTCACATAAATAAAGAGGAATGGAATTGGAACTTTGTTTCCCGTTTTCTAATTCCTCTCCTTTAACAATTACACCCTCCTCACATCCAAGCTTGTAGTACATGATATCCCAAGCAGACCTCAGTCTATGAACGGACCAGGCTAGACGTTACATAACTTGGGTGATCTTACAAGTGCCAGTGTTGCAACGTTATATGACCAAAAGTTAAAATTTGCAGGTGTACAATGTAGGCACACAGACTGGGTGTAACCATTACAAAAATATTATTTTCAATGGTATATGAAAACTTGTCTTATATGATTTAAAACTTTTCCAATTAAATTGAAATAAAAAATAACGTATATTTAAGTACTTATTTAATATTTATAAGAAATAATGCAGCAACGGAATATATTTTATAATTATTTAGATAATTCTCTCATGTTTTTATTGCAAAGGAAATTAATTAATCAGCTCTCTATATTTCCATAAATAAATAATTTTAATAACAAAAATAATTTTAAATAATAAAAAGGAGATTTATAATTAGCATCAGAATAGTATAGTTGAATTTCTTAGGTACATAATGAGAAAAGAGGTCTTAGAAAATATGACACTCACTGGACAGAAGGCAAGAAGAACAGCGTAAATCTTCACATAACTTACCTCACCAGCTTCTGGGAATTGTTGGCAGAGATCAGGAGAGATAGCAAAAGATCATATTCTACTTAGTGCTACAAAGAACAGAAAAATGTAGAGAGATATGATCACCCACGTCCTAAAAGGACACGGGATGATGATGGTGATGATGATGATGATGATGATGATGAATACTTACGTTTGTTTGATCGTTGTTTGAATATGCAGGAGGATGATTATATATTTGTTGACGGGAGTTGATGTAACCGCCACCATTTTGGTAACTTTCTGTTTGGCATACCGCATTTGATGTGCCAGAGCTCTGTTGTGAGTCGGCAGGTGTATTTTGAGGATGACTTTGTTGGTAAGTGCCATACCCAGCTTGTGATGAATCTTTAACAGATGTATATATGCATTGTAAGTATTATACATATAACATCTAAAGTCTATTATAGGAAGTTTTGGTCAGTTTTTTAAAATGAATACATAGTTTTACCTATCGTCCTGTTCACACTCCACCCGGGTCTCTGAACAGGAGAAGTGATTTTTCCTTTTCTTTCTGTTTAGGATTGTGTTTCTTTCCAAAGTCTACTTCAAACCCATACTCCTCAAGTCAGCGCCTGAGCTTTGAAATGTTATCGACTAATTATTTATTTTATTTTTCTCCTCGAACATCTGGATTAGACAGGTTCGCCTATAATACGGTTCACACCCTCCCAATGGACCAAAATGAATATATTTATCGCCGATATCGTTGTGGACTTTTAGTCTGAAGTATCCAAGACTTGATTAACCATGTTTATCTAAATATTAGATAACATTTCATGGACTCAAACTGGCTTTGCGAGAGTCCCAAGAATCAAACTGTAAATAGCATCAACTGGAAACTTTTTCAAGAAATTCCAGCAGCTTGAAATACTTTTACATTGACCCTGTGATTGAAGAAATGCAGGCACTGAATTAACAACTAGTGTTCCTGAACTCATTGAATCATCTTGATTTGCCATCACACAAGCTGGAACTAAAAGAAAATATGTAAGTTATGCTATTGAGAAATCTGGATCCTTTAAATTTTTGCAATGAAAAAAGGTTAATTGTCAAGAAGATGCTTCCTCGTTGAAGGCAGAGATCTTTACTGGTCAAGGAAACGAGGAAAAAGTTTAATTCCAAGAATGACCTTAATTCCTCCAGATCTTTTTGAGGTCAAAAGACTTTAGTTTCTAGTGAGAGTGAACTATGCAATGTCAATCAATTAGTCCCAATATATATATGGTTAGATAATGCGATAACTAGATATTAGCCACAGTATAATGCTGGTAAGCAATTAAATAATTACCAAATTTAGCCAAGAGTTGTAGACATAATAGTGCTCAATATGATTAGGCAGAGCTAAAAAATATATGTTAATAAGTACATATATATCTACGTTTGATGAGCGACTCGAGTTTTGTTGGTTACCAAATTCATCTGGCGCGAGATATCGCTTATTGTTTATTTTATATATATATATATATATATATATATATATATATATATATATATATATATATATATATATATGTTTCCTTGTGATGATCATAGTAATTACACATTTAAACAATTTTCAGGAAATTAACTGGAAAATAATTTTTAAAATTTTCTAGTGAATTTCTTTATTTTTAAAAAAAGATTTTGAATAAACACAGCTAGCGATACATTACTGTGAAATGACTATGAAATATTTACTCATTATTATTATTATTATTGTTGTTGTTGTTGTTGTTGTTATTATTATTATTATTATTAGTAGTAGTAGTAGTAGTAGTAGTATTATTACATTTCCTTTGACTGGTGATGTAAACATTAGTTTCCGGCCCCCATCCAGAGACCTAAGATCAAAAATGGCATCATGACATGTTCCAGTGTGCATTTTTGAAAAGCCTCACACACATTTTCCATAGATAAATCTTTTCATAAGGTGTGAGCTTTGCTTGTGTGTACAATGTTTTGTATTTCTTTAATGCGTGCACTGCCAGGAATCCCTTTCAGTTAGTCTACCGGAAGCTTTTCCTATAAATCCGAGGGCTCCAACTGCAACTGGAATTTTTGATGTCCTCATGTGCCACATTTTTGATATTTCGTTTGCCAGATCCTTCTATTTTGGTAGTTTACTTCTACTACGACTATTATTATTATTATTATTATTATTATTATTATTATTATTATTATTTCTTTTGATTTCTGGTCTATACTCATTTCTTTTCTGGTTCCACCCAGAGATTTAAGGTCAGAAAAGGCATCATGACATTTTCCAATGTGCGATTAAAAAGAAACAAAAACACATATTTTACATAAATAAAGCCTTTGTTTCTCGTTTTGGCGTCCATTCGCTAAATGTCATCTATGGTCAAGTTAAGGATGTTGAAACTGTATTGCGCCACAGAGACATCCAAGGTGTGTATGGCTGATATTATTTTTTGAATTCAGCTCGGTATTAGGAAGCAGACGTACACGCCTGTAGTACTCCTTTCCTGCCTTCTCCTTTATTTGGTTATTCTGTATACCATCTACTTCGGTAATTGTTAGGTACTTATAGGCTTCATCTTGTACCAGTTCTCTAATCTTTGTGACAAAATCAAAATCTATTGTGTTTTTGTAATTCTCTCTTTCTTTTGCACATTTATCTAATCCGAAATCCATACATATGGCGTCACTGAAACATTTTACAGTATTGATGAAACACTTCAATTAATTTTCTACTTCAGGCAAAGTATTTGAGATCATCCATGGGGCGTAAGTGATTGAATACTTTCTTGTTTAGTTTGTAAACATAGCTACTGTGGTTTAGTTCATGCGTAAGAGGGATTAACTACAGCCAGAACGGAAGCTGTGATGGGGAGCCTCCTGGAAAACTTCCACGTCGGATATTAAAGGGGTTAGAGATGGCAGTGTCTCTTGTTGGATTAAGGTATAGTGTGTTGCTCTACAATCCCATTCTGTGATTTTTAGTATCATTATTATTATTATTGTTAAGATTATTGTTGTTGTTAGTATTATTATTATTGTTGTTGTTGTTGTTATTATTATTAATATTATTATTATTGTTATTATTGTTGTTGTCATTATTATTATTGTCAATATTCTTATTATTATTGTTCTTCTTATTATTATTGTTGTTATTATTATTTATTATTATTATTATTATTTTTATTATTATTGTTGTTGTTATTATTATTAATATTATTATTATTTTTATTATTATTATTTTTGTTATTATTATTATTTTTATTATTATTATTTTTGTTGTTATCTTTTCTTCTTCTTATTATTGTTATTATTATTATTATTTTGTTTTATTATTATTATAATCATTATTATTATTATTATTATTATTGTTGTTATTATTATTAATATCATTATTATTGTTATTATTATTGCTGTTATTATTATTATTATTATCAATATTATTATTCTTCTTATTATTATTATTATTGTTGTTATTATTATTGTTGATGTTGTTATTATTATTAATATTATTATTATTATTATCATTATTATTATTTTTTGTTATTATTATTATTATTCTTTTTGTTATTATTATTATTGTTGTTGTTATCTTTCTTATTATTATTGTTATTATTATTATTGTTGGTGTTATTATTATTCTGATCATTATTATTGTTATTATTATGATTGATATTATTTTTATTATTATTGTTCTTGTTATTATTGTTATTATTATTGTTGTTGTTATTATTATCAAATCAATTGCAATCACTATATTCTGCATATTTAAATTGCTGTAACCATTTCTGAGAGATATTTTATTCAATATGTTTCTTTTGTGTGTTTCTCTTGTATAATGAAAATCTATTTGAATGAACAACTGAGACTTAATTAATTTAATAAATAATGAAAAATAATTCTTATTAAAATTGATTTTCGAAAAGCTTGTTTTCGTAAGAAAATAATGACCATAATATATTTTATGCATAAAGGCAAGTAAAACGTTTTCTAATTAAGTAATGTCCTACATTTATTACATTTTTATTTTGCGGAGCAAAGTAGATTTTCTATAATTAGGGGTCAATTTATCCCCTCCCCCCAACAAAATTGTTGATTTAAATACTCCAATGTCTCGTCCAAAAAAAGAAAAAAAAAAACAACAAAAAAAACTGAATTTCTCGAAATTTCATGAAATAAAATAAGTCGTGCGTAACTGATATAAAACGTATTTTCATCAACGTTTTCTAAAGATACAAATTTTTACAATTCAATGTAATTTTACCGAAAAAAAAAATCACATTTCTGGTAGTGAATTACGGTCACGGGTTGACGCGTAAAAATCATGACGTTTAACCAAACATTCTAAGGTAATTGAAAGGTCTAAAAAATCGATTTAAGCATAAACATTTTTTTGGTCTATGTTGAATTGTTAACGAATCTTTGGGATATATAATACATATATTTGGTACACACACACACATATATTTAGGAGAAAAGTTTAAGAGACATCTAAATCTGATTCCAAAAATATTATTACCATGATGAATTTTTTTATCCATCTATAAATTATTTGAGGAATATATGAAAGATAACGTTCACTTCTAACCATGTATTTTCTCTTTATATATATATATATATATATATATATATATATATATATATATATATATATATTCAAAAATCATGACATAATCATGTTATAATATCTCTACAAAAATAGCCATTTTGTTTCAACACTTCTGGTGTCTTATCAGTTGATGGTTTTGATTGCGAAATAAAGATTTTTATTGGAAAATTCAAAATCAAAGCAAACCCTTTCAATACGGAAATGTTCTTACATAACCTATGACGAAAAACCAGAATATTATTATATGAAAATTCAACAAAACATGACGGTATATTCTAAATACAAACTGTTAATTCATTAAAGTTAATACTAGATCAAACCAGAAATTAATATGAAATAATTAATTTTTGATTTCCCCGGAAAATTAAAAAATAAAATTTCAAATTAAATCCAGCATTACGTTGAAAATATAACAAATTTATTTAAAAAATGGAACAGGAAAAAATATAAATATATATAATATATATATATATATATATATATATATATATATATATATATATATATATATAATCATTATTCTCACGTAAGTGCTAAATCGTAATGATCTCTTTTTAAAATATAGTGTTTTTGTGAAAGGAATTTTATTCCATCTATACAAATCCTATATTTTGATATCAGATCCTATTATTGTCGAACACAGTTTACTCTATTTTTACACCATGGATAGAATCAATTTCAGAATATCCTTAAAGAACATTCCCATCCGAAACATCCGGGATTATTCGTTAGTTTGGCTCTGGAAACGGAAGTTCTTATTAAAGGAATGCTATGGAAAGCTGATTGTTTTCTTCTTGACCAGGACCACTCTTATAATATGAAAACTACGGCTTTAAATGATTGAAGCCTACATCACTTATTGTCTGATTTTGAAAATGATCTACTGAGAATCATTAAAGGATTAACCTTCCTTAAGAATAAGAATTGTTTTAAAAAAATATCTTGATAACATTGTTAAGGATATTAATATATCCGGTAGTATTTATGTCAAATCTGATAAAACAGAGAATTTTATAAGTTATCTCATAAGGATTATTACACCTTAATGAAAAATATTCTAACTACAAGTTATATGGAAATTGACACGACTAGTTCTAATCTAATTGATAAAATCAACTGGGGCAACAAGTTCATTACTGACAAATTGAGTATCAGTGACAGTGTCTGTAAATTCCAACCTAAAAAAGAATATATTCTATTAAAGGACCATAAACCGTATTTTAGAACCAAGCCATCCACCTGTTTAATTAGTCCAAACAGATCGAAAATCGGAAGAATATCAAAACTATCTGGGAAATAACTAACCAGTCTATTAAATGTATATTTGGACTCTTACAGTGGATTAATACTGCGGACATTTTCAACTGGTTCAATGGTAATCTAAATAAAGTTCATTGTACTTTTGTACAATTTGATATCATTGAATATTATCTATCTCCAAAGACCTGTTCATCTTGGCCTTGGAATTTGATCAAGAATATTCAAACATTTCTGTTAAGGAACTGGATATTGTTTTAGAATGTAGAAGTTCTGTTCTGATCCACAACGAAGAACAATGGACGAAAAATACTTCTAATAGTTACTTTGACATCTCAATGCGTTCGCTAGATTCTGCTGAAGCCTCTGACTTGGTGAGATTATTTATTTTATATAATTTAAGTTCCTATGATTTCCTTGATACAGATAATGGCTTTGTTAATAGTAAAGGACTACACAAATTAAGGCAGACCGTATGAAGAATCAAACTTATATTACCTAAAATCAGATGTCTTCAATATGGGGATAAGACAAAAAAATAAAATAAAAAGTAAATAAAAAAGTAAAAAAAAAACAAAAAAACAAATATATTCTCAATAAAATGAATCCGAAGTTTACAGTACACAAAACTGTTGTGATAAAAAAATGTTCTAAGTAACTAAGAGAGGGATAAGAAAATTACAGTAAAATAATATCCGTATATACTAGATACAAAGTTATAACGGAATTTTTTTTATAACAACTTTGTCGTAAGTCGGTTACGATGTAAGTCGAACATTTCCTGTAATTAGTTGTAGCTGCAGGGAAAATTAACTTCTGCTACGTAAAATGTTTGATGGAACGGTCAGATATATAAAATAATAAAACAATTACCATGTATCATTCAAATATATTGCAAGAGTAATTTCTATTTATTATCATTGTAAAAGCAATTAGAGTGCAACAAAAATAATTTGTATTGGGGGAATGTTTGTGATACTGTCGGTTGAAATTCATACAACAAATAGTTTTGTAAGAAGATATGCCTTACAACTGCATTAACTGTTAAAGCTCTTTCTGATACTGATGGAGTTTTCTTCTAACTTGTTTAATTTAGTGGAAAAAGTTAATATTTTATTTATACCATTATTCTTCATTCTACTTACACTTTTTCAAGGATAATCGATATATAGAAAGGATGTCTGTAAAGTGTTGCCATAATTCAAGTTAAAGTCACAAGTATACAAAAATATATAAATATGGATAAAAAAAAAAGAGATGAAATGTTTATGAAAATTAAAATCGAAAAAGAAAATAAAATGCATATCTTACTGCTTCCAAACATAATTCACGTTGCTTTTTTTCCTTTTGTTTATATTTAATTCTACTTATATATATTTATATATGCTTTACATAATAGAAATAACTTTATGTGTTATGTGATTCTGTTATTCAGATATGACTTGTATTCTAAGCTTTTAAACGATTGGCATTATATAGAAAAAATATAAATAAAAAAATGGCAAAACTATTCTTTCTATTCTTCCATAATTATATATTAAAATTTAAATATTTTTTATATACTTAATATTTACTGAGAAGGTATAAATGTCGTGGTGATGATTTGACCTTATAGTGAATGAATGGGCCGTGAATCAGATTATTATATCTATATAGAAAGTGTCGAGCAGCCTTTCCCCATTTCCCAAATAATTTGATTTTTATATATATATATATATATATATATATATATATATATATATATATATATATATATATATATATATATATATATTGAGCCAAAATTTAAAAAAAATTTATTTGATTTGATTTTTAAATAAACATAATCCTTGCTTTTAATTCATTAGGTCATTTTATATATTTTTTTTTTTTTTTCTATATTTTGTTCACCCAAAAATAAAATCAAGTCTTTCCAGTCTAAATGTTTGTTACAATGTTTATGCCTGGTAATGTTTTTTTTTCAAAATTTCCTCTTCAGCTATAAAATTTTCCTTGTGTGGTATGATACAAAACAAAAGAGTCAACATTACCTCTTCCACAGCCACCAAAAAATCTACACAGCATTATTATGATTCAAGTATTTTTTGATTTTTATTTGTTGGCTTTAATGATATTAAATTTGAAATATAAAGATGAATGGGGTTCCATGCTATGTCACTATCAATATTATTTTTTTTCCATACACTTTGAACTATATTATCCAACTTTACATAATCCTCTGCATTATCTACATTTTCAAATTCAAACACTCTGTTTTTACTTGGTATTGGACATCCGTAAAATATCAAATATAGAACAAAATGATATAATAAAATTTTCTCAAATTCAAAATCCTGACAGTGCGCCATAATTGCTCTAATTTTGAATTCTTCAAAATTTACATTAAAACAAATCTTTTTGCATAAATAATAATCAACTTTTGTATATTTTTGAATTAAAAATAAAAAGTATTGTTAATTTGAATTAACCTTTAAATATTTATATATATATATATATATTATATATTTATATATTGATATATATACGTTTAATAAATGTAAAAAATATATCCAACACACACACACAATATATATATATATTACTGTAATTATTGAACAATATAGTTCATGCCACTTTGACAGAAAATTTACCAGTAAAAAAAAAAATTCGCTTATCACCATATTTGTACAAGAACGCACAACTGTAAAATTTAAAATCAAACTCAGCGTTGCTACTGCACGCTCCAAAAAACAATAACTCATTTCTAATAGCATTTTTCGGATACAACAATACATATATTTTCGTTGTCCTCTTATTACTGAGAGAAAAAACAAGAACAACATCTATTCTATACCTGAAGATGTCTGTAGGAACAGACGAAAGCTTGTAGTAAAAATAAGAACTAATACAACAGAAATTTATAAAAACAAGGATCTTTTCATTCATAACAGGTTCGGGGTTTTTGTATATTATTTGAATTGTTTGCGACGATGGATTTCTCGCCAATTAAATCATTAACCTTTGTATTTGTTTTTTGTGTGAATAATTCATGAATTTGTATATATATATATATATATATATATATATATATATATATATATATATATATATATATATAATTTAAATAGAAAAAATTTTTTATCTCATTTTTTAACATTTCAAGCCCGGTATGGATAAAATATATTGTTTGATTATTAATTATATTGTACTGTATAAATAAAATACATCGAGCAAAATAGATCCGTTCTAATATTTTCATATTATGAGGATCCACTTGATTATAATACCAACGGATTTTTTGTACCTTATAATATATATATATATATATATATATATATATATATATATATATATATATATATATATATATACACTGCGTGCCAAATTATTATCGAGATAACTTTTTTCTAATATTTCAAAAACTGTCCAATCAATTCACGCAAAATTTTCACAGAATGTTGGCAACACTGACCTACGCAATCACTGATAATATTCGTACTGATCTGCGCAATGTAAACAAACTGGCGCCATATTTGTTATCAGCACGGTGATTTGAGCGTGCCAAATTATTAGATAGGTTCAGTAAAATTCCCAGAATGGAGCAAACAAAACGTTTATCAATGTTGAACGTGAATGTTTATGATCAAAAGAAGCTAATAAATAAGATAATCAAACAAACAGTAACAGATACAAAGAAAGGCTCAGTTTTAAACAAATTAATAGGGAATGTTCTTTCCCTGTTTTGAAATTACTTGAAGAAGTCGACGATCCATAGAATTTGTTAATTGTAGGATGTCATCTGCTGTAATGCCGCGAGATATGTCAAGAATTGCTTCCCGGAACTCAGCGTTGCTCCCGAATTATCGTCCGTTGGCGTACAGTCTTCGCTTCATAATGCTCCAAAGGTTTTCGATTGGGTTCAAACCCGGAGAATTTGATGGCTACTTCATTTTTCGAGGTCCATTTCAGCCTAACTGTTTCAAATATTCAGTAGTCTTGTTAATCTTTCAGCATGTGAGGGAGCATTATCTTGCATGAAACAATGGCCCTTCTGAAGGCAACTCTTTGTCTTTTCATCCACGGTTCAAGATGCTCCTTCATAAACGCTATGTATGAATCAGCAGTCATGTTGACACCATCTGGTACTCTCCATGGCCCCACTAATGTGTTTCCAATAATACTACCTCAGATCATTATGCTTCCACCACCTTGTTGGCATCTCAAACGCTGATGGCGATTCTGTCCGTTCATTACCCAGCCTTTGCACCATCTATCTGGCCCATCAAGAGTTCCTTGAGTTTCGTCTGTGAAGTCAATCTTCATATTGTCCTCAGCCCATTTCAATCGATTTTGAATGTGATTTCTCGTCAATGGAGGCTTCGATAAAGGTTTGACTGTTGTTGCTATTTCCCTCAGATACCGACACCGAGTCTTTTTAGACACAGTAGGATCCCCAATGCGACTGAAAAGCTCTTGACTGGAAAGGCCAGGGTTCTTCGTAGCCTCTCGTTTAAGTCGTGACATGAGAAAACGTGAAATGACCGTCGGCTTGCCTTTATCTGCCCTTTTACGTACGTGTGTAGGGTCAGCGGTGAACTTTTTCAGTGTCTGATGACACCTCCCTATCATTTTAGAAATTTCTAGGGTAGATTTAGCTTTTGAGAGTTCTGAGGTGATAGTTCTCTTTTCAGCATCACTTAAACTGCTTTTACGGCCCATCTTTTCACTAAATTCTTACACTTTTCTAATAATGTGGCACGCTCAAATCACCGTGCTGATAACAAATATGTTTGTTTACATTGCGCAGATCGGTACGAAAATTTCATTGATTGCGCAGGTCAGTGTTGCCAACATTGTGCGAAATTTTTGTGAATTGATTGGACGTTTTTGAAATATTAGAAAAAAAGTTATCTTGATAATAATTTGGCACGCAGTGTATATATATATATATATATATATATATATATATATATATATATATATATATAAATACAACACTACAGAAAGTTTTTTCAAAAATCAAATGAGGGTAATAAAAAATGATTCGCTCTTTCAACCATATCATATATTTAAGTTTGCCATACTGTCTTCTGCTCATGCGTACTTATAATTGTTAATATTGTGGCCACGACATCGGACATTGAATTTGATAGTGTCCGTTTTTGGTATCTTCACTTCGTTGACAGAGACACCCAGCTGCCAAGCAAATGCAAGGTATAATCCAAAACAAAATCTATTATTGTACACACAACCATCTTTAACAACATCCTCGTATTCTAAATATCAGATTTTTGTTGGATTTTACCCGCCAATTCCTTGCAGTTTACGACTACATGAGATTGGGACATCGATTCACAGTACAATCACTGACATTAAGCAATGTTGAGCCTGGCCAGTAACTAGCTTGAGAATACCAGGTGCTCTGACCGTGAATGTGCGGCTGATGCATTAAATAATGGTTTGGTCTTGTTAATCGGGAAGATAGAGATGCTGGAAGTTAGGAACATAGTGTATCTAGATGTTCAGGACTGTGGCAAACAGGTCCACTAACGCCGATCAACTGGGTGAACTAGACGGAACAAAGATGCCGGAAGTAGGGAGGGCTGGCGTTAGGAAAAGTAAGGATCCAAGATAGCCGGACATAATAAAAGCCAGGAATGCCGGGAGATAATGGTCCGTGGTAGCCGGAAGTAAAAAAAGGCAATGGTAAGTAAGAGAAAGGAAGGATGGATAGGAAAACTACAACTAGCGTCCAGTTGTCAGACAAAAAAATGAGAATTGAAGGTTTAATGCATATAAAACATAATTGTGTCACAAAGCCTAAAAGCGGGATTGGGTTGAAGCTGGTCCCCACTTACTATCTTATAACTAGCTAATTCGATTCACGACCCATTCACTCGTGACAATTAGCATATCAACCGCAAGAACACATTCATCATCATTCAATCATCCATATACCATAATACCGCATACACTCAGAGAACCTATAAAACACACAACAATGACATAAAAATTTAATGAGCATAAAAATCTATATGAACAATTCTGTGAATGATAGGAAATAAAGGGGGCAGATGGGGATGAATTCCAAAACAATCAAAATAAAGAGAACATGTGTTGACTTCTCTTGAACAACGGTACAGATTTCCGTCGTCGTTTCCTATTACTACTCCTCTTCTACTGCGAGTTCAGCGAGAAGTCGCTGGTTTACATAAAGAGAGTGTACCAACCTCAACTGGGCCCGCTAATTACAAACAATCTGAAGAAGAATACATTCAGAAGTGCTACGAAGAATAAAAATATAAAGATATTTACAAAGAGTATTCAAGTTCGTAACACTGCAACAAGTAAAATGTCATTAGATTTATTATGGATCTAAATTAGACTTACTATGGTTAATTGAGTGGGGTGGGACAGTGCAATGAAGAAAAGTTCAAGGTCATGAAGAGATATAACATCTGCTCTTGGTCACATGAACGGAGTAGCTAAGGGCAACGATATATTCTAATTAAATAAACATTTGATAAATTAGGGACTTACATTAAATAACAGTTGGCGCACCGAATATATTGTTAGGTAGTTTAGTCAGATCTAATGCATGTCTGAGTTGCTTATATGTTGTCCTCTTAATATCCCTTCTTGTCTTGCCATTCATATGCACAATCTTGTTAACTAGAGCCCTCGCTGTTTTCCATCTTACCCTCTTGATTTTGTCTTGGGCGTGTCATTTTCTTTCTTCATTTTGCCTCCCATAATTTTCAACAGTGTTCTTCTGATTCTAAACAGGTGTTATTTTTTACATTTATAACTTCCTTGTTGCACCTATGTTCCGTCCATGGTATTCTCAGTAATCCTATGTAGAACCACATCTTTCTGTCTAAAATCTAAACTTCTTCTGTAAGAAAATTGTCCATTATTCACTGCCATGTTGAAGTATTGATATTACATAACAGTTGAGAATTACTTTCTTTGCTTCTAACAAAGATTTTCTGTTTCTTAATACTTTATTGTAGTTTTCTGAAGGGATAATCTTTATAAGACAGTAGATTTGTGCCACTTTATAATCTTTACTACAGTGTTTTAATATTTAATCTTGGTAATGAGTTGGTCGCTCAACTTGACACCCCCGAAGCGAGTGGAGGTGGGCAAGCGCGGAAACATTGATTGGTAGCTTGCTTGTTGGTGTTTTGCATAGGTAAGTTATCAAGGGCTGGAATGGTAAGGAGGGAAGTTCGTCTCAGAAGTCCTTTTTGCTGACATTCTTTTTACTTTTTCAGACTGCTGTTTTGCCGCCCGGATATTTGTTGGATTTTACGCCTATTTGTTTGAACTTTATTTTTGGACTGCTGTTTTTGCCGGCGGACTAATTTTCTGGATTTTACCTTTCTGTTTTGGACGTCATTTTTGGTTGAGTTTGTTTTAGTATTACCGCCTTTTTAACAATTTTTTGAAAAGATTTTGATTTTTTCTTTTCTTTTTTTTTTACCCTCCTCAATTTTTAATTTTTAGCCCCTTAATTTTTGCTCTTTTACTTTTATTCTAGTTTTCCATTTTGATTGTCATTTTCTTTATTTCCTATTTTAAATATATGTTCGTTTTCTTTCTTTTGTAACCCCTGTCTGTGTTTCGTTCTAATTTATAACTTTAATTTCTCGTTATTTCTTTAATACTTTCCTTTTAATATCCGTTAAGTTTTTTCGTGTATTGTTTTTAATTTTTCTTTACCAATTTTGTTCTAATCTTTCTATTGTCTCTTTGTATTGTTTAAATTGTATATTTATTTTTTTATTTATTTGTTTGACTCGCTTTCTTAGCGTCAGCCATTTTGTTATTGTAACTAGCTCCGGCAACTTTTGAAAGTTTCGTATTTTTTTTGTTTTCCTTTTTCTTTGTCTATCGTTTATTGTTTATTTCGTTGTTTGTGTTTTAAATTCATTGTTTCGCCTTTAGGCGAAGTTTGTGCTTTCATTTTTAGTCTGTATTTTTTGTCTTACCTTTAGATGAACCTTGTTTTAATTGTTATTTTCGTTGTAAAACCTTTTTAATTCATCTGTTCTTTATTTTTGAATTTATTTTTGCTGTCTTGCTTTCGGGCGAGTTTTCTGTTTTTTGTTTAACTGCCAATTTTTTCGCTACTAGACGAACGTTGCTTATGTAGAACAAACCGCCTATAGGCGGACTTTGTTTTTTTTTTTACCATCCCTAACTCACCTTTCCTTCCCGTTGCATTCTTTAAAATGAAGAAAAATGTCTCGTCCTTCCTTATTAAAAAAAAAAAAAACCTGTTATCGCTGATCTAAAACAGTTTGGCCTGGATAAATCTCCGGGACTAGGTGGTCTTCCCTACGAAGTTTACTTGAGGCAGTCACCCGTTTTTGTTCCTTTGCTGGAACTGATCTTCAACAACTGGATGAAGCAGGGGTCTATATCTCAACGCTTCACCAGGGGTGTGATCAAGTTGCTGCGTAAGGACAAGAACGGTGGGGATGGGTTAAATAACTTTCGCCCTTTGACTATGTTAAACACAGAGTTAAAGATTTTGGCGAATATCTTAGCCAATTGTTTGCAGCTTGTCCCGTCTAGTCTGATTGGCTCCGAACAGACTTGTGCTGTGAAGGGCAGGACTATTCAGGATAACCTGCCTATGGTACGCTTGGTATTATAACAAGTCGACAGTGAAGCCGCGCTGATCAATTTAGCAAATTGTAAACGGGAGGTTTTATGGCGAAGACTCTGCAGTCATTTCAAGTTCTTAAACCCTTTATTATTTACGTACCGTCAAATTGTTCGAAAGCTGCATTCAGCATCAGTATTCGCTTGTATCTGGTTTGATGTTAGGCTTGAATCTTTCTTAACTTCTCGCCTAATGCGTCTGTCTAGAGATGGTGAGATTTTATTGGGGCGACCGCTTCATTTTTTAAAATCATACGCATCCGGATTTTTAATGACAGTTCTGCTATGGCCAATTTCATTTGCAATGAGCTACGTAGATGTCAACACTCATGAAGCTATCAGCACACTGACTCGTTCTAAAATTTTTGTCCGGCAATTTGTTTTTTTCACACATGGTCTTAACTTCATGACCATCCAAAATAATCCTTTTTTCAATGTTTGTTTAAATTAATCAATTAAAAGCTTAAAATTTTTCACTTGTTTGTTGATAAACTACATTTTCTAATTAAATGCAAATGTTTCGCAAATATATTTTAAAGTAACAATATTTTTATATTGTTTTTTTAACATTTTGTATCTGGTCTTAAGATTTGGACTAGGTGTGTATGTAAGAATGATTACGGTGAAGAAAATGTCTTGTACAACATTGTCAACCAAGTTCTCTAGCAGAAGTCCTAGCAACTGATTTCCATTTTATGTCATTGATCACAATAACTATTATTTAGAATGTATATAGACGGATTTAAATCTTATACATTAAGCATATTTTCACCTGGTAATCATAAAAATACCATACTGAGTCTACCTTTAACCTTTTCGTTGACATTTATTCGAGAATTGACAATTTCGTCTCACGAAAGGTAGTAAAGCTTAAAATCAGGCGGTGAAGGATATTTACTAAATATTTAATAAAACTTTTCGTTGAAATACATCTGTAACGGCTGGAGTCTTCTTACACATTCCACCCACTGAAAAAGAGCATAATCTCTCCAGTTTGTTTAACTTAATCCAAGGTTATAAAACTTTAAATCGATTTTAACCTTATTTTCTTATCTTATGTGTTTTTTATTTAACATGCTATTTACACTAATTACATTTTTTTCGACCGTTTTACGTTCTGCCCTTCTTCACGTGATATGATTGAATTTCTAACCGAACGCTTTCTTTAATCCACTGGAGTAGATTCTTCTAGTTCAACATGCCATGCTTCTCTGGGTGTCTCCGTTTCAATTATTTCTATTTATTAACTCAACTCTCTAATTTTTTTTTCACCTCTACCGTGGCCAGGCATTGAACTTACAACTCTTTGGGTGAAATCACTGGATTACTTAAACCGACTCTTTTATTCACCTTGCAGCCCATTAAGATGAGTACAACAGTCGGAAAAAACGTATATAGTGTAAATAGTTACAATAACACATCACAGAAATAAAGGCAGATATTCTTATAAATTTTAGGTTTATTCTGATGAGAAGACAGGGCGGTCGACTTAAATTCAGAAAAAATAGTTCGAATAATGTAAATAGTGTACGTAAAACCTCATCTCAGAAATATAGACAGATAGTGAACAATTTTTTTTTTAGAACTTCTCAAATTGGAATGTCAGACAGGACAAAACTACATTAAATAATGTGACGTAATCTGGTAGTGCTTGGCATTAACATCACAGAGGGATCGGGATGGGTGAAAACTAGATGCTGTCAGGTAAGTAGAATGAAAGGGATTAGGAATAATTTTAAAGCTACATGAGCGTACAACACTGGAGATAAGAACTGGTGCAATATCTAGCAAGGTCCTAACAACTTTGAAGATATACTACGTATGAAGTGTTAAAGTGCATGGCAAAATTCCATGTAAACATTTCACTCCTTCCAGAATGGTGTCAGCAAGCGAAGTGTCCACCGTGCTGACACAAGTAACAGACAGTATAGCGACAATTTCAGCCGAATTATCTTTCGGCAATAAATAGGATCACAAATCAATGAAAATTTAAATTTACCTTTTAAGATTTTCTATCCAATATGAATACGCATATTTTTTTTTATCTGAACATAAAGTTTATCAAGTTAAAAAAATTGCCTCGCCTCTGAATTCTGTCGCCGATATATTAACCAATAAAAATATATAAATGTTATGGGATCTTACCCATAATAATAATAATGGACTATTCCATACTTAATAAATGCTGCGCCTCATGAGAAGTTCAAGTCGAGTCAGTAGTTCAAGTCGAGTAAGTAGTTCAAGTCGAGTGAGTAGTCGAGTGAGTAGTTCAAGTCGAGTCAAGAGTCGAGTCAGAGGCAGTCCGAAACAGAGTCGCATTCAGACAATTACTACAAGACATTGAAATAGTGATACTGGTCGAGACTACATTGTTCTCTCTACTAAATCTGATTGTTCATACTAACACTTCTACTTTTCTGTATATATTCCTGTTTGTAATATATGTGTTATTCCATACCTGTGTTCGAGTTATTCTTTATTGGTTCTACCTTGGACTATCACCGTGGTACAAGGAACCGGACCATAACAATAAAACACTGCATTAATAGTTTTCAACCGAGTTCTTATTAACATATTCTTTTCAGTAAGATTTAACATTTACCCTCTTCTATTTCGATGTGCCGTGTCCTTGCTGAACGTAGCCGATCAAGGCTATCTCCAACTTCGTGTTTTTTGTAGGACTTTGTAAATGTTGTCGTTTCATCATTACTAACACTACTTTTTCTGCTATCCCTTTACTCGAGATTATTAGGCACTGTGTCTCTTACCTTCACTATGTCCTGTGAGTATCAACTTCTTCAAGCCTGCTTTTCTCATTATGGGTGCTAGAAATTTCAACTTCCTCTTTCTGGTTTTATGTATAAGCTTCCTTTTTAACATTTCCATTAAGACACCCTCTTTACTCATGTTCAGTTTATAGTCTTCTCAATATCCTTATAGAAAGTCATATTCTTGAATCCTCACGTCACTAATTCAACTGTGTCTAGCATTCACTGCCATAGAGCAAGACTGATATTATATAAGAGTTCAACACTCTTTACTTGTTTTTAATTAAAATTTTCTGTTTTTTGATACTTTGTTTAGCAATTGGAAGCTTTATTTCGCAATTCCAATGGGCTTTCGGACCCTTTCGCCGTTCCAATTTTGGCTGGAATGACAGTAAAAACATACAAATTTATAGACAAAACATACATATGCATCCTGTGATTTTTTTCCTAGTTAATAAAGAAGAGAACTTCTTGGTTTCATCCAATATATTTATGACTTTTCTTGTCTTGAAGTCAGATGGTATGTCTATATCTCCATTCTTAGTTTGTGAACTTTTTCCTGTATTACTATTGCTTTGCCATGCATATGTTGTTAACTCAATATTATATTTACCCTGTTCTTTTCTCACTCTTGTTATTGCTTATGGAAAACTTAGTCAATTCGTCTTGTTGGGAATAATTGTGAAATATGCCGATACATTCCTATAAATAGGTGACATTAATTTCAGTTAATCCTTTCAAAAACATCAGGGCAACGAATTACTTAACTTTCCGCGGCAATCGGTTTTGACCACGTACAATCAATCTCTATTGATTTCCGTTTTGTAAGATGTAAGCTATATTACCGTAGAAGATGAAATGTATGTCTGTCAGCAAAAGAGAGAGCCACATAAATAACGATCAAAGTTTTGTTAGGAATTATCGTAATTTTTAAGGTAACTGGTGAAATTATGCGTATCTATATGCATTATTATTATTATTTCATATATATATATATATATATATATATATATATATATATATATAATAGTTATCTGGCGTTTATTGTTGGATATTGAATGTTAACATGCCATTTCTGGTCATAAAAACCATGTAAACATCTGGATTAATATTTTTAATAGTCATTAAATAGCGAAATGCTCAAGCAAAAAATGATAAAAGCTGAATTTGAGTCGCTTGTTAACGTTTAAATATTGACGTTTAAATACTAACAAAATTTAGAATACATAATTTATGCCTTATAAGAAGCTTCTGAAATCTTTGTATTTGAAACCTGTTTTTTTTTTAAATCATTTCACCTCACGTAAGTACTAATAAACGGGGAGTACAAAGTGTGAGAGAATATAAGAACAAGAAATAAACATTATTAAGGAGCAAGATCAATAAAAACAGAAATTAAGAAGACATATGATAACAACTGACATTGCATTTAGATTATTGAAAATCAAATGTGGCTGAAATGAATTAGGCGGGGAGAGAGTTCTACAAGCGAGAAGTACGACAGAAAAACTGTCACCATAAAAAATATGGTTACATCTGTTTAGTGTGATACGTTATTTTTTTGTCAGATGTCATTAACTTGGCAGCTTACTTTGGCCATGCAATAGTTCGCCGTACTAATAAATGTCTGGAGACTAAGGGTCACTGACTTGAGCACATCTTGTGATTCAAGAGTTTAATTATAACGTTAAGATTTTATTTTGCAACAAGTATTTAAACACAGAAATAGAAATGTAAAAATATGCTACCTCGGTTCTCGAACGTCTCCTATGTCGAACAAATCGGTTTTCGAACAGAGTATTCGAGATGAAAATGCCTCAGTTATCAAACAAAATTTCGGTTCTCGAACAACATTGCCAAACCGAACCGTACCAATTAATCTGAACGAAATCATTTAGTCTATCGCCGTGTTGTATAAATTCGTGTGTTGTGCTGTGCTTTTTCAGTTTTAATGCACCAATTTTGTTTCCTCATGCTGTTTCCTAAACGTTGTTTTACCAATGTAAATGGTGTTTTTTTTGAATGTGGCTGCGTGTTGAAGCATACATTTAACATTTATGCATTTTTTAAATCAAGGAAAACAATGGAAAACCGATTTGTGTTTCAACGATAATATATATATATTAAAATCAACAACAAATACAAGGTAATTTTTGTAATGTGTGAATAAGGAGAAAAAAAGTAGTTTCCCTTTATCTGTTAGTTGAATATGGTGATATTTAAATGAGCAAGTTTTCTGAATATAATGTTCAGAGTTCTGTGTTATACAGAATGTGTATTTGTGTGTTTTGTAACTAACAGAGTTGTTGCAACTTGGCTTCTTCACAAAGAATTGATGGTGAATGATGTTACGGTTTTTTGGGTATATATTATATCCGTAACTAGTATATTTATTATGTAAAAAAAATACATAATTGTGGCACAAGGCCGAAAGGGGAGGGGGTAGAGGCTGGTCTTCACTAACTATCTTATACCTAGCTAATCAGATTCACGACCCATTCATACGTTACAATTTAACCCATTCACCACAAGAACTTGTCCATCACCAAACAATCCTTCATGCACCATAATACCAGATTCTCACAAGGGGACCTACCAAAACGCGCCCCAATCCATAAAAAATTTGATGATACATAAAATGCTATACATAAAATTCTAATAATGATAGGATGCAAGGGAAGGAGATGAACCCAATAATAACTAAAAATAAACACAACATTCAAACTAAACATAACATATGTTAGTAGGGACCGTCCAACCCTCAAAACAGAGAGGCCGCTGTATTCTGCCCAAAGGGCAAAATCAAGAAGCGCTCTCTCGCTAAGGGAGTGGGAAAAGGATAAAATATTATGCCGGAATGGGTAATATAAAAATGACCCAGTCAAGATAAAAAGGGACCCAAAACAAACTGGGGAGGTTGGGAATCTCGACTTGGACCATAACCAAAGAGCAGCCGGGATACAGGCCAGGAACAACACTTACTCACATTAACTAGGTACACTGAAGCTTGTCTAACCTAACCAAGGGAGGGTTCCACAGGAAGCCACCCCGATGTGCTATAGGTTGACTTAAAAAGAAAATCAAGGCTAGCCCCGGTCACACGAACCAGGCTTGCTACTTTTACCCACCTTTCGCTGAAGACTGTCGAATGCAATCGTTTTCTATCAGATCTAATCTTCATCTTGAGCTGATGCTCAAAGAATTGGATTAGATGCTGATAAGAAAGACGGTTGCCCCGCAAGACTTCCTCCATTCGCGTCGTCCAAATCACCATTCGAGCCGTGGCCATCAGCATCAGAAACACCATTCGTTTCTCCCCGGAATACAGGGGCGACACATTGTCACACGCGTATGCGCGATCCATGGACACTAGCTGTTCGGGGAGCGAGACGAGCCGTCAGCTCGCCGACATGGTCCCATAAGGGGCGGACCCGGGGGCAATGGTAGAAGGCGTGCGCAGCCGTTTCTTCTAAACCAAGACCACACCGTTCACAGTCTGGCAAATCCGCCAAACCCCATATGAAAGCCTTGTCATTGAGAGGCAGCCGATTCCGAGCCAATCGCCAGGTAAGCGAAAACTCAGGGTTACTGAGGTAATCCGCCGCTGGCGCCCAAGACCAATAGGAGCGATACTCCTCCTCCGACAAGCCGAGCGTATCACGTAGTTTATCCTTCGCGCGACCCTCCACTAAACCACGATAGAAGACCTTCCTAGGCCGTGAAAGGTCACTGGACCGGGGAATGGCCTTCAAGGCCAACCGACACTCGTGGATGAAATCCGACTCATCCCGGAGCCTACAACGGCGCTCGGCCCTCGAGATGGGGGGACTGATAGTAAGGCTAGGGAAGGCGTCCCTAACAATCCCCTCCAGAATCGGATCTCCCCTAGTCAATGCGCGGCGTAGGAAAGCCAACCTAGAGGCACGGATGTGACTCATAAGGTGCGGCATTCCCAGCCCCCCATGACACGGACGTTTGGTGCAGACTCGTCTGTCGACCCTGTTCACGCGTCCCCTCCATAAAATGGAGGATAGCGATCGCTCGAGCACCTTCCTGCGGTCTTTACAGAGAGGAAGTACGGACAACCGATAAAGAATCAGGGGAAAATGTATGTAACACACACCTCCGCCCTGCCCTTCACGGACAACCGCCGTCGATTCCAAGTCTGACCGGCAGAATCGACCTTTGCACGTACTTCAGACCAATTCTTCTCCAGCTGGAGGTCAGGCCCAAACCACACTCCAAGAATGCGGACAGGACCGTCCGTCCAACCGAAGCGGCCCGGAAGATCGACCCCTTCCAGGCACCTAACCGCAAGCCGGACGACTTGTCGCGGTTTATCTTGGCCCCTGTCACCTTCTCGTACCGATCAAGCGCCTTCTGTACCGCCTCAATGTCGCTGCGGGACGACACGAAAGCAGATACGTCATCGGCGTACGCGGAAACCCTGGCTCGAGACCCTCCAGGCACGGCAATTCCACGTAGGGCCGGACTGCCGGTCTCGTCCTTCAGCCGGCGAAGGAGAGGCTCCAACGCCAAAGCATAAAGGAGAGGCGACAGCGGACAACCCTGACGAACCGACCTAGACAGCACGAACGCGTCCGACAACCTTCCGTTCACCTGTACCACAGCACTGGGGGAGCGATACAGGAGGCTAATCCAGCGGCAGAAGTTGGCTTCGAATCCAGCGGCCTGCAGGACAGTAGCAAGGTAGCGATGGTCAACCCTATCAAATGCCTTGGACTGATCCAAATTGATCAGCGCGGCTTCTTCGTCGTCTTTTACACCCTCTATGATCGTGCGGATCAGATGCAGGTTGCTCTGAATTGTTCGGCCCCTCACAGAACAAGTCTGCTCAGGTCCCAACAGAGACTCGGCAACTGACTGCAAACGCTCCTGCAGGATCTTGGCCATAATCTTTAACTCTGTGTTTAGCAGAGTTATGGGCCTGTAATCATCTAGGTTCCCCCCACCACCTTTGCCCTTTTTCAACAGAGTGATCACGCCCCTGGTAATCCGATTGGGGATGGACCCCGACCGAAACCAGTTGTTGAACACTGCTGTCAAAATCGGAACAAAGATGTGCGACAGCCTCAAGTACAATTCATAGGGCAAACCATCCAGACCGGGCGACTTGCCTCTGCCGACCTTCTTCAAAACCACGTAGACTTCGCCCTCCGTAATCTCTCCCTCGCAGCTAGCCGCTTCAGTCGGCGAAAGCCGAGGAAAGTCAGCCAAATAGCTGCGAAACTCCTCCTCACGGAGACCAGGCTCCTTGGTAAACCGGTTCCCGAAATGGCGCCGAAACGCCTCGCACATGCCATCAGTGGCCCGAAGAGTATGCCCCTCCGGGGACTTGACTTCACGAATGAAACGATCGCCACCTCGACGGACCTCTTCCCTGCGCAGATCTGCGCCCAAGTTCACAGCTTCGGAAGACATCTTACTTAACTTATGTCTAATTACCTGGCCCATGTACCGCTCGCTATTCAAACGATCCAGGGCCGCCCTAGCTAAGGCTATCTCTAGGGATCCCCCCAGCCACCGCCCGGTGTAACTAGCTTTAAGTGTCTTCACCTTATCAGCTCTATCTAGAGCGAGCCGTTTGCTGAAATCAGTGGTGAAAGACCTAATCCTAGACTTAAGGCGTTCCCACCACTTATTCCCGATAACCGCCCCCACTAATTCCCGCTGCACTAATCTAGTTAGCTGCTCCCGGAAGTCCTGCCTGTCCAGTAAAGACAGATTGAACTTCCAGTAGCCAGCCATTCTAGGCCTATGATCTAACGCTACACGGGCACAAACGAGTTTGTGGTCCGTGTAGCCTACCCAGTGGAACGTAGGGCAATCTAACAGATCTATGTCGGCTCTTCTCACTAACATTCTGTCAAGGTAGCTAACCACCTTTTCAGAAGGCCAACTAAGAGCCCACGTCCACATGTTCCCCCCGGGATGATCGACCCGGTATCTATCGACGAGACCATAATCGTCGATCAGATCAACCAGGCTACGATCGTCCCTTCTCCCACTAGCACCCCGCCCCCTGTCTAAGTCGGGGTCCAGAATGGCATTCCAGTCCCCCATTAAAACTAGGCGCGTTGAATCAACCAGGAACGGCCCCAACCGCCGAAAAAACGAGACCCGCTCCTCCTGGTCATTGGGCGCATAAACCGCAACGACTCGGAACGAACCACTTTTCACGGCAATATCGGCCACGATCAACCGGCCCTCGGCATCGGTATGCACAAGGTCCACCTTCGCATCAAGAGTCCGTCTGACTAGCAAAGAAACTCCTCTGGCAAACCGGTCCCCATATGCTGAATAGACAACAAAGTCATCCTCCAGCACACACGCATCGGCACTGCAAACAAAGTGGGTCTCTTCGATCGCGGCGACATCCACATCCAGGGACAGAAGGTCCCGGAGCAGGCGGGCAGCCTTACCCCGATCCCTTAAGCCCCTCACATTCAGAGTCGCTAACTTGGTTTCCATTTTTAAGCCTGCAAAAAAAAAAGAAGAATAAGCGCAAAAACCTATTCACATACGGGCCGGAAATCTGGGGGTGAAAGGACCCCGACAGAATGTCCCAGGCTACCAGTGCCCAACTCGGTCGTCATTCGACCATCTGGGACAATTCCGCCGACGTCCATGGGGAAAGTTAATTTCGCAGCCCTATATACAGAGGGGTGGAGAATAACGGGGACCCTCCCAGCACAGAAGTGCGATAGTTTTTTCAGCTCTGGTGTACCTGTCTCCAGGATTTTAATATTTGGAAATGCCTCTCTACATTCCTCCAAGTAGTACCAAACCTTCAGGTTCCCCCCCGTGTCCCTGACACAAGTGGTGACACCTGGGGCATTTTGGGAAATTTCGGGGATCTTCAGTGGTTTTGTCCATCCACAGATGTACATTTGAAGAGCGGACCTAGTCGCGCTTTTCTGTGACACATTTGTTTTTTTCCAATTCCTTCCTGTCCACCCTGCAAATGAGGTCTGGACCAGGAAAAATGTCTTCTTTTTTTTTTTTTCTCTTATCTGGGAGAGGGGGAAGGGTGAGGTGTGGGCAGAGGGGTGGAAATACCAGGCGGGGTAGCTACAGGAGGGAAGCTACGGAGGAGGTTGAAGGGGAGGGTGATGAAACCCTAGAAGGGAAGAGGGACGACTTTCTCTCCGTTTTGGACTCCACCTGGTCCTGGGATGCCGGAGGGATTGGGACCCTGACTACTTCAGTACTATCTTTCCTCCCTCCTTCCTCTTTTTGCTGCCTTGTTTTAGTGTTTCTTCCACCTTCCATCTGTTGCGGCTGCAGGTTTTTTGTTTTGCCTCTTTTTTGGGACTGGCATTTTGGCTTTTTTTCCATCTGCTGCTGCTGCTTCTGCTGTTGAGGTTTTTCTGCTGTTCTGGCTGTTCGTTGTTGTTGTTGCTGCAGCAGGCTCTTTTTGTTCACCTCTTTGTTCTGGGACTGGCCAGAGGATGCTTTGGGGCTCCGCCACCTGCCGTTGTTGCTGCTGCTGCAGAGGCTGCTGTTGCTTTGCTGTTGTTGGTTTTGCTGCTGGAGGTGTGGCTGTTGCTGCTTCTGCTGTTGCTTCTGTTGCTGCTGCTGCGGCTGTTGCTTCTGCTGCTTCTGCTGCTTCTGCTGTTGCTTGGGAATGTTGCTGCTGCTGTTGTTGTTTTGGGAGTCTGCTTTTTTAGATGGTCCAAAGCCTTTCCCTTTTTCTCTTCCCCACCTCCTTGACCAATTCAGTGTTCCACTGTTTTCTTTCCTCCTCCATGGCACCACTGGGGTAGATACTGATCCCTGATTCTCTTTGGAGGCCGGCTTCTTGGTTGGGCACAACTTCGCCAAATGTCCTGCCATCTCCTGGACTCCAACAACAGGGCCGACGTCCCTCCACAACAACAAAAATTCTCCTCTTTTCTCCCTATTGTGTTGGGGATGTCCTTCAATCGGGGTTCAGATGTCACCAGATTTTTCCATTTCAACTGGCAATCCCCGCCTTGCTTCGGACTGTCACCCCCTTCATTTCCATTGCAAAAAATCCGCCCACTTGATCCTTCTCCTTGCTTCTGATTATGCCGATCTTTTTCTTGTGACTGGTCCATAGCGCGCTTTAAAGTCTTTGTTGTCTCCCCAGCCGTTTGTCCTCCGGAGACGGCATCCTAGCACGCATTTCACCAGCGGCCAGGACCTTTGCCCCAATGTTCAGGGTTTTTTAGTTTTCCATCTGTTCCCTATTCATAAACTCAGAACTTTTTTTGGTTTAAAAAAATACCGTTAAAAAAACAAATTGTTCGTTGTGCAAAAAAAAAAAACAAAGGTGCGAGTCAGAATGACTTATTTCCCTTTATAGTCGACCAATAGTAGGTCGACCAATCAGAAGCCGCCCAACACTGTATTCATAGTGTATAAAGGCGGCCATCTTGTTTCCTCCTACCAGAAGGACAAAAGGCGACCAGGAGAAGGATGAACTACACTCTGCTGTGATATCCACTGCGAACCTTCACTACGCGTTCCCACTGTCTCCGAAATATTCACTGCCAACCCTTGGATTCAATACTCAAGGACGACCGTCATGGAAATGTCTAACATAGGTTATGAGCCCAGATCACGATTATATTTTGACGGAAATGAATCGAGATATGAATTATGGGAGACGAAGTTTTTGGGCTACCTCAGAATACAAAAACTGCATGATATCATCCTTTGCAAACTCGACCAGGAGGGGGATGATTTCATGGAAAGAAATGCGACCGTTTACGCTGAGTTAATTCAATTCCTGGATGACCGGAGTTTGTCTTTAATAATGAGAGAGGCCAAGGATAATGGCCAAAGAGCTCTACAGATTTTGCGTGAACACTATTTGTCAAAAGGTAAGCCTAAAATTATTTCCTTATATACGGAATTAACCGCATTGAAAAGACGAGAAAACGAATTTATAACTGATTACATTATTCGAGCGGAGAACGTTACGAATGCTTTAAAAATTGCAGGTGAAACCATCTCGGATGGGCTGCTAATAGCCATGGTCTTGAAGGGTTTGCCACCGTCATTCAAACCATTTACGACAGTTATAACCCAAAAAGATAAACAACTAACTTTCACTGAATTTAAAATGGCGTTACGTAGCTATGAAGAAACTGAAAAAATGTGCTCCCACCAAAATCAAGGCAATAACGTCATGCAATTAAGAACGTCATTTAAAAAACTCAGAAGACCAGTTCCTCAAAGCAATCAGACTAGGAACTATGGGAGTAGGAACAGGGGCTTTAGAGGCAATTATTACAGGAATTATAAAGGCGGATATAGTAAGGATATCGTTTGTTTTCGTTGTGGTGAGGTCGGCCATACTCGTGCGAAATGTCAATTTTATACCCGGAATAACTATTGTAAGAGTGTACAAGCTTCTTCGAAGGGATGTACATATGCCTTTTCGTTTGGACTGGGTGCTGTGGCCAGCAGTTGTGATTCTTACTTGATTGATACGGGAGCGACAAATCATGTAATTACAGATAAAACAAAATTTATTAGTTTTTACCCCAATTTTCAGCCTGACTCGCATTTTATCGAGTTAGCTGATGGGACCAGAGCTAATAATTTGGTTTTGAAAAGAGGCGATGCCTGTATTTATCTACGCAATACTAAGGGAAATGTTTGTAAATGTTTATTAAGGGGGGCTTTATATATTCCAAAATTTAAGCAAAATATTTTCTCAGTTCAGTCTGCAATTGAAACTGGCGTTAAAATCAGTTTTCACCGCGACAATTCAAAGTTGACGTATCCAGACGGAACTGAATTTAATATACAGCAAAATGGACGTTTGTATTATTTGAAAAGTATTAAGTCAGCGAGGATAGCCACACATGACTTAAAAACTTGGCATAAAATATTTGGCCACTGTAATGATTCGGATGTTAAAAAATTACAAGAACACGTCACTGGAATGAAAATTACACTTCCAAAGGGCTTGCAATATTGTGATACGTGTATTGAGGGTAAAATGACGAAATATAGAGAGAGGCGTCGAATCCCGAAAGCAACAGATGTTTTGTTCAGAGTTTATTGCGATGTAGCGGGTCCAATTACCCCAAAGGGTATTGACACCTACTCATATGTATTAAACTTTGTAGATGAATATTCAGGACTTATTATGGTATATTTCCTGAAAAATAAGTCTGACACACTGCGGGCTACAAAAATCTATTTATCAGATATCTCCCCGTATGGAAAGGTAAAAATAATTCGGACCGATAATGGTGGCGAATTTACTTCTGATGCTTACAAAAACCTCCTGATAAATGAAGGCATTAAACATGAGAAAACTTGTTCTTATTCACCACATCAAAACGGAGTTGCCGAGCGCAGTTGGAGGACACTGTTTGAAATGGCTAGATGTTTGTTAATAGAATCTAGCTTGCCCAAAAATCTCTGGGTTTATGCATTGAATACGGCGGTATATATAAGAAACCGCTGCTATAATAGTAACATTAAAAAAACTCCTTACGAAGCGTATACAAACTTTAAGCCCAATGTGAGTGATATGCATATTTTTGGTACAATTTGCTATGCATATGTTGACCACAGGGCGAAACTAGATCCAAAAAGTGAAAGGAGCATATTCATTGGGTATGACAAGACAAGTCCAGCCTATATGATTTATTTTCCAGAAACTAGAACAGTAAGGAAGGTTAGATGCGTCAGATTTACAGATTCCTTTGAGCGACGGGTGGAACACAAAGAAACGAATGTTAACCGCGACGAACTGGTGCAACCCGAGCCAGTATGGCCCAATTATGGGTCTATGAGTGGAAAACCCGTCCATAATCCACAATCAGAGGAAGGTAGTACACCAGATGTTGTAGACGAGGAAAAATCGGATGCAAAACTTGAGTTAAAGGAAAATACAACTGATGAGGGGGGAAAAATTCCGCGTTACCCGACAAGGGATAGAAGAAAGCCAGATTATTTTGGAATGGACCAATGTAATACCTGCGACATTGACTGTTGTTATTCGGTGCAATGTATCCCAAAGAATTACCAAGAGGCCATACATTCTATCAATGCTAGACGGTGGATGGCTGCCATGCGAAAAGAAATTCAATCATTAGTATTAAACGACACGTTTGAATTAAAAAGGCCCCCGGATGATAAAAATATTATTGGCAGCCGTTGGGTTTATAATGTAAAGCGTACTGAGGATGGATCGCCACTATACAAGGCTCGTTTTGTAGCTAAAGGTTTTTCGCAGATATACGGGGAAGATTACGTAGAAACATTCAGTCCAACAACAAACATGACAACAATTAGAATTTTGATGCAAATGGCCGCACATTATGGTATGGATATACACCATATGGATGTGAAAGCAGCTTATTTGAATGCTGCCATCGATTATGAGATATATATAGAACCGCCAGAAGGTTTTAAAGAAGGCGATAATTATGTATGGAAACTTAAAAAGTCACTATATGGACTGAAACAGAGCGGCAGGACATGGAATAAACTAATCCATTCTTTTTTAATAGAACAGCAATTTCAATCCTCTCGCGTTGACCCATGTCTCTACACAAGAACATTTAGTAATGAAATATTAGTAATTCTGGTTATTTGGGTCGACGATATGTTAATTGCATCAAAGTGTGAGACCGCCCTATTAAAAAATCAAAACTTCCCTGGAAATAAGGTTTAAGATGACCGATTTGGGTCGACTATCATGGTTTCTTGGTATACAGTTCGAATTTAAAAGTAACACTATTACAATGAATCAATCTAGATACATTGAAAGACTCTTATCTAAATTTAACATGCAAAATTGCAAAACGAGAGCTACTCCATGTGAAATGGATTTAAACGCAATTATGAATAAAGAAGATGGTATAGCGGCGTGTGAAAATGAATACAGAACATTGGTTGGAAGTCTTATTTACTTGATGACGGCAACCAGGCCAGATATCTGCTATACGGTTACGAAATTATCCCAACATTTAAATAAACCGGGAACTGTGCAATTAACGAGAGCTAAACAAGTGTTACGTTATCTAAAAGGAACTAAGAGTCGGTGCCTAGTATTTCGACAAGCAGATAAACCATTGAAATTGGAAGGATTTTGTGATGCTGATTGGGCCAACTCACCAGATCGTAAAAGTATAACTGGCTACTGCTTTAAGCTAGCTGATGGTAACCCAATGATCAGCTGGAAATCGAAGAAACAGGGGATGATTTCACTTTCTACCTGTGAAGCTGAATATATTGCATTATCAAAAGCAACACAAGAGGCCATTTTTCTTAAATTACTAATAGAAACCGTTAAAACACTGGTAATAACTGAGCCAATAATTATTTACTGCGATAATCAGGCCAGTATTGCTTTGGCCAAAAATCCAATAATACATCAAAGGTCAAAGCATATTGATATAAAATATCAATTCGTTAGGGACCAAGTACAAAAGAAAATAGTACAAATTGAATATGTTCAATCGGGAAAAAATATGGCAGATTTATTTACAAAACCAATTACCAAAATCAAATTACAGACTTTCACTTCTGCCATATTTGGTACTGACCAATAAGGTCCTCACTGGTCCTGGGCAAGACGTAAAACTGCATCCATTATGGTCCTGGGCAAGACGTAAAACTGCATCCATTAAGGTCCTGGGCAAGACGTAAACTGCATCCATTAAGGTCCTGGGACGTAAAACCTGGGCAGGACGTGAAACTGCATCCGTTAAGTCCCTATAAGGTCCTTATTAGGACGTAAAACTTCATCCATTAGTTACTGTCCTAAGAAACGTCAGTTCGGTTTTTGGTATGAATGTAAGTCCTTAGTTTCGGGGTATAAAGGTAAATGGTCCTTTTGAGCCCAATCCTTTCTAAAATGATTTTCTGGATCACTCTGACCCGGAGTGATAGTAACTGTTTTAATGGGTCTTAGTTATGGATAAAATAATAATTTTGTACTTTTTTTTAAATGATTTTCTGGATCACTCTGACCCGGAGTGATAGTAACTGTTTTAATGGGTCCCAGCTATGGATAAAATAACAAATTTTTTTTCACTCCCGGAGTGATAGTAACTTTTTTAAATGGGTCCCATTTATGGATAAAATAACAATTCTTTCCACTTTTTGTTGTGATGAACTTATAATATTGATTACTCGTGTTTTATTTACCTCGAGAAGTATTTAACTGTGGATAAAGTGATATGACTAATTTTGGTGATACTAATTTTCCTTAAGAAATAAAATCTAAAATACTAAACTATTTCTGACGTATTAATATTAATTGCCAAAAAAAAAAAAAAAAAAAAAAAAAAAAAAAAAAAAAAAACAAAAAAAACAACAAATAATTTTTTGGAATTAAAGTATTTATTAACCCTACTAATATTTTTGAACGAAGATTCCATTATATACCCAAAATAGGGGGTGCATGTTACGGTTTTTTGGGTATATATGGGTATAAACTAGTGAGCGAGTCAGAATGACTTATTCCTTTATAGTCGACCAATAGTAGGTCGACCAATCAGAAGCCGCCCAACACTGTATTCATAGTGTATAAAGGCGGCCATCTTGTTTTCCTCCTACCAGAAGGACAAAAAGGCGACCAGGAGAAGGATGAACTACACTCTGCTGTGATATCCACTGCGAACCTTCACTACGCGTTCCCACTGTCTCCGAAATATTCACTGCCAATGTACTGATTTCTGGTTTGGAGACATCTATTTACTATCTTGGATTCAATACTCAAGGACGACCCAACAAAGAAAAAATTTAGTATTTTATTTGACCAATTTGAAAAAAAGATAGTAGAAATTACAGTGTCTTTTTTTCTCTTTATTATAACTCATGATCTGTCGTGAAAATTAAAAAAGAAAAATTATGCTATGACGCGGCGAAAGAAGAAAAGTAATTTTTTTATTTTCATTTGCAAAAAAAGTTTTTTTGAAAATTTCAACAAATTGGATCAAGTGGCCTACTATGAACAAAGAAGATAGCATGCCCAAGATAATGAAAATTTTAAATTGGTCAATTGGCCTACGAAACAGACCGAGAAGAAAAGTAATCAGGTGACACTGACCGACCCCACTGGGAGAAAGGGAGAGAAAAGGAAAAGAACAAACCATTAACTATCTTTCTGAGATATCATTTGCTTTTTCTTGAAGACCACCTGTTTTATTGTCCAGACCTGGACATGATAAAAGTTTGTTACCGGGATAGATAATTGGATACAGAGTGCGAAGACGTCCAGATGACCACCCACTTGACGCTGGCTAAAATCTCGTTGATAAATTCCAGATGACATTCGGTTAAGATAGAGATTAAGGACCACACTACGAGTCGTAGGGGTCTGGTGTAGGGAAAAGAAAGAAAAGAAAAAAGGAAGATAATTTTTGAGCGATAATTGTAAACACCCGCGCTGCCGAGTAGCATGGCTGAGTGGTGGCGTGAGCGGTGGGCGAAGGTAAACATATAAGAAGGAGGGGGAGACCTGTTGACGCCTCTGAGGGGATTGGTGTGAGATATCACTGTGAGAGAGAAGGGAGACCTGTTGACGCCCAATGAGGGAATTGGTGTGAGATGCCAATATGAGAAAGGAAGTATTTGGGAGGACGATTTCCTTAAGAACCCCTCTGGGGCAGAAAGCGGTAGACTTCCAAAAATGGAAAGTGATAAATTTTTCTGTCTGAAAACAAAGAAAATCCTTATTGTAGATTTAGAATTATCGAGGAACCCAAACCACGATCGGCCACACCCGGTTTTGGTCGGCGTCCATATAAACAGAGTCGCAGCGAGTAGACGGCAGTTGGAGAGTTGGAATTGGAGTTGGAGAGAGAGACGCGGGCAGACACCGACAGAGTTGAGCTGTGAGCTCTGAGACCAGCCTCGCAGGAAGCTAACTGAAGATCCACGCATTCCGACTTTGACTTCTAACCAAAAACAATTTATTTTTTGAAACGAACTCACCACCAAAACAAGTTTTACGAATATCACCTGAAGATAAAAAAAAAAACAGTTATTGAAAAAACAACTTAAGATATTAAGACTCGCCTAACAAACACAAAGTGTCACGAATCCATAGAAGCGGGTTGGGAGAAAGACGCATTCCTGTATTCAGCAACCAGATATAAAAATATTTGTTATTCTTTTTTAACACATTTTGAAATTTTCGAGTTGTTACTTTATTTTCTTTTACATATACTTGTGCGGTGTTACCTTTGCTCGAACTCGGCTTGCATTACGGCCCGGCCACTGATTGATTTCGTCTACCTAAGATCAAATCACAACGTGGGTAGGTTAGACTAGAAATCAAAGCAGTTACTTCGGTAACCAGACGTTGGAGGCGAGCTGGCAACGACAAAGCTGATACCGAATCTAACCAGATTCCCATCCGAATCAGCCACGGGTTAGAACGTCACATTTGGTGCCGTGACAGCAGGATCACGTCACATTTAGTGCTGCGACTAATACCAAGTCACATTGGTCATCACAGGACAGCACAGGGGCAGAGAGAGGCTGTGGTTACACCGGGGTGACGTCACACTCAGTTATAGCTCCAAAGTAATACTGCTAAAAAAAGAAAAGTTAAGAGAAAAAAAATTGTTGATGATATTGTCTCTATGACGATGATATTGTCTTTTCCTACTCGGTGTCATATGGCAAAATAAACGATCTATACTATTCTTATAAATAAAGAGACGAACATGTCTTTCCTTCCCTTTTCCAAACAATAACATCTTTTTCCTTCTTCTTCCCCTTACGCTATCAACTCTACTATATGCAGGTACGGTAAAATTGAAGTGTTCCTCTATATTTTATTCTTTTAGTATTATTTTTTGATTTTTTTCTTAGACATAATGATTTTCATTAGCTTTATGTATTATAAGATTTTCATTAGTTTTGTCTATAAGCTTGTGCACAAAGAACTGTGCTTAATGTTTAAATGAGCAATTATCTTGGGACAAGGAACAGATTAATCCATTTTACATTGATTCCTGTTGGAAAAATAGTTTCAACATAACATTTTGGGTTACAATTTGGGCTTCAGGAACGAATTAAATTCGTCAACCGAGTTTCCTCACCCCCCTCTCTCTCTCTCGCTCTCTCTCTCTCTCTCTCTATATATATATATATATATATATATAAATTTACTTTTGGTTATTATTTTATTTCAATTTATGTGGATTATACTTGGTATGATTCATTTTCTACTAAGCTATAAATACATAACTCGTAAAACTCAGATGAAGACAAATTAACGCCCTCTTCTGTGTGAGTGTCCCAATCATAGCAAGTTATATCTTCAACTATCAGGCTGACGTATAAATATTACTTTTCAACTGGTAAACATGATTATCATTTATCACTGACGAGCGGCTGAAACATGTTAAAAAAAAAACAAAACAAAAAAAAACCGATGCTGTGGAACAAATGATTTGAACTTTCTTGATTAAATCTTTGAATTGGGAATACCGATAGTGATATATTTGAAGTCAGGTTGCTAAGAGCATTGATCATGTTCCATTATGAATAGATATTCTCGTTGTATTTTCTTCTTTTAATAAAAAAAAAAAATATTATTGCTATAAAAAATAGTTAATCGACATCCCATGTTCATTCAAGCAATTCTCTTTGTTCATGCGCAAACAAATCGTTGACGTCTTTTTTACGAAATGGATACATTTAGGTCAGTTGTCTTTGTGTTGTAATCAGTTTAGGAAATTTATGACTCATAACCACTTTTCAGCACATTAAGCGCATTGCTAGCATTTACTTACAACATAACAGAAACTGTGACATGTACAATCAGACATATTACCGGATACAGGGTGACACGACGTTTACAAACCGGTTCTCGATGGTCACTGAAGTTAAATAACGGCGAGTCTTGGGAGATGGGTGAGTGACTGGAAATACCGGATGATTTCAGTTTGGATCTGCGGTTGGTACAATGAATAACGGCACGGAATTGGAAAAGGGAGAGCTGAGTTCTAATTCTAGTCGGACCAGTTATATATGTTTCCACGCAAATATCCTTGGGAAATATATGAATCTATCTCTTCTCCGCCCAAGCTATGGGTTAATTAGTAGAATTTGTTTCAGCAAATCATTACTATCTCCAAAAAATCTTTTACAATCTAAAAGTATTTTCTCGGATAAAATAATCGGCAAAAGGTTGATAAGCCTCTATAAAAAAATAAATAAATAAATAAATAAATAAATAACATAATACCTTACAAATCTCTTATTTCTCTCCAGTTCTAAAGTCTTCCTCTCTATATTACTGACTTAGTGTGGTCCATATCTCAGCTTATATACTACAATTTAAAAAAAAAATATTACATAAAATTTATCACATGTTAAGTACTACAATTCTAACATAAGTATAACAGAAAAATTGGCGCATCTGATGTATAAAAAAATTATTTTTTATTACTATTAATCTTTGTTGTAATAATAAATGATTAATTGTCTAGGGTTTTGTTGTACACGTTCTTTAGAGAGAAGTGTATTTTTAAGTAGTCCAGACAGTTTGTATTAAAAAGTTATTACATATATATATCTTTCAGGCTCAGAGGTTAAAAACCTCCAAAATTGTTAAGCATACATTTCAAGTTTATAGAAATTTAATTTTTCGCATTTCAACCGCTAGTAAAAAACCGAATCGGGGACTTTTGTGACTCTCTTCTTTTTAATAAATGTCAGTAGTTAAGGGCAGAAAGCATTTGACATCAAGAAGAAGAAGACATTTTGACGTCAAAAAGAAAACATTTGGACATTTACGCGGGAATGCACAGGGTTACCATTCAGAAGCGGAGAGCTTAAAAAGTTCACAAGTGGAAATTCTCAGGCGGTTGGACAACAGAGATCGAAAAATAAATTCAAAAAATTTTCCCCAAAAGTCTAGTTATGTGTGTATATAAAAAGGACATTGCCAAATTTGTTATATGTCCCATATAAGCTCGTGGGACAAATAAATGTTTTTTTGTTTTTTTGTTTTTTTCTAAAGGGCGGTTGCATCTGTTTTACTGCTTTCTTGAATGTGATTTCTCTTTTACCATTTTCGAAATTGTATCCTTGGACTTTTTTTCTAAATTATAATCCTTTTTTTCTATTTTGCAGGGTAATTACTTTTTTGAAAATGTTATCCTGTCTTAATTATTTATAGGACAGGCAAAAGGAAAATTTTGTGCAAGAGATTTATATTCATGCACATATTTCTATTTTTCCGTTTTTCTGTAGGTGGTAATAAATGTTTGTCCTTTAAAATTTTACTCACTGATTTGAGTCTTGATTGCGCCTGATGCAATTTTGTGTTCCTGTTAACATTTTTTTCTGTTTGGCACAAGAATATATATTTGGTAGGGAATTTAAAATTTCCTATATGTACTGCTATACTAAAATATATATCAAATCAAATTGTCACATTTTATATACATTTTATGTATTACATAAACATTGTCACAAATATAATTATTACATTGTTATAATGCTCATATAAGCTTGTAGTTCTGGTTAATAATATCCCAAGGAAAACACTGGACCAAACGATTTAGTGAAGAAGCTGTTAATTACATGGATTAATAATACAATAATAGTCAGTAGTGTAGTTAATACGGCCATACGTGCGACACACTTTGTGAATAATTTCCTACGATCTGACTTTCCTCATATAGTCAGTGGAAGTGTCTATGTTCAACAATTTAGTTTAGCGAAAGTCGGTCGTCTTTCTTCGCAACATACATAAAGATTAATAGAAAGCGATCATGTTTTTTCATTTGGCTGATTGCTTCATTCCATTAAAAATCTACGGATGAATGGATTTTGCTAAATCTGTAAAATTGTCGATTATAAACCAACTTTTTATTTAATAGAAATATTAATGCAAGTAAGCAGGGGCAATCTTAAATAGTATAAAAGTTTCTCATTTAATCCGTTTTATTAATTAATTAACTTTGATAGCACAACGTTATAATTATCACTGTTAATCAATTCAAAGTTTGAATTTTGGACTCTTTAATTTCTAGGTTAGATTCTTTATCTCAATAAGTCATTTTTTCAGTGGCCAAAGTCAATGAAGAGTGTGTACGTCTTGTTTCACTTAATTCTACTAGTTAATTTAATTCACAAGCTAAAACTCAGACAATTCCAGATGTTAATTCATTTTATTGTTATTAACAAAATAAAGAAAATAAAACAAACAACAAGTACTACTTGTATACGAATAAAATCCAAATTTCATATCATGGCTTTTCTCATCAGCTTCTCAATTTAATTCTCATTTAATCCTATACTAGATATGGATTCACTTACTTGTAAAATCCATACCCGTAACTCCGATATATTCATCCGTTAGCCACTTTTAATTAATCTTATATACTAAATAACAATATTAATTTAGATTCCAAGCAATAAACAATTATAGATTTACGCACTAATAAAATCCATATGAGTAACTCTGTAACAAAGGAAAAATAACAGAAATTTCCTTTACAGTTTCAAATATTGTGAGTTCATCAGTTAGAGAATCGACAATATGAACACGAAATTGTTATCATAATAATGGACTATTCCATAGTTAATAAATACTGCGACTCAGGAGTAGGCAAGGGGTGAGTCAGTAGTTCATTTTCTGAGCGACTGATCGGTTGAACTCTGTCTATGGACGGAGAGGAACCCGAAGGAGGCTACGCCGAAGGGCGGAGTCTCCTTCGGGGAGGTAAACGACCCTGAACCCGTTGATGCGGGTTCAAACGGGCATATTTTTTGGCCGAGCCCACGGGCTCGGGAATCCAGTCATAAAAAAACCGACCTTGTGTCACATGTTGCCCCAGTGGCGGGGAGACTCAATATCGTGAGTCAGTAGTTCACTTTTGAACAGACTGCTCGGTTTGGAACTCTCTGTCTCCGGACGGAAGGAACCCGAATTCAGGCTACGCCGAAGGGCGGAGTCTCCTTCGGGGAGGTAAAATAAACCGGCCTGAACCCGTTTATACGGGTTCAAATGGAGCTATTTTTAAACCGAAATAATGGCTCGGGAATTCCCACGTTAAAAAGGCCTTGTGCCACATGACACCCTCGTGGGGGGTGACTCAATATCGTGAGTCAGTAGTTCATTTTCTGAGCGACTGATCGGTTGAACTCTCTGTCTATGGACGGAGATATACCCGAAAAGAGGCTACGCCGAAGGGCGGATCTCCTTCGAGGTAAAAACTACCCTGAACCCAATTTGATGCGGGTTCAAACAAATATTTTGGCCGAGCCCACGGGCTCATATATATCCCACAATAAAAACCGACCTTGTGTCACATGTTGCCAGATGGCGGGGGAGACTCAATATCGTGAGTCAGTAGTTCACTTTTGAACAGACTGCTCGGTTTGAACTCTCTCTCCTACGGGCGGGAGGAACCCGAAAGAGGCTACGCCGAAGGGCGGAGTCTCCTTCGACAAAGTAAAAAAGAGCCCTGAACCCGTTTATACGGGTTCAAATGGGCCCTATTTTTACCGAGCCTAATGGCTCAGAATTCCCCACGTTAAAAATGGCCTTGTGCCACATGACACCCTCGTCGGGGTGGGTGACTCAATATCGTGAGTCAGTAGTTCAAGTCGAATCAAGAGTCGAGTCAGAGGCAGTCCGAAACAGTCGAGTTCAAACAATTACTGCAAGACATTGGAATAGGGATACTGGTCGAGACTACATTGTTTCTCTCTAATAAACCTGATTGTTCATACTAACATTTCTACTTTTCTGTATATTTTCCTGTTTGTAATATATCTGTGTTATTCCATACCTATGTTCGCGTTCTTCTTTATTTGTTCTACCCTGGACTATCACCGTGGTACAAGTAACCGGACCATAACAGAAATATATCTTATATAAACTCTTTTAACAGTTATTTTAAATATTTAAAAAAAAGATATACTTCTCATTACAAATCGGTCTGAAAGTTAGTGTTGTAATGAAACAACATGAAAAATACACGAAATATATAAAGTATTTTCACTCGGTATTCTATTTAAATCTCTTACAATTTATATAACGCAATGGATATTCCTCACAATTAACATTATGTAAGCTAGCGTTGACACAATGAAATCTCATAAAAATATGCACTATACCCCATATAAACTCGTTTTACACTATTTACATTATTTGGACTATTGTCCTCATCTTTGTCGCCATACTTATTACAACGGTTCAGCCGTGGTTCGCTCCGGCCTTCTTCAGGTGGTTAGAATGTTGAACAGTTTTATTTCGCCCACTGGTGTAGACTGTTCTAGTTCCACGTGCTATGTTTAATGGATGTCAGTTATCAGTTATCTCCTGGTAATTCCATTTTTCTCAAGGACACGGACTATTTACACATAGCTGGGGCGGGGAGAAGAAGAGGATTCAAACCTTTCTCAAGGGTATTAGCACGTAAGTGAATGTAATGGATTCGACTGGAATTTGAACTCGGCTCTCCGATTCCACAAACCAAGCTGCTATCCATTACTATACAACTTAATGCAAGCTAAATATCATGACTGACGAGGCAAATTTGTTCACGCAGTAGGTTGCCATTTCTTTTTACAGTAGACCGGTTGCTATCCAACGCTATAGAACCCGGTTTGTCCTGCTATTTACCCATAGCTGGGAAGGAGAAGAGGATTCATACTTTTCCAAAGGGTATTAGCATGTAAGTGAATGTAAAGGATTCCACTGGAATTCGAACTCGGTTCTCCTATTTCTCGGTTCGAGCCGCTATCTATTACTCTACCGTGTCTCTATTAATGTTTATTTACAATGTCAAACAATTTAGGTTTAATAACACCAAAAAGATAGAGAAGATTTATCTTGACGTCGAACAAGTGCTTCCTTATTTTGTCTCCACGTTATGTCAGTTGCCATTTCCATTATTTTCACCAAATAACATTTGCAATTTTCAGCTGCTTTAATTAACTAACTGAATTATGTATCAGTCATTCGTCATGTCCTGAGATAACCATAGACTCTAACATTGTTGTTAAGTTTTTGGTGTAAAGAGATTTTAGACTGAGCAAAATAAAGTATTAATATTTACAGGTCATGACCAAGATTTTTTACGACCGACATGGTCGAATTATGACCAAAATTAGTTACGAGCTGTCGGTCCTAAATTGATCTGGTTGGTAGTCGGCCTGTAATTAATTTTTTTATCTTTCATTATACATTAGTATTTTTTCAAACAATTTTTAGGGTTTCTTCGTATTTGACACCATTTATATCATCTCTCTACACATTGTTTTGTTTCCTATTCGTCAGGTTTAGTTGAAACACTGCATACTATAGTCACATTCAAATTCTTCCCTCCTTCGTACTGTTTAACTCATATCATATTTGTGTTGAGATAAATAGCCTTTCTTTCCTTCTTGAAAGGTTGAGGAATAGACAAAGACAATTTCCTCTTGGTAGATATTTTGAAGAAAAAATTCAAAGACTCGGAAGAAAGTGTGTTGCGCCGTGTTTTTCCTAACACTGAGCTTGAAGTGCGCGACGGAAATCTAGCTCTGTTGGGGGATGGAGCGGAAATTGCTAGAAGCTGGGAAAACTCACGCTGCCAGACGCGGTGCAGTCGTGGCCAGACATGCTAATTCGCGGTCGTAGATGTGATGTTCAACAGTCCTAAGTTGCATAGGTTGTAAGACGAAGACGACTTGTATCTTATTTTCCTTTTGTAAAAACCTGACCGCAATAAAATATGACGTATCTGTTTTCCCTTCTGCATGGAGTCATTGCGTATCATTCCCACTGTAAAACAGTAGTTGGTGTTCTCTGTCAGGTATATTACGGAGAGATAATGAAAAGGCAAAACTTAATAAGAACTATAATGAGAAGGAAGTTGTGGAGGATATAACCGCTCAAGTTTTGAAGGTACACAGCAACTAGAATAGTAGTAGTTTAAAAAATGTATGTTAGCCATTGCCAATTATGTAGACTAACGAAGGTATTATTAGCTTTTGTTATGCTGTTGCTTATTTCACTGTCTAGACACGTTTTTCTCATTCGGTACGTGCGGGCACACTAATGCGTCACTAAAAGTAGCCAATTACACTCTAATAGATGAGTCATTTATGAAATACTAATTTCATATTAAAAAAATCTTTCTTCTTAAAAAGCTAGAAACAGCGATGTAATGTCTTAATAATAAATGTTGATTTCACGAGATTTCTTTATTATTTCCCTATTTACAAATTTCAAAACGATTTTTCATATTAAAATTTAAAGTGAGCTCCAGAGTTTAGTTATTCTACGGGCTGAAGTAAAACAAAAGGTTGAGAAACACTGATCTCCTTTGATATTAGAATATTTTTTTTTTTATATGTGACACCCAACGATGGTCGCGATCGCAGTCGCAGCGCCAATATGTGACGTCCTCTGGTTGCGACGCCAATATGTGACGTTCTCTGGTCGCGACACCAATATGCGAATGTCCTCTGGTCGCGACGCCAATATGTAAATGTCCTCTGGTCGCGACGCCAATATGTGAATGTCCTCTGGTCGCGACGCCAATATGTAAATGTCCTCTGGTCGCGACGCCAATATGTGAATGTCCTCTGGTCGCGACGCCAATATGTAAATGTCCTCTGGTCGCGACGCCAATATGTGACGTCCTCTGGTCGCGACGCCAATATGTGAATGTCCTCTGGTCGCGACGCCAATATGTGAATGTCCTCTGGTCGCGACGCCAATATGTGCCACTGTGCTATGCTTCTCTTTCTATTTCTAGCAATCTCTGTTGTGTCTCTGAGAGCTTATGAGAGAGAAAGTATATCCGCCCTTCCCCTGGTATGCCTGGCACTGGTCCTTCTTTATCGGGACACGGCTGGGTGAGAACTGCTCCTACACACTGCTCACTGGCATCAGTGTATAGCACCATGGGCATGCTGAGGTCTGGATACGTCTGCAGTGGAACGGCTGTCAGCTGCTCTTTTAAGGTATCAAATGACCGTTGGCAGTCTTCTGTCTATTTGAACCTAGCGTGTTTCTTCGTCAGTGCTACTCTTCCCACATCTCAGGCTCCTCCATCTCTTGCTTGACCTTCTGATTCCACGCGGGGTCTCTCCAATTTCCCCACTTTCTTCCTACCTCCCGACTTTGCACTTGTGCCTTCCTACCTTTCGTTACCCTCTCTCAAACTCTCTGGCTCTCTTTGACCAGTGCTACTGCCGCCGACAACCTTAGCGGTCCATCCTTTATCACATCGTGGCAAATACGCTCGTCACTGAGCGCGCCCACATAATTTCGGCCAACCGAGCCTGCATCACTGCATTATTTCTCACTTCCTCTGGGAAAGCCAACGACGATAGCTTCTCCGCTCGGGTCCTCAACACTCCAGGTATTTCGTCCCTCAGCTGCGTCATCTTCAGGAGGGTTCTCATGACCTCTATCGCTGTCCCCTCGTCAGCGAACTCCTGAGTCAATAATATTTTTAGTCTTTCCCATGTCAAGTGGGGCTCACTGGTTAAGAGTCCCTTTATGAACTCCGACGCATTCCCCCTGGTGGCATCATACGCTAAATGTAGGGTTTCTCGGTCCGAGAGTCCATATATCACGCATCTCTTATCTAGAATTGCCAGCCATTCCTTAAAACTTTTTAAGCTACCTTCAAAGGCTGGAACCTTCGGTCCGCCCAACAATTTCCTTAGTTCCACCGGCAATCCCAGCTCAACCCCCACTTCCTCCATGTTTACCCCATCTGAATCGTTGTCAGATATATTTAAACTATTTCACAAGAAAAAAGAATCACAATCAGAGCAGCAACAATCGAAATTGGGAGATTAACCGAAAATAAGTGTCCTACCTGACAGACGATTTCCATCTCGTTCTTCTCTCTTAACCATCACGGGCTGTCGTACTAGAAGGTCTGGAACCGTGTGGTCATAATTAACCAAAGTCCTTTGGATCCCACTCTAGTCTGTTTCCTGTTTGTGTACTTGAGACGCCGCGCGTTTTCCTGGGCGAAATTCTTCGAAACTCCTGTAGCAGTGGTTAGTTTAGGGTCAAATCCTGTGGTCACGGTACCAATATATGACACCCACCGGTGGTCGCGGTCGCGGTCGCGGTCGCGGTCGCAGCGCCAATATGTGACGTCCTCTGTTCTTGACGCCAATATGTGCCACTGCGCTGTCGGCCCGTAGTCAACTCTCAGTTTCGGCGCGAAAAAATAAACATTTCTTCCACCAGCGTTTTTTAAATTGACTCTTTGTCGCTGCCACCAGCCTGTGTCCCGGTCGATTTGGTCGTTCCTGTTCGATACCAGTTTTAACGTTCCCAGCTCACTTCAACGTCTGGTTACCGAAATAACTACTTTGATCCCAAGCCTAACCTACTCACGTTGTGACTTTGATCTTAAGTAGAAGAAATCAATCAGGCGTTGGGCCGTAGTGCAAGCTGAATCCGGGGTAAAGGTGATACCGCACAAGCGTAAGTAAAAGAAGCAACAAAACAAACTCAAGAGGTTCAAATATGTTAAGAAATTACAAATTATTTTTATCCGTCTGTTGAATACAGAGTGTCTTTCTCTCTTAGCCTGTTTCTATGGATTCGTGACACTTGCGTTTCTTAAGCGAATTTTGGTATCTTAAGTCGTTCGTCAATATAACTTGCTTTTAGTAGGAAGGCTAAATCGAAAAGACGTTAAATTTCTCGGTCGCATTGTTCTGCCGAAGCAACGGCCTTGATCTGCAACTGCGAATCAACTGCTGGAACTCCTGGCACTAACTAACTCCAAACTGGTTAGCTGCTTCGAGACGTTCGTTTATATGGATATTGTGGGAACCTGACGTGGCTTGCGTTCCCGATAATTCTAGATTCCCAGCAAGAATTCTCTTTGTTCTTAGGCCAGGAAAATTAATTACTTCCCACTTTAGAAAGATTAATCACTTTTCATTTCGGGGGTTTCTCCTTCGTCCGTGAGGGAAGGTCGGATGAGAGTTATCCTCCTAGACTCTCCCTCTCTCACATTAGTATCTCATACTAATCCCCTCAGTGGGTGTTAACAACTTCTCCGTCTTTCTCATACATTCACCTCCGCCTATCACCCATGCTACCACTTGATCAATGATCTCTCGGCAGTGTGGGTGTGGGTGAGGCTAGACTGGCCCTCTTGAAATTATTATCCAGAATCTTGTTTACAAAATCTTTTTTTTCATTCGTTACATTTACAAATCCAAGATTACCAAATAATTCTTATCACATCTTTCTTTCGGGGACACCCAATATTCACTTAGTCGGGTCTTTCTACTGACTCATCAATCACTGTCAAAACCCAACACCTGGTTTCTTCTGCAAAGTCAACTTTTAGCTGGGAGGTCCGTATTTTACCTGAGAAACACATTCTTTATTTTTCTCATGCCTTAAAATCCTCTTATCACCAAATGCCCATTTTCGACGACGCCGTGTCTGCCAACATTTTGAATAGGCAATAATAATACGATTTTATTCCTCATGCCAAAATTCTAACACACACCAGATGGCTTCCTTCGTTGGACTCAGGAATTAAAATTAAATATCTCTAAAAGATAACTGATATCTCTTCTCTCCGCGGTGGTCCCAAGCCGAATTTTATTTATGGCCGCGTGCGTCGGTTGGCTTTTGTTTTCTTTCTGAATTCTGTTTTCCTTGGCGCGTCACTCCTTTATCGTGACATTAATCAGTTTTGACAGAATCTCATATCTTACGGATTTTCTGTTTCGTGCGAAAAGTATCTTTCTTCGTAAATAAAATCTTATTTTTAACGTCGATCAGTCTATCTTTAGATATAGCTCTTTCTCGCCTTAAATCTTTCCTGTTTTTAATTTCTATGGTTAATTAGTTAACCAATTACCATAGCTAAATAGTGGCACCAATACACTAATGATGAAACCGGTATAAGGCCACACAACAACCTTAAGTTAGAGGGCTACCTTATGGTGTTGTATAAACATGAGAAAAGGCAAGAAGTGAAGTTCATGTGCTGGAAAGATAAGAGTTCAAGATTGTAGTGAAAGTATCCTACCGGGAGTCTGTTCAATAAAATAGCCGTTTTCAGATGACTCTGCCAAGCTAGGCGAAATCTGGTACATGAATTTGACACAAAAACTATATGCTTCGTCTTTTTTAGTAGATGGCATTCAGATCGTTCAGATTTAGTTGAAAATCTTTGCTACATTATTTGGCTGTTTGTTGAAGCTTAAATAAGCATGGAATAATACAACACAAAATGTACGTTAACAAAATGTATTGAAACAAAGAATAGGTACACAATATTTACAGTTAGTTTGGTATATTCTTGGGAAGACTGTTCCTGCATAATGGGTTGACTAAATCGCAGTCGGGCAGAGTCTCTGGATTCAATTTCTTAATCTCTACTATCTTCCCCGTCTTCCGGTACCAACCCATATTTATATGGTCGGTAGTCCGCTTAT
>CAHIKZ030002734.1:0-47500 GCA_903632075.3 Acanthosepion pharaonis | reverse complement strand
GTTCTGACCTCTCATCTTGTCTTCTTTCATTTGTACCCTGTCATAAATTTTCTACACATGCTTTCATGTTAATTGTTCTTTCATCTATGAAATCTACACTTTATGAAATTAAGCGCCGTACTAAATTGAAAACAGTGTCTCCTTTTGTAGATGACATGGCTAGATGTAACCGGGCAGAAGGAGTTATCGTTATATCCGATACACTCTGAATAACAGAGAAGTATTTACTCAAGCAAGTCTGAAATTGTATATTTAAGCCAACGGTCTAGCGTCATAGATCTATCTTAGTTTTTCATATCTGCACAGTTTCGTATCCAAACGTAAACTAAACTATTTTAGACAAAGTAATAGATTTTTCATTGATCCGGCAATTTTTTTACTACATTAAACGTTATTTTTAGTGCTTGTACTTGCTCCTTGCTCCTATTTCTCTTTTACGTATATTCTTTCAAACTCAGTAATATTATAATTATAAATTGCTTGGTTAAAATTATTAAAATTAATGAAATATTTTTTTTAAAACGAGATTATAATTGGGCTCATTACGGGGATCAACTAATGTTTTTGGTACGTTTTTCTCACATATATATAATTATATTTAATTTGTTTATTCAATTGTTATAATATATAGAAATTTATGTATCATACACATCCACACACACACACATATATATATATATATATATATATATATATATATAAATATATATATATATGTGTGTATGTGTGTGTGTGTGTAATGTATGTGTATGTATGTATGTATGTGTGTGTGTGTGTGTGTTTAGCTAGGAATAAGCATAATTTATATATCATTTTAAAAAAAGCTAAAAAAAAACTCTTTTGTCCCAGAACTTATCAAATTTTTTTCTGGGATATAAAGAAATAGGCGTGTAAATTTAATTGATATTAATGATAAGGAAGCTAGAGTCAAATAACGTTCAGACCCATTAAGCAGTCCCTCTGTTTACAGAGGGAATGCCCACGGGATCTGATATACAAGGACTCTAACCTTGAGGTGATAGGATGAGTGGGACTTAGATAAAATCGATAAACGCACTTCAGTACTTATTACATCAAAGATTCCTTCTCTTTTATTGAAATTATACGTAGTTCTCCTACATATGGTGGGTTCATGTAGTCGTTTGATATCTGCTCCTTGTTTACCTGTGTTCCTCTATTTAAGACTATTGAGATGTGCTGTGATATGCTGTATCGTACCTCTTTGTCTCCTCCGGATTTTCCTGAGAGTGTGTTTGTGGATCTCATGATGTTCACCACCGCGTTTTTCGAATTTAGTTTTGATAATATTATGTATCGGCAGATCGACGGTGTAGCGATGGGTTCGCCTTTGAGTTCAGCTTTAGCGAATATTTTTGTCGGGTTTCACGAGGCTTCCTTATTTTCTTGTATATATCGTCATGTGGATGATAGTTTTTGCCTCTTTAATAATGAGGCTGAAGCTGAATTGTTTCTCACCGAGTTAAACTCAATCCATCCTTCTCTTAAATTTACCGTAGAAAAGGAGTCCAATTCTTGTCTTTCCTTTTTATATTTTCTTGTTCATAGTATTAGTGACAAGTTTGTAACTTCTGTATTTAGGAAGACTACTTTCTCGGGACTTTATACACGTTGGGGCTCTTTTTGTCCCAGACAGCGAAAAGTTAATTTGATTAAGACACTAATTTATAGGGCACTTATGATTTGTTCTGATAGCATTTTCTGCAGTGAAATTGATTTTATTAAGATGACACTTTCTAAAAACGGATGTCCTTTGAATGTTTTGGACTCTGTTATCCATGATGTCATCAATAAATTTCATAGGGTTAAGCCGCATTTTGTTAAAAAAAGTCCAGTTTATTTGAGTCTTCCCTTTATTGGTTCAGAGGGTGAGTTTTTATCTAGACGAATTTCGCGTGCTATTAATAGCTGTTATTTTTCGGCTAATGTTCGAGCAATATTTGTTACCCGTACTGTTTTCTCTTCCATTCATGTTAATTCAGCGATTTATAGATATAAGTGTAGCTGTGGACTCGACTGCATAGGGAGGATGTCCCAGCGTTTGGATCTGAGAATAAAACAACACTTACCCTCCAGGATTTTGAATTCGGATGCCAGGAAAAGTGTTGTGGATTCCGAGATGAAATTCAGTCTCCAATGAATAAAAAACAATAATACAAAGGGTAATACTGTTAGTAAATCCAGGAACGCGGTTAGTAGCAATAACATATATATATATACAGTCTCGAGGTAGGACTTCCTTAGAGTCTACGTGCTTGTAACTGACTTCTACAAGCGGTTACCTCACATTATTACTCTACCTCCAACTCAATCTCAGTCTTCTTACTATCTCAACTCACTCTCTGACTGACTGTCTAACTCTACTCAGATTGTCTCTGGGTATTTAACGGCAGCAGTCCAAGTAACACTTTGGTCGAGTTCACTTATATGAAAAAGGGGAGGACCCCATAACAAAAAGCCAACTCATCAATACTTCTGGTCCTGTTATTGCTGAGCATGTAATAAATAGCCGGAATTGTGTATTTGGTTTTAGTGCGGACTGTTTTTCGATTTTATCTAGGTCCCATTCCTCATATCACCTCAAGGTTCTAGAGTCCTTGTATATCTTATCCCGTGGGCCTTCCCTCTGTAAACAGAGGGAATGCTTACTGGGTCTGAATGTTATTGGACTCTAGCTTTCTTGAAATTCATTTTTCCCCTCCATTAGTTATCATTAATATCAATTAAATTTACACCCTTATTTTTTAAATCCCAGAAATAAACTTGACAAGGCTGGGACAAAACCGGTTGTTCTTTTTTTTAGCTTTTTAAAATGCTATTTAAATAATGATGCTTATTCGTATCTATTGTTAAATTTTGTACCATAAAAAAACTTATTATTAGTATTGGTATTAGTACTAATCCTATAGGTATAAGAAAATACAGTCATTCGGAAAACCTTTGGTGACCAATACCAAAGAGAAATAAAGGTATATAAAAAAGAAAGAACCAAGAACATGTACGTTAGCCGAAAATAATCGTCCAGCATGCAAGATCAAAGCAAAAGAAAAGAACCCCGAGAAGAGTACGCAAAACAACTAAATAAATTGTTCAATTCGTTAAGTAGAGCAGACCTAGTTAAACCTAGAGAGCCAGACAAATGTACCAAGGTTTCACCTAAGTGGATCGTCAGGGAAGGCTGGCGTCCCCGGCGATCCGCTTAGGTGAAACCTTGGTAGGTTTGTCTGGCTCTCTAGGTTTAACTAAAAAAAAGCTTATGTATATATATTGCAGTATAAATCACAGTTCGATTTGTGGGTGTTAAATAAACACAAATGTGCCTAAGTAGGTTGCAGTCGAAATCCTCGAATACGAGTGGCCAGGTATATATATATATATATATATATATATATATATATATATATATATATATATATATATATATATATCATCCATATATATATATATATATATATATATATATATCTCGTTCACATAAAATAAGGTTAAAAATAATGGAAGCCTTATTAATAAAACAAAATAAAACAACACGGAATAATATCAACTATGAACATGAAAACATTGTCTTGATCCTGTTCTGAAATGAAAACATGATATAAATACATACATGCACAATCTATTTCTTGATAACAGTTAAAGTTCATTTCATTTTTTAAAATGGCGAAATGTATAAATTGGGATTTTGCTTACCGTAAAAAGAAGAATCGGAAATTTTTATATAATTTTACTACAAAAAAAATATATATATCATATTTACAAGAAATTGTATAAAAAATCTAAATCCAAACTTTTTCCGTCATATTCAATGAAACGTTACATATATATATATATATATATATATATATATATATATATATATATATATATATATATATATATATATATATATATACGTTTCATTAAATAATATAGACAAGTGTTGTCTATTTATTTTCTGTAAAAAATTTTCGTATCTTCTGATAAGTTTGATAATATTATCATTAAACAAATTAAAGAAATTCACAATATTTATCCATTATTTTTAATATAATCTAAGCTTTCGGCTTACATTAAGCCATTATCAAAGATATAAATCACAAACATATTAAACAATATACGGAGGCGACAGTTTATCGTTGCTTAGTGATCCACTATGTAAACAATTACAGACTATCATCACTGTCGTGTCCGTATATCGTTTAATATGTTTGTGATTTACATCTTTGATAATGGCTTGATTCCGAAAGCTTAGATTATATTAAAAATAATGGATAAATATTTTGAATTTCTTTTTTCGTTTAATGATAATGTTATCAAACTTATCAGAAGATACGAAAAATTTAAAATAGACAACACTTGTCTATATTATTTAATGAAACGTGTATAAATGAAAATATATCGCCTAAATACAATATATATATATATATATATATATATATATATATATATATATATATATATTAAGTTTTAAATGCAACTTTTGTAGACCTAGTTTATATATATATATATATATATATATATATATATATATATATATATATATAATATATTTTTGATAAAATTCTGCACTAACGAAGGCGTCACACATTGTTGCCACTGCTAAAATGATTAGCAGTCGTTGTTGAATATCCGGTATTTTCAGCATAAGAGAATTCGGCTGTACTGGATGCGCATTTTCATGTCAGTTGCTAAGCTACTAACCGAAACAAGGTAAAAAATTAATGTGTTACTGGTTGGAAATTTTAACTTTGAAAACCATGCCACTAAAACAACGTTGTTATTTCCTAAAGAGAAACAAGGTCATTACAAACTAAAATATTTAAACTTAAACTTATTTTCGTTCACTTCAGATTCATAATGTTACACAAATATGATTTATATGAGAAAAGTAATTCAAACCCGCACAAGAATCTTTATTCAGTTTGGCTAAAATTAAGGTCTTTATCGAAGATTCAATTGTGTCTGTGTTATCACATCAATACTTATGACCCTATGAATAGAGACTTCATCTAGTAATTAATTACAAATTACCTCCCAAGTTCACAATTCATTGAATGTATCGATCTATTAGATGAAATTTATCGTTCTACAAAATCTTATGTCTGTCAACGACAACAATATTGAAATATTTCAGACATTATCAGGTGTATTACAAGGAGGAAATGTGATCCCCGTTCTATTCAATCATTTCCTTGACCATGACCTGGGCTTTTACAAAAGATGGGAAAAGATGGGCACTGATCATTTAAATATTCCATATCACAAACCATGATCAATAGAATACAATGATCCTGCTTTCCCTCCCGAGGACAATGTTTGAGTAATAATGATCTTGAACAGAAAATCAACATACACTAGCAAGTGTTCCAAAAAGTAGGGCCCAAGATTAACCTTTCCAAAACAGAAAAAATGGCCCTGCAATTGAAATGAATACAGTGATGACACCTATCCTGAATCAATTCATAAAATTCAGGATACGCATTTATTAAATACTAAACACTTCAAGTATCACAGTATGGATCAATTATAAAAAAAATAATAGGAAGCAAGGAAACAATCCATAGGATAGGCTGAGCTAGAGATAGCTTGTGGGGTCACTCACATCACGCCACCATTGATAGCCGCGTATTCACAGGGATTAAAAAAAAAAAAAAACATACAAGTAAATAGCACTAAAAGTGTGTTAAATTGTAAATTAATATCATATAATTTTATTTATTTCTATGTACTGGTATGTATTTTAGTTATATCTGTTTTAATGTTGCACGTGATAGAGAAAAAGTCACTTCCTCTTATGGCAGCAAGGTGCAGAGAAGAGGAAATTGGATGTCTTGATCCGTTGAAGTTCCGTAATGAAGAGAGTGAGTTCGGTGTTTTTTGGCGCGAAGTATAAGTGATCAGACAGGAAAGTTTTCATTGCATGCTAGAGGAACTGTATTATTATGATTATATTTATTTTATTCTAAACAAAATTCTAATGTTATTTGCTTTATTTTATTTTTATGATATTTATTTATTAACATCATTTGTGTATATTATGTCTCCTGCATTGTATCCTGTAGAACCTAGTCCAGACTATGGTCCTTAGGTTCTATAGGAGAATAGTCATTCAATTGATAGTAGTTTTCTTAGTACATGAGATGTTCGTAGTAGGGCGATCTTTTTGGAAACCTTTATGTTGATGTTATTTGGGACACTGTTAGTAAAATTGTCCATTCCTTTTTTCGTGAGGCCCAGAGTCCCGATTACTATTGGTACAGTCTCAGTCTTTATTCCCTAGATCCTGTTAATTTTAATCTTTAGGTTTTTGCATTTGGACAATTTCTCGATAATTTTTATAGAGGTGTTTCACACACATACAATGTCATTAAGCATACAATTCCTGAATTTCTTGTATTTTAAGATAATATAAGGTCTGTTGGGTTTTTTTCCTGTCAGTTTGAATTGGCCTGTCCCAGAGGATAGTTACATCGTTATTTTTGGTAACTGTGTCTGGTTCCTGCTCATATCATCTCTCAGTGTTTTCAATCTTGTGCTTCTTGCATATCCTCCAGTGCACATATGTTTGCATCTTGTTAAGTCTGTGGGTATATTTGTTAAATAATAGTTAAGCAGACTATTATTTTTTGGTGGAAGTATATCTTAGCTACGACCTCTGGGTGTTGACATTCGAGTCAGATGGAAGCCCTAAAAAGAGAGTCGAGTCTTAACTGTCAAGCAATGCAGACGCGTACTCTTGCCTGTCTGAAACGGCTCCCCAGTGAGGGAGAGAGACACCAACTGGACAGTTAATACATGTCGACATTAATAAAAAAGAAATTAACATTATTTTTGTTGGTGTCTTCATCTCTGGACCCAAAATATTTCGCGACACCGAAGACCAGAAAAAGAATGCAATATTATAATTAAATTGGCACCGTTGACCATGATTTCCCAGCATGAGGGGGCGCAGAATGAGGGTTACAACACAACGTGGAAAAGTTTGGAGAACATTTACAGATAGAGGGCTCAAATAGTAGAATAAGGAATGAAAAAAGAGAAAAAAGTATTTAAGACATAAGGACAGAAAAAACTTGTAAGTATGAAGATATTATGTTTACAGCTAACACTCTGTGGCGAATAAAGAAAACAGCAACCAGCGAGTAAATTCAATCTCTCCCAGCTGGTATTTCAACCTTGAGTCGTTCCTTCTTGAGTTCTGTCTCAAAATCGCACTAACAGACTGTTCTTGCCGCCAACCGTGAACGTCACTTTTAAGAAGAACGCCCCACTGGGGAAAAATATAGTTGCTTTTATATTTGTCCATATATCCATAATCCCTTGCGTCTTCATGTCCCATAATTCATTGTCCATGTCCCATAATGCATTGCATCTTTTTTGCATAAAAAAAAAAGTCCCCCTCATTCTTTTTTACGTTATCTGGCCAAGGACAGATTACGGCAGAAAAATAAGTGCTTTTTTTTTCCTCATTTCAACTGCAGTAGCTTTACATGCTAAGCAAATACGGGCTCTTTTTTAAAGGGACAATAAAGTCGCGATCAGTTGTGCTCGTCCCAGGTTCTGTCTCATGTCCGCCACAGGAGCACACATCTAAACAACAAACCCAAAGCAGAAGTAATGATGAAAAATCTTGGGAGAAAAATTTAAATACAAAAAATGTAAGTTGTTCAGAACAAGTTTTATGGACATAAAAAAAAGTTACGAAACAAAGGACGAAGAAAGAAAAATGGAAGAAAAGGCAAAATGGACACGCAATTGTTCCACGCACTAATCAAAAGACAATATCAACAATTGTGAAACATTTTATACAACTGATATGTTTTGTTTTATTTTGTCTTTTGTAAAAGTTTAGATATATATATAAAATTCCATTTGAAATTTTCGCTCGTTTGTTTTTCTAACTCTTAAAGTTTTAAGTTTGTTGATTTTCATTAGCACGCTTTAATGATTGTTATGTCTGGCAGTCTGTTATTTTGTTCGTGGAAGAATTTGGCCATGAGAATTTCGCTTTGAAAAGAAAGTTTTCTGGAGAAGGAAATTTGACCAGTAAATATATTTTCCAGATGCTGACCTTTGAGGAATTCCGATCATGGGCCACGTAGGGGTTTAAATTCGCGTTCGTTAACGCAATAGAAAATTGATTTGAAAAGGAAATACTGACGAAATTTTGTGATTTTATTCTCAAAATTATTTTCCGTATACAGTTAAAAACATGAAAAAATTTATAAACTCTGGTTTTGCGCGCATTCAAATGTCTGAAATTTAGAATTATTTTGCTAAACGTAATTAACTGACAAATAGTTGTTTTGTTCATTTTTGTTACAGTGAGTGAAATTCTTCTGTTTAATTTAAGTGTGTGTTATTTTACCTTCATTGGTTGAATAACTAAATTATTACTTGGTGAATTTTGTGCTATGGTAAGAAATACGAAGGAAAAACCAGAAAATGCCTTTTTTCAGTTACGACTATAAGAACATCGTGAAGTGGTAAGACACATCAAAAAGAGAAAAATATCAAAATAGCTTATTTACATAAGAAGAAAATTTTGTAAAATGATCACCGCCCCCTTTTGATGAGGCTTTGAAATAATAGACATGATGTAGAAAATAAAGATACGAAAAAAAATGAGCAATCAACATATATGCTTCCACTAAAAAAAACTCCTTGAAAACAGATATCAATAAAATATACGAACCAGTAATAAGGTTTATATTTTAATGAATAACAACAGAAATTGCAATATAAGCTCTGGTAAAAATAAATATTTTAAAAATATAGAAATACGAACACTGGTAAAAAGTGTTTGCTTTGATATTATTTATAAATCCCAAAATTCATTAACAATTTCAAGGACACATATTTTTCGTTGGACACAGGCCACAGCAGTTGAATCAAACTTTTTGAGTTAAAGGAAAAACTAAGACATCCAGAGGGCATGACGCATGGAACTTAGAAATCCTCTACCCCAGTGGAGGAAATAAAAATGAAAAAAAATTAATCACCTGATCGGTGGTGAAACGAAAAAATGGCAAAATATGACCAGGAAAACAGTCCGAATAATGTAATAATGCAAGTAATCATAATACCTCATCTCAGAGATATAGTCAGAAATTAACTTGTTGTGAGTGAATATATAGTGGGAGGGGGGTAATTTACTGTGTGTGCTATAAAATAAAAGTGTGGATTATAGTGTTTTTAAAATTTATGGGGCAAGGACGTCTTGGGGTTTTGACATGTATTGTGTGATTTTTGATTTTCTCGGAATTATATGTACATTCGTGTAGTCTCAAGAGAAAGGAAAAATTGTTTGGTTAGATAATGGATGGCAGAGATGTTAGAAATGATCTGGATGGAGTCCACAAAGGAAGAACAAAAAGAAAGGATTGAAGTGATTTGTATTCAGACCGTTGTCAGAGGCGCTGACCTGGGGTCCCGGAGACTAGTAACCAAGAATGGACAAAAGATTGTCTGGTATTCTTTTTTTTTTGTTTAAATAAGTGTTTGTGCAACGAGAAAAAATAAACAGAATTTTGTTGTTTATGTTTAATTTTTTTCAGGAAGGGTCATGTGACCAAGGCCAAATGAAGAAAACGTGCAGACACGAAAGAGTAAAGGGTATTTTTAGAGTGATATAGTTTTCGTGTTCTGAACCATTTGGGGAGTAACATTTTTTATGTTTATAATTATATCATTGTATGCCCGTGCAAGGTCTTGGTGGGTACGAGATGTTTTTATCCAGAAATTGTCTATTCGGTCTATTCCTAGAGCTTTCCAGTTTTTGGTTTTGTGGATGGCAGTGATTCTTTTGGGAATATTGATATCCGTACATTTTTCGCACACTTTGTCTCTGTGTTGTTCCTAATGTTTTCGTCCATGTAACTCTTTGATTGTGCATCTTGTAGTTTTCCCACATCTTACACCAGAGCTCCTCGACTTCCTGGATATTAGGTTGGGTCATTTATCTGTATTTAATTTTTTCGCAGTTGTCGATATAGTTTCTTGTGTGACGTCCCCACCGGGTCGCTGCGCCAATCGTGACGTCTGCCTGGCCTCGTCACGACCAATGTGACTTGGTATTGGTCGCGGCATCAAATGTGACGTTCTAACCCTTTGCTGATTCGGATGGGAATCTGGTTAGATTCGGTATCAGCCTTGTCGTTCCCAGCTCGCCTCCAACGTCTGGTTACCGAAGTAACTGTTTTGATTTCTAGTCTAACCTACCCACGTTGTGATTTGATCTTAGGTAGACGAAATCAATCAGTCGCCGGGCCGTAATGCAAGCTGAGTCGGACAAAGGTAATACCACACAAGTATATGCAAAAAAAATAAAATAATAACTCGAAAAGTTCAAATGTGTTAAAAAAGGATAACAATATTTTATATCTGGTTGCTGAATACAGGACTGTATCTTCTTCCTAATCCGCTATATGGATTCGTGACACTTTGTGTTTGTTAGGCGAATCTTAACATCTTAAGTAGTTTGTTCTTTAAGAAACTGGTTCTTGGTGTATCTTCAGGCGATATTCGTAAAACTTGTTTTGGTGGTGTGAGTCTAAGTCGTTCTTCAAAAATAAATTGTTCTTGATTAGAAGTTGAGTTCGGAATTGCGTGGAATCTTTCAGTCAGGTTTCTGCGAGGCGGGTGCAACTCTAACTGCGAAGTTCACTGAACTGCCTCTCGACTGGAACTGGAAATGCTTTTCACTCGCTGCGACTTTGCTTATATGGACGCCGACCAAAACCGGGGTGGGCTTATCGGGGTTTGAGGTTCCTTGATAATTCAAAATCCACAATCCACTTCTTTGTTTTCGGCCAGGAAAATTTATTATTTTCCATTTTTGGAAGTCTTTCGTCTTCCCACCTTCTTCTGTTCTCATATTGGTATCTCACCATGCAGTCAGAGGGTGTCAACGGGTTTCCCCTCTCTCTCATAGTGGCATCTCACACCTATCCCTTCAATGGGTGCCAACAGGCCTCCCCTCCTACTTCACATGATTACCTCTCCCTAGCGCTCACGCCACCATTCAGCCAATGGGTGCTCAGCGGCGTGATTGTGGCTAGACTGGCCTCGGTTTTAAAAATCTTGCTCAAAGGAAAAAAGTTATCTCCCTTTTTTTTTTTTTTCTTTTCTTTCTTTTCTTTCGTAGTGTGGTCCCTTAATCGCAATCGAATTTCATATGGAATTCGTCAACGAGATTTTCGCCAATTTTCAAGTGGGTGGTCATCTGGCGAAACACAGCCAATTTTTCGTCCCGATAAAATAATTTTCTTATCATAGCCAGGACCGACACAAAACAGATGCCTTTTTCAAAAATCTTCGTAGATAGCCAATGGCTCAGTCTTTTGTTTTTTGTAATTCTGCGGTTGATCAAATCGGACATTTTGGTTTCGGTCAGTGCGTGAACAATCAGTATTATCTCTTAGCACCCTGCATTCTTCCAAAGACACATTAACTTTCGCGAACCAATTAATTTTTATCTCTTTAGAATTCTGTCTCGCAGGCCATTTGACCAGCCTGGAATTTTTGGCATTGCCATGGGCAGATTGGCTATATCTTTTTCTCCGCCCCGTAACATAAATCAGATTAAGTCCAGTATCTTTTTTTTCTCGACAATGAAAATAAAATTTTTACCACTTTTCTTTTGTTAAAAAAAATAACATCGCTTAGTGTCCTGTTCGTGATGGCTTCTTATCACCTAAATTTAATTCTCGCCTTTTTTTTTTTTCTTTTTTTTTTCTTTCTTTCGACCTAAATAGTGTCACACTTGGCAGCTTCTTTGAAAATCTTGTTTTGACAGAAGAAACTGTTTCTTTTTTGTCCCAGTCGCAGACTTTTCGATCCAAATCTGGTTCCTCACTGGACATCGCGGTCCAGCATTATAGTTAGTTCGTATTTACCCAGACGTGGGGGCTGGTTCGTGAGCAGCAGAGGATATCCATACCATGGTGGGCCATCCCGTTCATCTATCTATCTATCTATCTATCTATCTATCTATCTATCTATCTATCTATCTATCTAATACTAAAAGTCTGCGAATCGTGCCTTCCTCAGCCGTCGGGGGCATAATGATTAAGTTTCTTTAGCACATCTGTCTCTTTCCACCATTTTCTTTCCACCTCTCTCGTTCCATTTCTCTGTTTCCAACTTCATCTCTCTTTCCACCACTCTCTTTCCACCTCCCTCTTTCTATCTCTTTCTTTCCGTCTCTTTCTTTCCACCTCTCTGTGACTCTGTGATTTCAGCTTTCTTTATATAAACAACATTTTAAATTTTCCAAAAATATTTTCAAGCGAATATGATTTATTAATATTTTTGGCATATTATAAAAGTACTTTTAGGTTAATCTAATTAAAAAAATACGTGTATAAGATTAAAAAATATGAGTTGTTTACACAATAATACTTGTATTTCAGCTTTTTTCAAAAAAGATATTTTAAATGGTGAAAGTGTTTCATAATCTGAACTTTCATTGAACCAACTGATTGTGTTGTCTAGTCAGTAATATGAATCCAATAACTGTTCAATGCTCCGCCCGAATCAGGTAAAAAAAAAAATAATAAGATAAAATTAATACCCATTATAAATTAGGGTTATCAAATAAATAATATAACTTAGTAACATGTCTCTAAAATTAAAATATAATTAATCAAAATTTTAATTTATACTATTCCATGTACATACACAGACACACAAACATTTTTCCAGACTTCTCTGAACTGGAGTAGTAGATTGGAAGAGAGGATCAATATATATATATATATATATATATATATATATATATATATATATATATATATACATTTTTTTATATAGGCAAAAACAATTTACTCACTACAAAGATGCAACTTCCTTTCAGTGCATTTAAATTGCACTTTGCCTGGTGTGAACCAAAATGGTTATGAACAATTCTGTTTGTAAGCAAGCTGCATGGGAAACGTTACTTCCTTTTTTCCTTTCGTTTGAAAAAAATATAATAAATAAAAAATAAAAAAAGTACATAAAACCCAAAAGGTGACGGAGTGAAACAATAGTGGTTCTTGATAGCAGTTTGTTGAAGGATGGCTGACATTATAAAATAATGTCTAAATCTGAAAATTTCTTTTCGACAACAACGGTCAATGTTATATATATATATATATATATATATATATATATATATATATATATATATATATATATATATATATATGTGTGTGTGTGTGTGTATATATGTATATATATGTGTATATATATATATATATATATATATATATAAACATACATATACACAAATTATATAATATTATTATCATTACTATTATTGCATTTTACTTCATTTCTTCTTCCTGTCTGCAGTAATTGTCTTTTAACAATTTGCTTAAATGACTGCTACTAGGAGACATTTTTGTGTTTCAAACAAAGACGCCGTTAAGAGAAACATAAAAATCCCGGAAACAGAAGACAAAATCAAACAAATCTCGATTTGCGTAAAAAAAATGTAAACAATAACCTCTCGGTCACTTTGGAGTGGTATAATAACTTAACAGGTTTTTCAAATGAAAATATCATCAATTTAACATATAATTTACATGAGCAAATTAATATTTATTTACATATACGTCGAATACTTATTTTAGGAAATATAATCGCTTTCATTATAGCTTTTTTTTTTCCAAAAAATTATAACAATTTTAATAAATTATGATTTATAGTCAGATTTAAATTAAAATCAGTTGGATATTTACGTTGAGTTATATTTAAGTTGAAGCATATATTCCTGAGAATGAAATAAATCAAAATAAACACAAAATTACGAAAAAATATAAATTAATATAAAAATGCAAATAAATAATTACATAAAATTCATTAAAAACAAACAAACAAACAAAAAAAAAACAACCATTAAAATTCATTAGGGAAAAGAATTTACGCTGAAATATTTACATTAAATCCTTTATCCATTTCACGTTTTACGGAGCCTCGAAAAGCATGTCGTATCTTCTCGTAGTCGAAATGCTATTATTATTATTATTATTATTATTATATTTTTTATTAATTAATAATAATGTCCCTACATGTTTCATCTAATATTGCTAAAAAGCTGAACATTAACCTGAAAACTCGATTTATATATTTAAATAGCCTAATCAGAACGAGACTTTCAAATGAAAGTTATACAGGGCTGCAAACCTTTTCAGAAATAACTGAACTGTCAGTTCAACAGCTTTCTTAATTCAATGTTTAAAATTAGCTTTGGGGCAGATCACACTTCCTCGAACCTTGTGTACTGGCACTACAGAATCTCACACACGCGCGTGCGCACACACACACGCGCGTGCGCACACACACACGCGCGTGCGCACACACACACGCGCGTGCGCACACACACACGCGCGTGCGCACACACACAAACTGTAATGTACAGAAACCACATCACCTGAGGACTTTCAATAGAAACAAAATTAAAGTTAATAACATATGAGACTCTATGAAAAAATAATGACATAATCATAAAGTTGATATTCCACGCTACATCAAATAAAAGGTTAGGAATGAAAAAACCCATCAATATTGGAAAGAGCTATAACAGCTACTGCATCTATAGAGATCTATTTTCCTTGAAAAAATGTTTGAAGACGAAAATTTTATAAATCTAACCGACAATAGTACTGGTTGGTCGGTCAATGAATAACGAATATTTCCTCATAAGGAAATGACTAATATTATTGCAATTACTATATCTAATTTTATGGATATTGAAAAATTTGTGCAAGAATAAAGATTTAATTTTTTTTTATTTGTCCTTATATGAAAGAGATTCATTGTTGAATGTAGAGAGTAAATACAGAAGATTTGAACCGTACTAAAATCCCTGAAATTTCTTGCACACTCCAAATAATACCTTTTTTGGTTATCTCTTTCTTGCGAGATGATCTCTTTCAAAACCAACAATTGTTTTTAGATAATTGCTGATTTAAATCTACTTTAAAAACAGAAACAGCAAAATGTATGATATTTAGATAAACATGATATATTGCTAGATATTTATATCAGGTTATATAATACAATAAAATAATCCAAAATAATCGACAACTTGTCAAATTCAATTCAAAGGGGAAAAACTCTGATATTTATACCTCGATTACGCCCCTTACATTATAATGTCAATTCATATAAAATCACCTCACATTTTGGAAACATCTGAATTTTTTTATGAAATTTAAGTAACTGGTAACTTCTGTAAATACAAATCAGCCCTGAAAACTTTAGTTTTGTTAATAAGTTAATACAAAGTTAAATTTACTTCCCTTGAACTGACACAACTTTCAAAAGTAACTAAAGCTAATCCGTAAATAAAAAGAATAACATTTTTACGTATTTAAGTAAACATTTTAGGTATTTTTAAAACATTCTGACGGTCACTATATAAAAAAAAATGAAAACTGCATATTTAATTATTTCTTAAAAATTCAATATTTGCTTAAAACATTTTCTTCTATTAAAAGTAATAAATTTAAATATAGTAAATTAATAAATTAATTCAGCGACTCTTGTGAGAAGGACAGATTACATTTTGTTTAAAACAGCTAAAGTAATTTATTTACGCACGGACATAGGTCAACAACCATATGATTCTACTATCCCCACTGATTACAAAAGCGTACTAAAATTAAAATTAAAAAATATATAAATACGGATGACCAAAACTACAACAATCACTAAATTGGTATTGTTAGTTTGTTTTAAAATTATACATATATATATATTTAACCTAATATAGTAAACAGATTAATAATATAATTTGAAACTTGCTGTGAATGGACACAGAGTGCTTCTTTTAATATTGCAGGACTGCAGTGTGTTGGAGATACATTTTGGTTATTATATAAGTTATAGTTATTTCCTTGATAGAACTTCGAGGGTTTTTAGAATATTTTTCATCTTTATATATATATATATATATATATATATATATATATATATATATATATTATAGCGAGAGAGAGAGAGAGAGAGAGAGGATATTAGTCACTGTACAATATATTGTATTTTGTCGGTGGCGGAAGAAAGCGGCAGTAAACTCAAGCGGTTCCTCGGGCGGCACATCATTCTGCCTCGGGCGGCACACATTCCGCCCTGTGCAGTACACATTCCGCCTCGTGCAGTACACATTCTAGCTACGCCAGTGATTGCATCCAAAGTGTTTACTTATTGCATCCATTGAGGTATTTTTTTTTTTAAATTAACGAAATTGCTACGAAAAATGGGGAAAATTGATGAAGAGTTATTGAATTGATAGTGTTTCTTTTAAAAATCGAATTCGCCCTTAGCAAGGCAAAAAAAAACCCACTAAAACTGAAAGGGTTTCTGTGTGTGGGAGAATCATACAAAAGTAACCTCAATTTGTCGAACCGTTCAGATTTATTATCGAGGCAGGAGTATATGGTTTTGTTATCAGCATAGATACCAATTTGAGAGCTGATGCCATAGGGGAGATCGTTAATGAATATTAAAAACAGTGTAGGACCACGGATAGAAACCTGGTGACCCTTGCATTAGTACATACGGATCTAGAAGTGTGGTCGTTCAAGATAAATTTCATTTCATGATTTGATAAAAAAAGACTAGTATCAGTTCGAAATTTGACCGGAGACCTCATAACTTTTCAACTTCAAAAACGGTCGAATGCTTCCCAGATGTCCAAAGCAACAGACCGAACTTCACCATAATTACCTAAAGCTTGATAGACACTTTCCGCAATAATCGTCAATACATCAGGCGTTCACTAAGAGAAACGAAAGACATATTGCTTGTCTGAAAGAAGGTCCAGCGATGTGAGATGCTTAACTAATTGAGCAATAGTCTCTAGTATTTTACCAAAAAGAGCTAGAAGGCTAACCGACCGGAAGTTGGAAGGGTCGGACGGTTCACAAGAGTTCTTAAAGACAGGAACAACAGATAAGGATTTCCAAAGAGCAGGAAAGTAAAAGGCGGCAAGACATTGATTATACAGTTTAGAGAGAACAGAAGTCAGTTTGGGAGTTTACTTACCTCTTAAGGACTATTACAAGGATTCCGTCAGATCCACATGTGTTGTGGAGATTCAGATTAGGGATGATAGCAGAAAACATGAAAAAAAAAAACAAAAAAAAACGGTCATATGTATATCCCTCAAAAGAGACTTGGTTCTAAGTGGACAGGTAAAGATACTCCAGACTTTTTTAAGCATTTCACCCGAAGCAAGGCGGGAGAGCCACTAGCACGCAGTGGGTTACAGAGAATGAAAGAGTGAAAAAGAGTTAAAAGACAGTGTGTAGAAGGGATTGAGAAAAGGATAAAAGAAGTTATCAGGGAAGTAAGTATGAGGAATCAAGAGTAGAGTTTAAAGAGAATTTACGGGCGAAAACATTTAACTTTATCAACATATATCTCAAATTGTTTCAAGAGAGGAGAAATAGAAAATTTCTTCTTATTTAATGCACTATTACAGTGTCGCTAGTAATCACGAGAGTCAAAATTGTTAGATGCAATACGGTGCTTCATTCTCGCAACAAACAGAGATTTATGTTCATTCGAGGATAAGTTTACATTTATTACATGCAGTCACTAATAGACGTCTATTGTGATTAGATCTTTCACGTTGGTATAGCCGGAAATAGTGGTTCCTGTGGGCTATAGCGACAGAACATGCTAGTAAGAACCATGGAGAAGTTTGTGGTTTCACCTGGTATTTCCGAGAAGGAATAAAAGCATCTATGCCGGCTGTGTCCCAAGAAGAAACCACAAAGTTTTCAGTAGAAAGGCTAAAAATATTAATCTAAAGGACGTCTCGAAGAATGTCATGTTGGTAACAGAAAGCGGTCTTATGAACAGGAGGTTCCTGCCTCATAGATAAATGGAACAAAAATTGACATGTATAATTACAAAAAGACGTCCAAGCATCATGCAAACCTTTTAAAAACATTGAAAATGCAAGCGCCAGATTAAAAATTACAAAAAATAATATAACTCTCGTAAAAATAATTCCTTTAAAGTCTGTTCACACTCGAAAATGAACTTAAACTACATTTTTCGAGTTTTCCAGACGGCATTTATTTAATATATATATATATATATATATATATATATATATACATATATCCACAAACTTATCAACAATTTTTTCATTGCTACAGGTTTCACAAGAAGCTCTGAAAAAAGAAATATCTACTGATTCAGAAATTAAATGTGCACTAAAATAGGGATTAAATATGCTCATTTAATTTCTGAATCAGTAGAATTTTCTTTTTTCAGTGCTTCTGTAGCAATGAAAAAAAATGTTGATAAGTTTGTGGATATACCTTTTCTGACAAATCATATTTAATCCCTATATATATATATATATATATATAAAAAAAAAAAAACTCATGTTACGTACCGTAATGGATGGATTTAAAAATGACACTGAAATTTCAAGTAATTTAAAAAAAAAAAAATTCAGTATAGTTTTTTTTTCTTGTCAAATCTGAAAGAAAATAATGTTTTATTAAATTACGTAATCATCAAATCTCAGGAAGAAATATTCTTTTAGTATTATTGAATTATTTCGGGACGAATATTTCACGTATTCATAATGGATATTGTATAAAGTTTTACTGAAACAACATCTTCAGATATTCTCTATTATATAACTTTAAAAGAATTAGTGAACATGCCCCAAATTTAAAAATACACACGAGATATCCACAAGATTTACTATTAAAATGACTTATTTAATATAAAATTCATTCATTAATGAATTTAAATTTCGTTTAAATCGAATAACTCCTTGATATTTTGTAATTCATTTATACAGGTGGGTAGCGACTTTTTTTTAGCTTTCATTTCGGAAAAAAAAAAAATTCATTTTGGTCGCTTGTATTTTTACTGTAAATATTATATTCTTTGGTTCCCATATTTGAGTAGGCATCTCTGTTTTTAGTAAACAATGAACTTGACAATGTTTAGGTTAGTATTAAGAAGTTCCAATGCTTAAAATCAACACAGGTATCTACTCAAATATTACATATAGATGGATCAAAACACCTATTTATCCATTTAGATAGATAGATAGATAGATAGATAAGCATTATTGTTTATATATATTAGCATGTGATAAGTTTCAATGTGGCTCATATGGCTATTATTTCTGTATAAACAAATTCGAATTTCAATTGTATGACCAGGTTATTTCGGCTTACGTCAATTAAAAACATCTGCGCTGAAACAATAAGAAAATCGTACTTTTGTGCGCGTGCGCACACACACACACACACACACACACACACACACACACACACACACACACACACACACACACACACAGCTACAGACACACCCACCCACTTACACAGCACCTATAATGTAGTGGTTACAGAAGTCATGGGAAATTTGTAGTTTGAAAGCAGTAATTCGACTCTACTAACCAGACGCTTCCTCTGTAGCTAAATAGTATAGTACGTCAGGCTATATGACGGTTCCATGGGGGATACAGGTTCAATTCCTGTCGGAGGACACCTATTTTCTATGTGATTTCTAGGACACTCAGGCCGGTAAATGTTGTTAATACTGTTTATTATAAACAAACCATTTACTTAAATATTTGTATCTATAAAAGTTACGTATAAACAGAATTATATATATATATATATATATATATATATATATATATATATACACAGACTTAGGTTAACACCAAGCGGCTGTTTTGTGCTTCAACGCCATGTCTGTGCTATTGCTCGACTATTTGCCAGTCAGTGATGCGTTATGTATAGCAAGATAATACAATGAATCTTAATATCCATGTACCACTGACCATAAACATGTATATATAAATAGTCTAATCAAAACACAAAACACATGGTCTGAAGATTGCGTTGAAGCATAAAACAGACAGCCGCCGTTCGGTCTTGACCTTAGTATCCATTTTTATATTTACATCCATTCTATTTCTGACACGGAGCACTCATGAATATAGAATATATTAAAACTATATTTCTATCACAGACAAACAGACACACAGACACACACACATGTGTGTGTCTGTGTGTGTCTGTGTGTGTGTGCAGATAAAATAGGAAAGAACCGTTAGATTGATGATCCGAAGTTCTTTAGTATTTTTGTTTTTATTTTTTAAAAACAGTGCTCGATACACGAGTAGAGCCTAGATTAAAAGTATTTTTAAAAAAAATATGATTTCATCGTTACACAGGAATTACCATATTTCAAAAACAAAAGTTAAAAACTTCCAATTCAATTATAGAAATTAAATTAAATTAATTTTGGAATTTGATTGAAAATGAAACAGAACTAGGTATTTTAATTTAATTTCTTTAACTGAATTGGAAGTTTTTAGCTTGAAAAATGGTAATTCTTTAATAACGATGGAATCCTATTTAAAAAAAATATATATATATATATATATATATATATATATATATATATATATATATATATATATATATATATTGTGTATATTTAGGCAGAATATTTTCATTCAAATGGTTTGGTTAAATAATTTAGACATATCATGTCGATTAGTTTTCGTTGTAATCCTTTCAAGTTCACTGATGAATTTTTTGGTGAATTAGAAAATTAAGTAAAAAATACCAAAATTTACTTTCGAATATTGTTTTATTTTCCAAAGTACTTTCAATCTTATCTGGGACCATCTTCAGGGGGTTAATTTGTCTGTACGTATGCATATATGTTTGTTCGAATTGAAAACATTTCAACTGTACGTTTTTTACTGCTTATGCAGCGTTCTAAATTTCAAACTTCACGTGTTCTTTTGGGTTTTTTTGGTCAGTGTAAGGGGAATAACTTTTTTTGCTTTTGTTCATACGTCTATAGTTTTTTCTCGTAAGCATTTAAGGATTTTGTTGTTATACTCACAATCGACTTTATTTATTTTTTAATTCTCTTATATAAATGGCTTCATGGATTCAAGGATTTTTAATTTTTTCTTGTTATTGTTTTTATGTAATATAGATGTATTTTCAACTAATATCCATCTAAAATGTGAGTGTAGGTATGAAAAAAAACTTATGGAATTAACACATTAATTCCATCTATATTTTACGCGCGCGCTAGTTTCCTCCTTTCCTTTCACACTCGTACGTGTGTGCGCGCGGTTTGCACCCCTTCCTTCCTCTCACAGCTAGACGTAACAGTAACCTGGAGGAAGGACTTCGCTAGCTCCTACTGATGAAGTCAGACTAACAGATTTTGAATTTTTTCCCGCGCGTTTTTCGGCGTCTCAAACGGCCAGCGTTTGCAAACCAGTTGCCTCCCGACTTTCGACCTAACTAGACGGGCAACTCATTTATTCCGTGCCCTGAACCCATTTGCGGGCCGGAATATCTTATTTCAACAATGTCGACCTCACACTTTACCAAGACTTCTCGTCTTGACGTTACCCGCAGGTCAACCAGTTGCTTCCCGATCTTCAACTTGACTAGACGGGCAACTCATTTATTCCGTGCACTTAACCCATATGCGGGCCGGAATATCTTATCTCAACGATATTGACCCCACACTTATTTACCAAGATTTCTTCTCATCTTGACGTTACCCGCAGGTCAACCAGTTGCTCCGTTTTCGACCAGAAAACGTTTGAGGCACATCGTTCGAGACGCGACACAGTCGCAAGCAGAACTTATCCCTCGTCAGTGAACCAATCGTAAATACAGACAGGGATATCTTATTAACGAACAACTTGCTATCCGCAGGTCAGACCTTCTCCGTTTTCTGCTAGAAAATGTGCGAGACACACGACACAGTCGTGGGCAAAACTTCGTATTCAACAGGTGACTTATATTTATCCCTCGTCAGTCAATAGTAAATACAGACAGGGATATCTTACTGACGAACAGATATTCTTCGTCCCTTCTGGACTCGCCATAATTAACTTCTCATAGACTATGCAACCAACCGCAACTAGCTCTTCGTCCTTTTGTCTAGACGTCCACAGCATTCCGTTAAAATTTTCAACAGTTAATTCAAGACCTGACCGAACTCTGAGACCCTACTTTGAACCTGAACATAAAAAAGAAAAAAACACAAAGTCACATACACTCTCAATTCATTGGACTCTAATCTGCTTTGAACCAGTACCTTAAAAATATGCATAACATTACACTCACACTAACAAAAACTCGCAGTGAGTATTTTTCTTCTTCCTCAAGAACTTTTCCCGCCTTGTTCATCTTGCATTTCTATTTAGGCGCGGAGCTTTTCCCTGATCTCGTACCACGAGATCATCTACTTGTTTCCATCTAATAAAAGTTACACATGTTTTACAAACAGACGTCTTTGTCATTTTATTCCGGCTATCTCTTTGATGTTTATTAATTTATGCACTTGTTGATTGACCCCTTTCCTCTCACTGTTCATTCACGCATTATTTTTTTTTTATACATTGCTTGTGGACTCGGTAGTTTAGTGTGGTGTCTGGCACAAGGCCACTTTGTAATAAACCAGCACTGCACGCTGCCGGGCCTGCAACAAACTAAAAAAAAAAAAACCCTAAAAATCCTTCAAGCCTGCATAAGCAGTTAAAAAACAAACAAACAAAAAACGTATAATTAATATGTTTTAAATTCTCGAAAACACATATGCATACTTACAGACAACTTAACCCCCTGAACATTGTCTCAGATGGGATTGAAAGTACGTGGGAAAATAAAAACTATTCGAAAGAAAAATTTAATATTTTTCTTATTCAATTTTCTAAATCTACCAAAATATTATTCCGCGAATTTGAAAGGATCACAACGATAACGAATGGACATGATATTTCCAAATTATTTATCCCAAACTTTTTGTGTATACATATATATATATATATACTTTTTATGTTTAACGTTCTTTTTTATAGATACAAGTATTTAAGTAAATGCTCTGTTTATAATAAACAATATTAAATAACATTTACCGGCCTGAATGTCCGAGAAATTTTCATAGAAAATATTCGTCCTTTGACAGGATTCGAACCTGCGTCCTATACGGAACCGTCATTTACGCTGACGTGCCTTACCGTCTCGGCCACAAAGGAGCAAGGTCGAATTTACTGCTTATAAACTTCAATCTTCTTTGAATCTCGTACATTCATAACTGCTCTGGCGTATCAAATGTAAACAAATGACGTCATATATTAAGAAATGGACAACGTCCAACAATTTATTTATTAAAGACATTAGTATATATATCAGAGTTAACCTGTAGAAAAAGACAATATTTATAAATGTAAAAGACAATAGGAAAACTGTAATATTAACCGACGCGTTACGTCGAATGTGGACTTTTTCAAGGCAAAAACGAAATGAATTTATTAAAACAAAGTAACTAATAAGAACAAAACAAAACAAAATGTCCTTAGCAACTGGAAGAATTTAGAAAACGCTATTATATTCATATTGTCAACAGCTGGCAATATGAATATAATAGCGTTTTCTAAATTCTTCCACTTGCGAAGGACATTTTGTTTTGTTATTAAGACTTACAGACACCAGCACATATGATTTGATTATAGTGGTGAAGGCTTTGTGCAGAACCAACATTTGTTGAAGGGACGTGTCTGAAGGTCCCCAAACAACCGTCTGCATGTTTTGAATTCAGATTGGCCTTCTCCTAGACCAGTTGCCATCCAATATATATATATATATATATATATATATATATAAAAGTTGCAAATTAAAAAAATAATAATGTTTTTTTATGAAAGTATTTATTTATTTATATATATTTGGAATATAAAATATAATGACATTCATAGACTGATGCTGAACCTTTACGAATAACAAACATATTAGATTAGTTAGGAAGTACGTAATACGTTTCAATAATGTTGCCAACAAAGTGTGACAAGTTAGGTTGATATTTCATGTGGGAAATAGTATTTCGTGTAATAAGCAGAAACGAAAGGAAAGGGAATTTAAGGGCTTTGAACAAGAACATCTTTCAAAACTATTTTTCTGGACTGGTTAGCTTTTGTCGTTTCACGAAAACCTGACATATCTTGAGTATATGCTTCGGATCATTCATTTATTCCAATAGAATCAAATTTATATGGAAAAAAAAAGTTTACAGATTAATTCATCTTTGTTTTTACCATTATCTTCAGTCACATATGTGACATGCATGATACACGCTTACGCCATACATGACTGACGAGGCAGATGTTTTCCCACAGTAGGTTGTCATTTCTTTCTGCGGTTCGAGCCGCTATCCATTAACACAAGCTAAAAAAAAAAAAATCATGACTGACGAAGCATATTTTTTCCCGCAGTAGGTTGCCATTTCTTTCTGCGGTAGACCTGTTGCCATCCAAGGCTATAGAACCGGTCTCTCCTGCTATTTACCCATAGCTGTGGGATGGGGGGAGAAGAGGATTCATACCGTTCCCAAGGGTATTAGCACGTAAGTGAATGTAATGGATTTCACTGGAATTTGAACTCGGCTCTCCGATTCCTCAATCCCAGCCGCTTACTTAATTGTTATTATCACCAAAAAATTTTTACAATCTCAAATTATTTCCTGACTTTAATTAATCTGCAAATGGTCGATAGATCGTAAAACAACAGATTAATCACTTCAATCAAATCATGTTTACTCCCAATATTTCTCATTAAATGAGACCATTTTAATTGGCATGCATTTAGCCGGCAGTTTATTTTATAATTATCAACTATGTTTTACCAAAACTTAAGTAGAAGAAATACAGATACACACACACGCCCGCGCGTAAAAATTGATCCGACAAATATAACTTCCTTTTCCCTCTTAAATGCAGGCAAAGTGGGAATGCCACTAGCAAGGAAGGGGTTACAGTGAGCGAAAGTAAGATTAAAGAGGTGTGTTTGAGGAAAGGATTAAGAGAAGGACGGGTATCAAGATCAAGTCATCAGAAGATGTTGATTGACAACACATTTAAATTTTTGAAGATTATAGTTATCAAGGAAGCAAGTAAGAGGGAGGGAGTTCCACTGTCAGGAAGTGCAAGAGGAGAAGTTGTTGGAGTGGAGGAAGCGGTTACATTTAACCGTTTCGACAATGAAAGTGTGAGACCGAGATGCCAACCTAGTAGCAAGCTTAAATTAAAGCATTTAGGGCACCAGTAAAAAAAAAAAAAAAAAAAAAAAATCGCCAGAGCAGTTGCCATGAAAATATGAGAAAGTGACTGGAGTCGAGATGCAAGGTCAGGACCTATTATATTGCATATCTGTCTTTCGATTTAGTCGAGAACCTCGAGATGAACATCGGGAGCACAAGATTATATATGGCAGCAATATTCAATGCAAGGAGGAATGATAGATTTGTAGATGTGAAGGATGAATTCAGACGAGAAAAACCTTCTGACGCCATTTTATCTGAAAAATGCAAAGCTTCATTGTCCTTCTTCAAATACCTTGAAAAGATGGAATACTTTCATTTAGACTTTATACTTTAAAAAGAAACAACAGAAATTATTTATTTGTCGAATGGAAACAAATTTAAGACAAAGAAACAATTTCAACGAGACAAAGAAAAACTTGCGACATTCCCTCAATATCCAAAATACTTTAAAAAACAAAACATACATTAAGACGATCTAATTTACGCAAATTACGTATCACCGAAAAAAACTAAGTCTTGATTGTCTTAAACACGATATCTTTTTTTTTTTTTATCAATAAATGGCTAGATTAGTTTTGCACAACTGTAAGAAAAAAGAAGAAATAAGAATGAGAGTGGTTGAGAGACTGGGCCAAATTGACTGAATGCCATTAAGTGATTTTACAGAGATTCACTATGAAAGACATAATGGTAAGAATCGTCAGAGTGGAGTTCTTACGAAGCCAATGATCATCACAACACCGAAGACCCGAAGTTTATAGATGGAATGAATAAATTGAATCTGAATTGAAAAGCAGCGAAAGGGAAATGACACGACTGAGTACGAATGAATAAAGGCGTCTAGTCTATGCAATTAAGTTGAGTTAATAGAAGAGTGCAATTTGCATCCAGATAGTCTGGATCTAATATTGTCTCGCACGCATGTAATTATACACTTCACAAACACAGAGATATACCCAAGCATACCCATTTAGATATGTGCATACGCATGATGTAAAATATTTAGAATGTATTCATATCAATATGAACGTGTATAAACAAGAATGTGCATTTAACTGACGATCTATCTATCTATCTATCTATCTATCTATCTATCTATCTCAGTCTCTTTATAGCTTTCTCTTTCTATCTATCTATCTATCTATCTATCTATCTATCTCAGTCTCTTTATAGCTATCGGTCTCTATCTATCTATCTCTCTTCTATCTATCTATCTATCTATCTCAGTCTTTTTTCTATCATTCTTATCTATCTATCTATCTATCTATCTATCTATCTATCTATCTATCTATCTATCTCAGTCTTTTTATAGCTATCAGTCTTATCTATCTATCTATCTATCTATCTATCTATCTATCTATCTATCTATCTCAGTCTCTTTATAGCTATCGGTCTCTATCTATCTATCTATCTATCTATCTATCTATCTATCTATCTCAGTCTCTTTATAGCTATCAGTCTCTCTCTATCTATCTATCTATCTATCTATCTATCTATCTATCTATCTATCTATCTATCTCAGTCTTTTTATAGCTATCGGTCTCTATCTATCTATCTATCTATCTATCTATCTATCTATCTATCTCATCTTTTTATCTATCAGTCTTATCTATCTATCTATCTATTTATCTATCTATCTCAGTCTCTTTATAGCTATCGGTCTCTATCTATCTATCTATCTATCTATCTATCTATCTATCTATCTATCTCAGTCTCTTTATAGCTATCGGTCTCTATCTATCTATCTATCTATCTATCTATCTATCTATCTATCTATCTCAGTCTTTTTATAGCTATCAGTCTTATCTATCTATCTATCTATCTATCTATCTATCTATCTATCTATCTATCTCAGTCTCTTTATAGCTATCAGTCTTATCTATCTATCTATCTATCTATCTATCTCAGTCTCTTTATAGCTATCGGTCTCTATCTATCTATCTATCTATCTATCTATCTATCTCAGTCTCTTTATAGCTATCGGTCTCTATCTATCTATCTATCTATCTATCTATCTATCTCAGTCTCTTTATAGCTATCGGTCTCTATCTATCTATCTATCTATCTATCTATCTATCTATCTATCTATCTATCTCAGTCTCTTTATAGCTATCGGTATCTATCTATCTATCTATCTATCTATCTATCTATCTATCTCAGTCTCTTTATAGCTATCGGTCTCTATCTATCTATCTATCTATCTATCTATCTATCTATCTATCTATCTATCTATCTCAGTCTCTTTATAGCTATCGGTCTCTATCTATCTATCTATCTATCTATCTATCTATCTATCTATCTATCTATCTCAGTCTCTTTATAGCTATCGGTCTCTATCTATCTATCTATCTATCTATCTATCTATCTATCTATCTCAGTTCAGATCTATCTCTGTTCAGATATGCATCTATCTTCAGATCTATCTCTTTAATCTGTTCAGATCCTTGTTCAGATCTATCTCTGTTCAGATCTATTTAGATATATGTTCAGATATATGCATCTATGTTCAGATTTCTCTCTTTAAGTATGTTCAGATCTAACTATTTAGGTGCGTTCAGATCTATCTATCTATCTATCTATCTACGTTAGAGGAAATTCGCGGTAAATCATATTTTAGACATTTTTTCGTTCATACTTTACACATATCGATGAGTTTTTAGCTGCTGTTGTTAATGGCCGCATTTTTCAAGTGAAACAACAATAAGAATGTAAGAGGTGTAGGAAAATACATCTTTTTTATGTAAGACAATTTTTCTTAAATAAAACTTCAATGATTTATCTTCCTACTCGGATTTTCGTAGACACTTAGGTTAAAATAAACAAATTCAAATGAGTGTGCTGGCCTTGATCAAATTGTTGATCATGCTAGATAACATTCTCTTTCCCAGAAACTCTAACTAGTGTTTGCTCGGCATAGTTGCCGTATAAACCACAGGTTGGCTCTGTGGGTTTTGAATTAACACAAATGCGTCTGAGCAAGCATCTGCAATAGGGACTGTCTAGCCGCCCTGGTAGACGGGTAGACTCGAATACGGGTGGCCAGCTATACATGATTATCAAAGCATTTTTTGCATATTTCTTAAGCTAGGATTTCCAGGGATTTTTCAATATGTTGTCTTCCTGTTTTGATCATTCTAAGCGCATCTACTATAAATAGTACTATTTTTGATTTCAACTTTCAGATATTTTTATTTCGACTTCCGGGTTCTTATACTTGGGTAATTTTTCAAATGCCATGATGACTATATGTCAGTCCGCTGGGCAAGCCACATATCAATTAGTAGTCAAGATTCCTTCGGTTTTTGACAATTATGCCAGACCTATTTGCTTTAATCTTCCTGTCTATAAAGATGGTGCTTTCCCATAGAATTGTGATGCTTTCTATTTCTATTATAACCGGTGATGCTTATTGTTCACACCAGTGTTTATTAACATCTTTTCCAAAATGTTTGCACATTGTTCAGTGTAAATATTGCCCCATTCTATCGTGAGAATTTTTATATTTATTTAGCACAAGTTCAGAATATCCTGAGTTAGATGGTCTATGGTTTTCTGATATTGGTCACAGAACTTGCATTTTGGATCCACACTATTTTGTGTGATATTTGCCTGAAAGTTTCTAGCAAAAATACTCTGGTCTTGCGCTGCAAGAATAAATCCTTTCGTTACAGCCTTAAATCAAATGTTCGTAACAATTAATGAGTATTAACTTTATCAATATCGGGTTAATTAGCACGTTTTGCAGAGGTTTGTCTTGCCAACGTCGGTTCATCTGTTCAAAGGATTTATCCTTGGTTTTCTTTTTCATAATCATTGTTGCAAAAGTTGTTTTTTTTGTTTTGATTTTCTATAGAATCTACTTAGTGTAAATCTCGTTTGTATTTACAACCTTCTTTCATCGATGAATATTTTTCTTTCAGTTTTTCTGTTTTTTGACTAATTGTAGTCAAACAACATAAAAAAAAACATGTTTGTTAGTAAACCAATAATTGTTGTCTTGTATGAGAATTCTACTTGAATAAGAACTCGTCCACCTTTTTACTGGGTTGGATTTCATTTGGATGATGCATGTCATGCATAGAAAGAAGCTTTCTTGTCTTGGAATCCATTATTCTAATATCATTTAGAGTCCAATTCAAGACATGAAGCTACTGGAGTAGAAGAGACGGGTGCATTTAACACCCTTTCACTCACCCTTTCACTGTCGAAACTGTTAAATGTAGCCGTCTCTTCTACTCCTATAGCTTCATGTCTCGCACTTCTCGCCTGTGGAAGTCCCTCCCCATTTTTTGTTTCCCTGATAGCTATAATCTCCAACTATTTAAATGTAATGTCAATCGACGTCTCCTGATGCTCTGATCTATCCCCTAACCTTCTCTTCATCCTCTCCTCTATCATACCTCTTTGCTCTCGCTCCAACTCTGTAACCCCTTGCGTGCTAGTGGCTTGCCGCCGTGCTTGGGATGAAATGCTTAAAAAAAAGATATTGGAACTATACTGAACCACTGAGATGGCAAGCCTATTAATAGCCAAAACTCTGTTCTGAGAATTCAATTCAGTTTTTAATATCAGTCATTTATAGTACTCTTTTCGCACTATTTCTTTCATTTTTTTATGGTGGATTCCACCACCATCATTTACACCGACGTACTTATCTTGCTCTAAATATTTGATTGTTATCCCCAGGCTCTGTGCTAGGAGGTCTGTTGTATCGGTCCTCGTAAAATTGTGGCTTTAGCACATTTATCCAAAACGAATTGCATTCCATTGTCATCACTGAAAAACTTTACTGTTTTCAGGAGACCTTCCATCTCACTGTCATTCCTAGTACACAATTTTAAGTCATCCATGTAAAATAGATGACATGTTTTCTTTTACGATATCTTATTCCATTCCGATAACTTCGCTGTTTAATGCTATTAGGGACAAACAAAATAGTAAAGAGACAAAGAGCCACTTTGAAATATTCCTCTATTGTTTATTTCAGAAGACGTATAGACTCCATTAATATAATTGAGGTGAAGAATTGTTATCCATATTGATATAAATTTTTCAATTAGATTGATGACGACGTGTGATACCTTTAAAATCCAAGAATAGGGTACACTATAGATCGCCTTCGATAATCTATCCAGGCAGTACTGAGAATTTTCTTTGGACTGAAGCAGTTTTCAAAGATCATGCTGTTAATCAGTAATTGGTCTTTACAGGCGTAAGAGCCACATTTGCACCCTTTTTTTTCAAGAGATAGTATGTCATTTTTTTTCTAAGAATATATCTGTTTTGTCAGAATAGACGTCAACAGTTTGTAAGTAGTGGGAAGACACGGTCTGTAGTCATTTGCGGCATTTGTGTCACCATTCTTGGGTAGAAAGAAGGTAATTCCTTTGGCTACTTATGGCGGAATTTTAGTAGGATCATTGATCATTTCTTGTACTTCTTTGGCTAGTTTTTGTATGCTGTATTTAGATAAAAGAGCCAAAATATTGGAATTTTGTCTATTCCTGGTAATTTCCAGTTGTGTCCTTTTTTCAATGCACATTCAACATCGTCTTGTGTGATTACTACCCAAGTATTCTTTGTTTATTTTCCATCCGTTCTAGCTCTAGGGTAATCCATTCTGCTTTTTTATTATGGCCGTCAGGGAATGCCTATATTTTCATCATGACTGTATAACCTCTTCCATTTTTGGGGCGACGGTGTCACTTCAAATTTTGTTTGCCTATTTCTCTGTAAAATTTATTCGCGTCGGTTTGAGAGATCTTGTTCTATCTGAAGAATTTTGATCTTTTTTCATAGTATCTGAATCTTTGAGCCTTCAGTTGAATTGTTTGCTTTGTTTTTTCTTTAGCTGTAGAACTTCATTTTCTTTCCTAATTTTGTATTTGCTTTTGACTTTTCTGCTTTTCTTGTCCTTACATTTGTTCCTCTTGTTAATTCATCAAGTATAATTCATTTCTAAGTTGTCAATTTCTTTCTCTATTTTTCTTTTCCCCGTTGAATCTTCATGTCTGTAAGTCTGCTTTTTTACCTTGATGTTTTACCTGCTGTTATTGCTGACGTATATATTTCTTCGTTGAGGCTTATATGTAGGTCTACTTCATCGAGAAATTAATTTCAGTGTTTAATTTGAAGTTCTGCTTTGTTGGTTGTAATTTTGGGAGTTTCTCCATTTCAATATTTTTTGTCTGGCTTATATGTCTCATGATTTCTTCCTTGGCTTCTTGTTTTCTATTCTTGTTTTCCGTAAAATATTTCGGTTAAATCTGTTTTATTGTAGGCTTGTGAGCGAATAAGATCACGACTTTCCAACTCTTCTAAAAATTCTGCATTATATTCACAGTGATTGGTGTGTATCTCAGTTTCTTCATTATGATCTTTGGTTTGTGTGATGTTAGTACTTTTTTATGTCCATTTCTGGTTCCTTGTAATTTTCTGTTGATTCACCTACGTAGTTGTAGTTCTTCTTTGTTTCTTTAATCTCATCATCTCTCAATCGTTTATTTCTCATGATGTAACTTCTTATAGTGGATAATTTATTTTCGTCAATACATTTTCTAATTGTTTGTCCAACCTTTTCTTGTCAAATGCAATATGTTTGGCGAGTGATCGTCTTCTGAGATTTGTGCAACTCTTCATAGAATGCAGTTATAATGAGTTTGTACTCCTCTAGAGACCATTTTACCTGTTCTTTCTTTAAATGAATGGTTGTGAATCTAATTCGCAGAGCCATCATTGGGATTTGACTTTTAGTTCTCATATTGTTCATACGAGTGACGCACGTGTCCAAATATCCACCCAAAAACGTCGAGCACATTGGGCAACTTTTACAGACAGTATTCTTGTAGGGGATCGTTCGAGACTTCAAAACGCAGCAGCCATTTAATCCTTGGCACGATTAACATGTTGAGGTTGTTGTTCGGAGTTTTCCTTCTCCTACATGGGTTGCCAAGAGATAGAGAGGCGATTGGAATTCAAAAAGAAAAACGACGGAGAAAGACATTGGGAAAATACGCTATTAAACGAAGCGAAACATTTTACAGTGTAACCCGGATATAAGAGAGTTGTCGTGACCGGAGAAGAAGTCTCTTATATCCGGGTTTCTCTTATATCCGGGTTTCTCTTATATCCGGGTTTCTCTTATATCCGGGTTTGGTCTATTTTATATACATTAACAAAGGCTCTAATTTGGGACCAGAGAAAATCTCTCTTATATCCGGGTTTCGCTTATATCCGGGTCTCTTATATCTGTGACGTCGTCCCCCGGTCGCAGCGCCAACTGTGACGTTCTATCCTGATCTACCACGGCACCAGTTGTGACGTCCCCAAACAGCACCAATTGTGACGTCCTCGCCGCGGCGCCAGCTGTTCGCTCCTCGCTGCTCCGTTCGGGTGTCGCTGCTCCGAACGTGACGTCCGCCTGTCGCGTCAGTCGTGTTGTCTCGTCCTGTGACGACCAACTGGCTTGGTATCGGTCGCGGCACCCAAATGTGACGTTCTAACTTTTTGGTGATTCGGGTGGGAATCTGGTTAGATTTGATATCAGCCTCGTCGTTCCCAACTCGCTTCCAACGCCTGGTTACCAAGGTAACTGCATTGATCTCCAGTCTGCCTACCCACGTTGTGAATTGATCTTAGACAGACGAGATCAAACAGTGGTTGGGGCCGTAATGCAAACTGAGTTCAACGGGGTGATACTACACAAATATGCATAAAAGAAAAATAAAATGAAAACTCAAAAAGTTCAAAGTATCAAAGAAAAAGGTAACAAACTTTATGTCTAGTTGTTCGATACATAGGACTGCATCTATCTCCCGACCCGTTCTGTGGGTTGTGACACATCGTTTTCCGTTAGGCAAGTTTTAACGCTTCAAGTTGTTTGCTCTCTAAGAAATTGGCGTTTCGGTGTGTCTTTGGACGAAAGTCGAAAAAAAAAATTTTTGGTCTGGATCTAAGTCGCTCTTCAAAATAATTGTTCTTGGGTTGAAGAGGAGTCCGGAATTTGCGTGAATCTTGGTCAGAATGAACTCACTGGCGGTTGCTGGAACTCAACTCTGGAAACTCAACTCTCCGCTGGAGCCCGAACTGATTTCTGCCTGTTGGGGCCTCGCTTTTATGGACGCCGACCAAAACCGGGGTGGGTCTGTCGGCGTCTGGGGTTCCTCGATAATTCTAAATACATATCCACCTCTTTTATTTCTGGTTAGGGATTTTCCAATCTTTTCCATTTTTTGGGGAACCTTTCCTCACTCCCACTTTCTCACCATACTTCAGAGGGGCGTGAACTGCCCTCCCCACTTCTTCGTAGCAGCTTCTCATACCTATACTCTGGATGAGGCGTCGACAGCCTCCTTCGTGCGTCACGTGATCACCACTTGACCAATGAGGTCTTAGTCGGGTATCTTTCCTCCTCCTTCGTGCGTCACGTGATCACCACTTGACCAATGATGTCTTAGTCGGGCGTGAACAATCCGCGGCTTTGTTTCGGGGAAAAAAAATATCTTGCTTAACTAAAAAAAATCTCTTTTTTTTCTTTTCTTCCTCTTAAACGCCGTTATCATTTTCTAGCTGCAAAACGGGACAATATGACAACTCTTGTTCTACACGTGGTTTTTTGTCAGGTATTTTATCGCTAATTATCAAAATGGGTGGTCTTCTTTTACACGGCCTCAAAAAAGAAATATCTCTAAAGTTTCAGTCAGTCTGTCGCCTCCAAGGAAGAAATGTGAAAACACTTCTGGGTCCCCATTCATTTTCCTTCGGTACATATTTCTGATAACATAATTTTATTATCGCAGGCCAAATTTGTTTCGTCGAAAAAAAAAAAAATTCAACACAGCGGACACGGCTTGTGTGGTTTTTAATTTTCATATCTACCCAAAGTCCTGTAGTTACACCTGTGTTTTGTCAATTATCAAAATTAACGTTTTCAATTGAATTTTTCGTTGGCCAGTCGACCAGCCGATTTGTTTACGTACTCCTAGATAACACAGCCGTTATCAAAACACATCTTTTCTTTCTTTCTTTCCTTTCTTTTTACTCAGAATTTCCCTGTCATTGTAATGACACCTTTTTCGCCATTTGTTACTTATCAATATTTTCATTGTCTCTTAGCCGTGTGTGTGTTTTGCTTATCACCCACGATTCGTCTCGCCTTTCTTTCTGCCTTCTTTTCTTTTCTTTTCTTTTCTGCCTCGTAAATGGTGTCAAATTCAAATTAATAATAATGTTTGCTTTTTAAAAGAGTATTATGTTTAAATAATACGTTAGATGTATATAATTAACACAAAAACATATGGTTATTTTTATTTTTTATTTAGTTACTTATTACTGTTGTTGTTACTGTTCCAGTTAATCAGATTGGTAGCTAATTAATTAAAAATATTATTGCTGTTGCTACAATCACTAGTCCTTTTGACGAAATTAATTGTCAAAAAATTTAATGGATAAAGTTATCATTCGGCTAATAAATTTTAGAATTTATACGAAGGATAAAGTAACATTGCTGTGAAATTAAACAAAAAAGAAAACAGTAATAATGTTTAGAATTTTAAGATAATAAGTTTATGTGAAACATGCCTGCAGATTTAAAAATTAATTTACTGAACTAGTCGAAATCTTAGCGTTATCTAAAACTAATATCGTACTCTTTCTGAGGAATATATGAATAATACAGATAAGAAAACTAGTTAAATCAATCAGAATCATTAAAAGAGGAACAGATAAATTAGACAATTAAAATAAAGAAGAAAAAAAATCATATTTACGTTAAATTAGTTGTAAAAATTATATAATTTCATATTTACGTTTTTTATTTTTAAATATATTACTTCCCTTGATTTATGTTGATTTTATTTTGAATGCCTTCTTGGAAATTATTATGAAGTAGTAATGGATAGCAGTTTTGGATTATTGAATCGGATAAAATATTTTCCCCTTGGGAAAGGTGTGAATCCTATTTAAATTCTAGCTATGGGTAAATAGCAGGACAGACTGGGTTCTATAGCCTTGGATGGCAACTGATCTTTAAGAAGGAAAACTCTGAATTCAAAACCTGCGAAGGGCCGTTTGGAAACCCTGTGGCACGTAAATTTATTGGTCTCTGTATTCAATCTTCAAAAAGTGTGGATGGTCCTGCACAAAACCTTCACCACTATAATCAAATCTCATCTGCTATACATGCGGGTTGGGGACCGCTTGTGAATTCCAAATTCCCATGAAACTCTAATATTGGAGCCGGCTCAAGCCACCCCGGGTGAATGCCGTTACAGGTACAGATTACATGTATTTCCTTCCGGGTTCCAAGCAGAGACCTAAGGTCAGAAATGGCATCATGACATTTTCCAAAGAGCATGTTTGTAAAAAAATAAAATAAAGACAATCTTAAATCAAACACATTTTTCATAGATAAAATACTTCGTAAGGTGTGAGCTATACTGATGAGAATAATTTTTCTATTTTCTTTAAGTAATGCTCTGCAAAATTGATGCCGTGTGTCCAGTGTCGTGGTATTTACAAGCACAGTCTTTTGGTCCTGTATCCATCGTTGACAAAAGAACTCTGAACCGATCGATAGATATGCGTAGTTTAAGGGATGGGCCACAATATATGAAGGCCCGATGTCACCACAATTTTAGAAATGAAATATCCTATCCGTTTGCAACCCACAGGACCCATTTGAAATCCGTTAATTTATCCCACCTTGTCATAAGTGTTTTGATATTAACATAATGTCAATTTACAACGGTGCTCTCTATCCTTATTTTTGGATACTGCTATCTTTTATCTTTTGGCACGCCATTGAACTATTTCCAGAAAACAAATCATAAACCACGTTACATTTACCGATATACATACACACTTAAACAAACGAATGAAGAAGGAAAAATACATTTAACTCGGTAGATATTTGCATAAATATGCTTACATTCAAACATTATCCCAAGAATGCAAACATAATGCATATAAATTTATCTGTGTGATTCTCAAAAAGATTCTGCTTAATAGCATTTATATATATAAATTCCTAAACTATTTTTCATTCTATTTTATATTTCTTTCAGTCTTATTCCAATTTCCTGATTATACATACATATACATACATACATACAAGCACATACACACACACACACACACACACACACACACACACACACATATATATATATATATATATATATATATATATATATATATATATATATATATATATATATCTACACGCGTCTCGATTACATTCGGTTTTTTGATTTGCTAATGGTCAAATCAATCTCGAAGGAAAAAAGGTTTTAAAAAAGAAAGAGCTATAAACATGAATGTCTTTTTTAATAATCGTATAACGTTACATACAGGTCCAAATCGCAAAGAAAAAAAAACGATACGAGTAATCAACTAACTTAAAAAGTGCTCAATACAAAAAGTATTGTTAAGACCTAGTCAAACCTTGAGAGCCAGACAAACCTACCAAGCGGATCGTCAGGGATATATATATATATATATATATATATATATATATATATATATATATATATATATATATATAAAACTTCGTTAAATTCAACCGACTAGATTTGCTTATTTAATATTTTATTGTATTTTTTCAATTTTAGAATAAAGTCTTCAACTGTCCAAAGTTTACTTTTTTCAGTTTTGTTCAAGTATCGCAGTCATTATTAGAAAGTGTGTATTGACTACAGTCTAGAGTTTCAGATCGCTGGGATTGGAATTGAAATCACGTCAAAGTTACGTAATATGCAACGGTTAAACAGGAAAGCGTGCATCGACTATTTATCCATGTTGATATTTTTTAAAGCACGCATATAAAATATTTCTTACAAATTTCATTATAGAATCTCATTTGGAGAAAGATATTTTATTTAATGTGGGTTGTTTCTCAGATATGATAATAGCTTCTATAATTTTGCTTTTCTTTTTTTGCAGTCAGTCTTGTAGAATAGTTTTATCATGGTCCATGTTTGGATATTGTGATAAATATGTACACTGATTATACTAAGTTTCGACAAGGGACAAATCAGTCTGCGAGAGAGTGAGGAGGATTTACATAATCTATCTATCTATCTATCTATCTATCTATCTATCTATCTATCTATCTATCTATATATATATATATATATATATGGCAATTTCAGTATGTATATATAATAAGCTTATAAAATATAAGATGATATTCGCATTATGTCTCGTGTGTGTATATATATATATATATATATATATATAGGCATTCTGACAATTTTACCAATATTAGTTGTTTCACTTAACAACATATATATATATATATACTAATTTACACATATTAATCGTGTGGATATAGACATACAAACAAATTCTTTATATATATATATATGCATATTTGTTATTGTGTAAATATTTAAATAAGTTCTTTATGTCAAATTTTATTGCAATCAATAATCTTTCTCAGGCAAGGACGAAATCCAGTAATAAATTGGCAAGAGCTCATTTCGAAGGAAAAGTACAAGAAATATGGTCCACGATTTGGACTTTATGAGTAAGTACTCATAAACAATATGGAAATACAAGCAAAATTGAATAGTAAAAACAGACTTATGAGCATTGAAGTAAGACTCATAAAAAACAACTATTAATAAATAAAGAAAAAACAATTAAAACTTAAGAGCTCGCATCCTCATATCTGTTAAGAAGCAGACGTCACAACACTCATTAACTACGTCACAACACCCACTAGTTTGATGACGGAAGCATGGACCATATTTCTGGTACTTTCCTTCTAAAATGAACTTTGGACAATTTTTAACAAAATTTCGTACTTGTCTGAGAAGGGATATTTGTAATTTGTAAAAGTTGAGGTTCACGTGTACACACACACACACACACACACACACACATATATATATATATATATATATATATATATATATAATTTCTTTTGAATGGTTAAGGAATTCTTATAAAAGTAAGGTAAGTAACCCAACATATATGCACGCAATGATCAATGATAAGAACAGTTTCAGCCTTGACATTTGTAAATGAGAACAAAGGAGTTTTGAATATTTAAAATGCCTGGTGTCGGTTTGACACAGTATTTAGGTTATGAACAAGGGTCCTCTTTTCTAAAATGATAAAAGACCCAATAATATTTGATTTTAACAAAAGTTTTGGGCTGATTAATAACTGATGATTGCTAATATACAAAAATAATTCTCCAAAAATGGTTTTCTTATTTACCACGGGACCAGTTAATTTATGTAGTACATATCTTATTTGACATCATTTTTATTGCTAAACCAGCCATTTTCTATTGAATTAATGGAGGTTGCTTTTAGTAGGAATTTCGTATACTTTCGGCATTTTATATACAAAAACTTGGAAACTAAATGATTCTAATGTTAGCTTCAATGTATTTTCTGTGTTCAGGTACATATCCAGAAATTCAAATACTAAGAGCTTTTTGATAAAAAGCTACAATTATTCCACTTTTATCTTATAGTTGCGATGGGAATAAAAATCTATGTCTTTTTTTATTTGTTGTTTACTCTAGACGTTTACTTTTAAATCGGTTTCTGTTTGAATTCATAGACTATCAAGAAAATTAATGATGATATTCGTTGTGAAAGTGAAAGTTCAGTTTTGTTCATTTTTGTGCAGATGGATAAAACCAAAAGCTGAAAACGACAAGAAAATATTGATCATTCTATTCATTCCAAACACTGTAAATATTGAAATGCGAAATAATTTGAAAATTTAATTCATGAAAAATAGAACGCCAATTTTACAACAGAAGCAGGTTACCAAATAAAACATAAACAATGTCCTAGAAATTACATTGGTGAAACATCCCAAGATGTATATCGAAGAATATACATAAAATTATATCGGAAAACATGATGAGAGGATAATTGTTTCTCTATGGGGAATTAGGCGAAAGCATAGAAAAATAGCCTATAAGCCAAAATTGTGATATAAAGATTGCGTCCATGAAGAATGAAAAAGGACGTGTCTAACTCTAAATCGGATGTTCTGGAGGAAAAGCAGTGCCCACTGGTGAGTGAGTTATTGAAATGAATCGTCTGGTGCATGAAATATTCGTTAAGTTATTAAGGGTAACTTCCATGAAAATTTTGCGACAAAATTTTTATCTAACGAATAAAAAATGAGCTTGCATCTAAGTATGGGTGGTCTACAAAATCATTTAAAAAATGGCCCCACGGACACAGACGTTATTAATTTAAAATTATATGGCCTTTTTGTAACAAGTACTATGAAATTTAGGCAGAGTTGCCACAGCTAGACAATGGAATGTAAAACATGATCAGAAATTAAAAGCTACATCTGCATTGCCTGTATTTGTAGATAGATGGCTCAGTTAAAGGCATTGCACGAAACTGAGTCGAAGTCATTATATATATATATATTTTTATATATTTTTATATATATATATATTTGTGTCTATGTATGTGTGTATGTGTGTATATATATATATATATAATATTATAACTTAATATATATATTTATTCGGACGAATTTGCATAAATATTGCCATGATTGTAGACTCACCTCAGATTAATATTCATTCTAGCTATTTGACTTTATCTCTCTTCCTAGTACTGAAACAATGTGAGATGTTGAAACCATATAAAACCTGAGTTAAAACCTAATTTTAAAAAATCTAATTTCGATAATGCTGGAGTTAGAAAAAGAGAATAAAAAAGCTAAATTTTGAGACACTTAACGTGAGTCACGTCTCGACTCGTTAATCTGTATTTCGTTCTTGTATAATATAATTAATTTCGGGATGACGTCAACTCACTGGCAAAACATATCAGCGCAAAGTTTTTTTTTCAGATTTTCTGACCTATATCCACTATGTCGGACACTCATTCTCAATCACAAATACACAATAATAATAATTGTCATATTGTCCGTTTCCTTGTGAGGAAACATTCGGTATTCATTCAATCGAGCAAACTCTTTCTCAAGAAAATATCTTTCGCAAGTTCACTAACTGTTATCGTTCTTTTCATTAATGATTAGAGCTTTCTTCCTAAACTTTACGTTGAAATAGTATGGAGCCTCAACACCTTGACTGACATTATTTTCTCTTCTAGTTATATGTGCGATTCATATAATTGTTGATTTTGTTGAAAGAGACTTTTATTTGGTACAATAGTTTGTGATTCTATATATATAACATATATATATATATATATATATATATATATATATATATATATATATATATATATATATATATATATAGGTAGGTAGGTAGGTAGGTAGGTAGAATTTTGATGAAATAGAATAATAGATATATAGTAATACATCGAGATTAGAAGAATCCTGAACAAAATGTAGAAAGCAGTGGACGGCCGTTTCGTCCTGTTTGGGACTCATCAGCTATGTATTCACTACCGACCGAGAATCGGAGCCGGACCTTTTTGATACAACACAAACGTCAGACCAACTGTACCAACGGGCCTCGGTGACGAAGTAGTAGCTGACTAGACGCGATATAGCGCCGCTACTCACATATTACATGGTGATACTCATCCAATTATTCATAGCACAACGAGATGTGCCCCCAAAAGCAACGTCTTTCCTTTTCCCTTAGCCGTTCCATCTCGGTAGTGGTTGCGCACTGCTGATGAGACTCAAATTCTATTTGAAATACACCAGAAATAAATAGAATAAGTAATAATAAAACTTATAAACACCGGAATCTTAATTTTTTGGCCGATCTCAGAAAATCTTCTTATAAGCGACCATTTTCTTAATTTTAAGAAATTTGTAAACAAAACAAAATTATCGGTTTGAAAAATCTTTCAAAAATAAAATATATATCTGTGACACGTTATTTGAGGAAAATTACCAAATTTAAACTTAATTTAATCTGATTTGAAATAAAGATTACGTACTTATACCAGAAAACATTAATATACACGCATTTCTTAACGATGGGTCCTTTACGTATCGATAAGTTGAGGTGATAACAGATAGTATGCATGACCAGAATTGAGATAAATTTACGGAATCATTTGAGCCTATTTTTTGGTGGGGTGGTTAACTACCTAGTAAGTTTTTCTAATTAACATATTTTCAGCAATTATTTAATATTTTATTGACCTTTAGTTGCGTTGGAAGATGCTTATGAAATTTAAGGTTCTTAAGTATATTAAATTAAACAAAAAAATACCTAATTGATGCATGAGCCAAAATAAAAGAAATACATAAAATAAAATAAATTTAGTGAAATAGTAATTAAAAAAAATAAAACTTACTTTGAAATTTTGAGGTGATGATTTGCAAAGACGTTAAAGATGAAACCGAACTGAATAATGAAATTGAAAGGATTGAAGAGCTCCAGAATTTTCTTAAATCACATAATCTTTTAAAGGATAATATAATGTATGACTTAACATAGTTAGAAATTGGGAAGGTTTTTATACTAATTTTTTTAAAAAAATGGTACAAACGGCTGTTATGAGCCTTTCAATTTTTGATTGCAAATATAGTTTTCACTAAACAATATTAGCTAACCCCTGCCTTGAAGTAATGCAAACATTTAAATGATTTTTAAGATTATAAATTATTTAATTAAAATTAAAATTCATTATTCATCGAAAAAAATCTTATGACAATAGTGTTCTTAATAAATCTTATTAATCAAAGCAATTAAAAACTTTTCTAATTAAATAATATCATAGTTTTATTGTATTTTTATTTTACAATTCAAAGCAGATTTTCGGTGAATGGGTGAACTCTTTTACCAAAAAAAAAAAAAAAAAAAAAAGAAAATAATTGACGATTTACTTTCTCCAAAGAGTCCTGCTTTTAACAAATTAAAAACAAATCCCCACCCTAAAAAATGAATTTCTTTAAATTTCATGAAATTAAGTGGGTGGTAACATACGTAAAATAAATATTTTAAGAAGATTATCTAAAAATAAAAATTCAAAAATAATTGCATTGACTTTTGAAAGTTTTATTAAAATAAGACAATTATTTGATTTTTGCAAGAATTTCCAAATTAGTGTGTTTTCACCGGAAAATAAGGCAAACAAATAATCGTTATTATTAGGTAGACTACTGAGGTAAACAAAACAAGATTTTTAACCAAAATTTCGAACGTTCTAGAAAGGATTAAAAAAAATTCCCTAAAATAATAAAAACATACTTTGGTCTTCCCTCTTAAAAATAAAAAAAAACAAAAACAAAAAATAACATTTAAATGACGAAAAATGTTTTTATTGGGTTTGGAGCCTATTTTCATCATGCTAGTGGAGGCAAATAAATATATATATATATATATATATATATATATATATATATATATATATAAATATATATATATATATATTGAAATAGCCCCATTTCTGAAAGAATTAATCTCTTTCCAAGCCAGCATACATAACTATGAAATAAGAATTTTAAAAAAAAGTTTATAACCTACGGTTGGTATATATAATACATAATTTAATACCAAACTAAAATGATAAAAATATTAATTAAATTATTAAAAATGTCCATTATGTTTATTCGACATTAAATTACACCACTTAGCATCTATAATTTATTTGAACATTACAGTTAGACTGATGGGAATTTGTGCGTGTTCTTAAATTTAAAAACGTTGAAAAATTAACGACATTTTTACTTTTGTTTATAAGTACTTGTAGCAAAATAAAATCCTTACATTTCCCTTGATAAAGGCCGTCCAACGATGAAACGCATTGGCTAAGATAACTTTTTCTTTCTCCTTTATTTATACTTACGCACATACACATTCACACAAACACACACATATACATACATACATACATATATATATATATATATATATATATATATATATATATATATACACTGAGTGCCAAATTATTATTGAGATAACCTTTTTTCTAATATTTCAAAAACCGTCCAAACAATTCACACAAGATTTTTACACAATATTGGCAATACTGACCTGCGCAATCCCTGAAATTTTCGTACTGATCTGCGCAATGTAAACAAACTGGCGCCATATTTGTTATCAGCACGGTGATTTGAGCGTGCCAAATTATTGGAAGAATGTAGAAAAATAGGAAAGAATACGTTAGGTAAATAATCCGAAGTTCTTTAGTATTTTTGTTCTTATTTAAAAAAAAAAACAAAAAAAAAAATTGCTCCATACAGAAGTAGAGCTTAAATTATAATTATTTTTAAAAAAATATGATTCCTTCGCTACATAAGAGTTCTCATGTTTCAAAAATGAGAGCCGAAAACTTCAATATAATTATTAAAATTAAATGAGTTAAATATCAAACCCTGTTTCATCCTCAAGCGAAATTTTAGGAATAACCAATCTTGAAATTTACGCATTTTTATAAGCATGTTCATTCGTAAACTTAATTACTATGGAAAGGACTGGGGCAACCATTTTGATAAGGGGCCTAAGAGTTAATTTTTATCCACATATCAGTCACCTTCGGAAAAAGGTCGAGCCGAGGTAGGGTTGGAGTATCCATTTCAAAGCGAATGATGGCATCATCTGGTCTGTCACAGCGAAAGATAGCTTTTGGCAACATAATATGTCTTTAAGTGTCTAGAGAATTTTGTTTTATTTAATTAATTTTATTTATTTTTTATTTTTATTTTTTTTCCTAAACGGCTGTTTCGTACATAAACGCGTCGCAATGAACTACAATTTGTTTTTTTGACGACTTCATAAAGGGTTTTTCTATCTTATGATTGGGTTAGGCTTTTAAACCTTTTATTAGACCATGAAATTTAATTTTTTCATGCTATTTATTAAATGCGAAAATTTGTTGATGACGATAGAAAACCGTTAACACATGTCTATGGTTTAATAAATTTTCATTATTTATTTCTAAATAATGAAAATTTATTAAACCATAGACTTGAGTTCTTCTAGACAAACATTTCTTGATCTCGGGGTCGTGTTATTTTTACGTCTCCATCTATAATTTGATGACTGAATGTGTTGACAGGTTTAGTATGGTGCATCAAATGTGACATAACGATTTTTTTTTGTTTCTTATAATAATTTAAAATACTGTAAATTTTCTTACATTATTGAGTTACCTCTATCTCTTTCATTATATAATAGCTAAGATAATGATAATTAATTTTATTAATTATTAATACTACATTAAGTTATTACATTTTTAATTTAATAACTGAAATAATAACTAGTAAAATTATTATTATATTAATAATTAAAATATCTCAATGAGTTATTAATTGTTTAAATTGATAAAAGAGATAATTTTATTATCTCAATTTAATTTTTAATTTAATAACTGAGAGAGAGATAAGAGCTTTACATGTCAAGGGGCTTTGCTCAAGGAGGAGACAAGCTGTGAAACACCTGACCTTTTAACCATAATGTCACTTATGAGATATCGTACTAAAAAAAATGTAACATTTTGAACCACAAGAAAAATCTTTTTAATTATGGTACAAAATTTTGGCAGCATTATTTGTATTAAGCTTTTAAATTTCAATTAGTAAATATAGTCTTCACTTAAATCTTAATAACTGACCCCACACTCTGCATGAAAGAATTTTAAAACATTTTTAAAATTAAGGAAAAATGAAAAAAAAAATTATAGGAAAAATGCAAACAATTCTTGTAAAAATTCTTTGTTCATCGAAAATAATTTTTTTTCTTCAGATAATAATGTCCTTAATTTATATTATTTGTAAAAGCAAATAAAAACCTATATAATGTGATAATTATAAAAGTGAACATAGAAGTCAATACAGTCAGCGACAGTCTGTTTCATGCTAGATGCAATCTTCAGGCTGCGAAACAGACTGTCACCTCTAAGTGTTGACTTCTATGTTCACTTTTATATTTACACACGCTCTATCTCTGATATTGAGCACTTTATCCCATAAATATAGCACATCTTAAGACTATATTTCTTCATAATTTGATAATTAGACAATTTATTGCAGTTTTTATTCTATGATTTGGAGCAGATGTTTAAAAAGTTGGCAGTAGTTGTGAAAAAAAGTTGATTATTTAATTACTCCAAGGAGTCCTTCTTATAAGTAATATAAAACAATTTGCGAACTCGTTGAAATTTTAGAAAATTTCATAGAATTAATTTATGGAGTGGGTGGATGTAAAAAAAATATTTTTACCAAGATTTTCTAAAAATAAAAAATTCAAAAAAAAAAATTCATTCATGTTTGATTAAGTCCTGAAAGTTACATTTAAATTAGACAATTATTTGCTTTTTGCAAGAATTTCCAAATTAATGGAATTTCCCCGAAACTGCTACAATAAAAAAAGCGATGACACAAGTTTTATGGAATTATCAAAAAAAAAAAAAAACAGAAAAATTGAGATTTTTGACCCAAATTTAGAACGTGTTAAAAAGAAGGAAAAAAAATTAAAAAATACTTTGTTCTTTCCTCTTAATAATTATATTAACATTGTAATAATGAAACTTTGTTTCTATTAAGTTTCGGAGTTTTTATCATTATTCATAATACTGATTCTTTAGCGAATCATTGGGGTTGCCTAATAAATACATATATATATATATATATATATATATATATATATATATATATATATATATATATATATATATATATTATTTTCTCTGTTCTTACATTTGAGATCCCATTGGTTTTTCATATCCTATAATTATCCCTACCAATGATCAAATAATATTGTTTATATATGAATTGATATATATATATATATATGTGTGTGTGTGTGTGTGTACGGTATATATATATATATATATATATATATATAATATATATGTGTGTGTGTGTGTGTGTGTTTTGATTGCAGCGTCTTGTCAGACGATTTATTCCTCCATTGATTGATCGTCCATAAACCTGTTGATGACTTTTCATTCCTATCAGCGACTGGAATATCTTATATATATATTTATATACTCATATAGCATTATATTGGTTGAGATATATACGTTGTTGATGTGATGTATATGTATATGTGTGCATATATATATATATATATATATATATATATATATATATATATATATATACACATATATATATATATATATATATATATATATATATATATATATATATATATATATTTACACACATACATATACATACTAGCATATATACACACATATATATATTTATATATATATATACATACATACATATATATATATATATGTATAAACATACATTCATATATATATATATATATATATATATATATATATATATATATATATATATATATATATATATATATATATATACATATACAGTACACACTGGGATTTGCATAAATTATATTCAGAATTAAAGATGTTTCATATGAGTCAGTTGTCTTTGTATAGGGCAGAGTGCAAGATTATATACCACAGGTATCCAACAGTTAAATTATTTCCACATGCATTGTTTTCATTCCATCCGTTGCTTGAAATGGGAAAACAAGTTACAAAAACAGTGAAGTTCTCTCAAAATGCGTCATAGCAGAAAGCGAATCCTTTCTAATTAAAATAGAACTCGGGTGGTCTGGTCAAAAATCAATAAGAATGACAGTATTATTTTAAAACAGATTTTTGTGGGGCTAAATTCCAAATTCATTGCTATATATATTCCTCATGTCGGGTAAAAGTTGAATATGAAGAGATCGGCTGATCTCCCCTCTGACCGAGCTTTAACAGCTCAGTCGGAGGAAAAACTTCCAATATCTCGAAAACCAAACTCGTGATGTTCCATCTTTAACAAGTGATCTCTGAATTTTCACCTATCACGATGAACGTGTGTTCTCGTGCCTTGAGCCCCTATTGGAACTTAAACTCCACTGAGACCTCAAGTGGAAATCGTATAAAAGATCCATTGTTAAAGATGCTGGGAAAATTCTAGCCAGTACGTGCTTGACACACCGGCCCCGAAAACCTATACATTTAAGATTTTACCAGTTTTCACTTTCTAGTCTCGATAGAGTCCAAAAGTGTTTAATTTTCAGCGCTACTACCATTTTAGAAACGTCGTTTCTTTATTCCACCAAATCTAACTTTCACAGATAACACATACCATGCCACACACATTGTAACGAACCGTTGAAACAATTCATGTTAAATTTGTTGTTTATCTAAATGATATAGCCATATAACGGTTCTGTTAGGATACAAGTTCGATTCCTGTTGGAGGACACATTATTTTCTATGAAAATTTCTCGGACATTCAGGCGGGTAAATGTAGCTAATATTTAGTAGCATCATTTATTATAGTATTATAGTAAAAAATAATCCTTACCTGAAGGGGCCGGAACTTATACAAGAAAAATAATAAAAATTAAGGAAAAATTAACTTGCCTTGCTTTGCACAACGAGCTTCGATCTCTGTGACTTGTGTTTGTGTGTGAATGCATATATAT
>CAHIKZ030002733.1:2485000-2576255 GCA_903632075.3 Acanthosepion pharaonis | reverse complement strand
TTATATTAGTATCCACATCTTGGTTTTTATTGTAACAAGATTTTAGTCAGTCTTCTCAAGCATTTTTTTTTTTTTCATATTGGTAACCTTTCAGAAAGTTGCACTATTCTCATTTCTGTACATTTTGGCACTTCAACGTGGTGTAATGTTTAGCAAGCTTGTCTTGCTAGATCAATTATGACTGACTAGCAAGTTCAATCCTAACTGGGTACCCCATACTTTGGGCCTTGTGCCACATCTAAGCTATGTTTAGAAAATCACTATAAATCTAGTTGTTTGTTATTATAATACAACAACAGCATACTGTAGTAAAAATTTCAGTTTTTGTGTAATTTCCACTATAATCTAACTACGAGTTTCTAATTAAATATAAATTTACATAAAGGGTAAAAAGCATCCTGAATAAGATGATAAACTACGTCCAACAGCAAGGCCCCTGATCAGGAGGTTTGGGGGAGCATGGAACCTTTTTTTATTGCTGGTGTTCCCAGGTCCACCATCACCCAGGGCGGTAACACCTGTTAGGGTCCCAGCTATGGGTAAATAGTTAACTCTCAAACTGGGATTAAAACACTATGAAAGTGTAAAAATTTAATGCCAACAATACATTTGTGTAAAAACCTTATTACCAGCAATGAATTTTTGAAGAAAATAATTATTACCATCAATACATTTTTAAAAAAACAACAATATATTACCAGCAATCAAAATCTTGTCAGTATTAAATAATGCATTGAGGTTGATATGCCATAAAACAAATTAAATCAAGGGGAAAAAACTCCTAGTTAGTAAACTGCTAATTACAGTGTTATTGCCTCTTTTACTGGAGAAAACCAGACAGAACCCTGCCATCCTTTCCATTAACTACAGAGGCAGACATTTTTTTTATAATAATAATTAGAAGAATGCTAATAAATACCAAGTAGCAAGAGAAATCATCCCTATTGTGATTGGCACACTAGGAATCTGTCTACCTCACAAGATCCCCTCAAAATACTTGACATCCTCAGGTGTATGCTGGTGAAAGTGCTACTTGGAATAGCACATGCAATATGTTTCTAAACAATATGGTTCTAAAGGTAGAAGGTGAGATATGACATCAGCAATTGGGCAAAACATCTAACAATGGATTTCAAATTTTAAAAATAATTATTGTAGTAGTAGTAATAATTATTATTATTGTTGTTGTTTGCAGTAGTATTAGTAGTAACAATAATAATTACTATTGTAGTAGTAAAAATTGTTATCATAGCAGAAGTAGTAATAATTATTATTGTTATTATAGTAGTAGTAGTAATAATTCTGTTGTAGTAGTATTTATTGTTAGAATAATGTTGTCTGCGTCTGGGCTGGAGCTGCTCAGTCTTCACTGTCCAATCTTGACAGATAAATTATTTTCCAGACTGCAATTTCTTTCCGACTGACAAAACAGTTTATAGAAAAAAAACAGAAAACATAACACCACCTTTTTTTTCCTCCATGAATTATACATGGAATTATCTTTATTGTTGTTGATTATACTAATCCAGCACAGTTAGGGTCCGCCATATAAAAATCCCCAGATCACCATCATTCAATTCATATTCCTTTGATAAGGAGGAAGTTCCAGTCAGTCAGATTGGAGAAACAGACTTTTCAGTTGGTGCTTCCCTCATCTTCACTCTTAATCTTCACAAGTTTAGGGTCAACTACATAATATGCACCTCTTCCGCCTCCCTTACTGTCAGTAACCCTCTACCTTGACTGGCTCTTGCTCCTTGGATTAAGTTAGCAATAATACAAAACTATTGCTACTCCTAATAATAATAATTATCTTCGTGACGAGGGACATTTAAAAATTATAATAATTTCTATTACAAGTTATTATAAAAAGAAAAAAAAAAAAAACAAACAATGTCCAGAGAAGACAGCATTTAAATGAGTGTTTTTCAAATATATTTTTAAATACATTTTTCTTTTTGTTTGCTAAACAAACAAAAAAAGTCATGAGCAGCAAATTAGATATTTTCCGATCTCAGGTAAACTCCATCAGCCCGAGTTATCTGATAACACTGACCACCTGCATTGCCTCTTAAAGAGATGAGGTTAGCAATAAGCTGACTTTTCGAAGATTATTAATTCCTGATAGGACAGGACATGACACCATCCCCACCCAGCAGGAAAAAAAAATGTTTTCTTTTTGTTACGAGGGCCAGGTGCAACGGGCATCTGCCGATAGAAATCAGTTTCTGCTATTATTCCTTCTGAGCGAGGTGGGAATATTTCCACAAAATATTTCAGGTGATTGGAAAGTTGAGATAAGACGAAACTTATTGACGTTTACTTAGTACAACATGATGATAAATGTGAGAAAGAAGACCAGACCAAAATGGCTACTGGTGGTCGTTATGAAAAATCTACAACTACTTTAGCTATGAGATAAGTCATTGATTTATTTGCATAAGTTTATAGAGAAAAACCAGTTTTCAACTGTGTATTCTTACTCTTCTTCCTCCTCCTCTTCTATATTGCCATGTCCCTTCAGAATGTTGGGAATCATGGCTCTCCACAATTTCCTATCCCTTGTAGCTCTTAATAACTTTTGTCATCCTCTCATGTCTGCTCCTTTGTCCATTCACTCAAGCTTGTCAGGTATGTTGTGCATTGCCTCCATCCGTCTTTTTTACTTTCAACCTGTCTTTTGAGTATGAAATTTTCAACTCCTCCTGTGTTCCAAAAAACCATAACTGTCTCTTACTGATGTTAAGTGATGATAAACTACATCCAGTGGTGAGTCCTCGCATCAGGAGATTGCAGGTTTTGAGTAGCATGGAACCAGCTTTTAATTGCTGTTGCTCCCTCACCCGAGGTCGTAGAACTTATTAGGGTCCTAGCTATGGGAAAATAGTGTTTTGATTTTCATTTAGTGGTTCACGGAGTACAAAAATACATTATGGTAAAAATACCAGCAATATATTTAGGAGAAAAATGACAATCACTAGAATGTAAAAATACATTTTTATAGTAAAATTATCAACAACAGATTTTATCAACAAACTATATATCTAAACATATGTTTACAATTTTATGGCTTCAACTAGATATTTTGTACTTTCAGGGCATAGAAAATCTTTAGATTTCATGCATTATTTACATTATTCGAACTGTTATCCTTATCTTCATTGCCATATTCACATTTCTGTCATTGTAGGCTCCAGCCTTCATGTCTATATCTCTGAGCTGAGTTAATACAATTACTTGCATTATTTACATTATTTCAGACAGTAATTCTCATCTTCATTGCCATATTCACAATGTTTCAGCCATTGTACGTTTTATATCTATGTCTCTCTATATATCTGTCCATATCTCTGAGATGAGGTATTATGATTACTTGCATTATTTACATTATTCAGACCGTTGTTCTAATTTTCATTGCCATTCACAACATTTGCATGCTTCAGCCCTCTTCAGGTAATTGAAATTTTGAACTGAACCCGACAGACAAAATAAAGGATTATTTCTCAGTTTGAGTTAAAAGGGAAAGAACTGAGACATCTGGAAGAGGCATAGCATGTGGAAATAGAACAATATACCTCAGTGGACAAAATAAAGTGTTCGGTTCAAAATTTCAATCACCTGAAGAAAGCCACAGTGTACAACAGCCAAAACATTGTGAATATGGCAATGAAGATGAGGATAACAGTCCAAATAATGTAAATATTGCAAGTAATCATAATACCTCATCTCAGAAACATAGACAGATATTTAGATTTCAGTGTTAAGTAATCCATACAGGTATTAGAATGCTACTATACAAAAACAACCAAGCTGATGTTAAATATAAGCATCTTCTTCATGCCATTGTCTCTAGAGGAGCAACAAAGTATGCAGGTGTCTCAGCACTCTACTGACTTTGTCCTACAGATGAGACATTGTTCATCACTTACTATTTCCATGGCAGATTTTCAGACGAGCTGTATTTCTTCATTACACCAATACAGGTTTTTCTAGCTAGGATTCACCATGGCATGTACACAAGGTTGACATCCTCATTCCTTTTGTATTCCAGTAGTAAGGAGGAAGTTCCATGATTGAACCGTATACTCAATGAATGCTTTTCTAATCGCTACAAAACTTTATCTATGATACACATCGTTAGTCACATTTCACACCCTTACAGTAACATTATTCAGTAACCCTCTACAATGAGTGGCAATTGTGGCTTGTAATGATAATCATTTTTTTGCTTTGACAGGAAACAAAGAAAACATAATAGAAAAGGGAGGAATTATTTTTATAGAGAATACAGGAAATATAAACCTGCAAAAAGACATAAAAAAAGGAAACATAATAGAAAGAGAGGAATTATTTTTTTATAGAAATACAGGAAATATAAACCTTTTAATAGAAAGGGGAGGAATTATTTTTAGAATACAGGAAATCTAAACCTGTAAAAGAAACATAAAAAAACAAAAAAGAGGAATTATTTTTTAGAATACAGGAAATTAAACCTATCATAAAAAAGGAAACATAATAGAAAAAGAAGAATTATTTTAGAGAATACACTAAACCTGTAAAAAGAAACATAAAAAAGTTAGAGAATACAGGAAATTTAAACCTGCAAAAAGTAACATTAATTGAATTATTTTAGAGAATACAGAAATCCTAAACCTGTAAAGAAACATAAAAACGAAACATAATAGAAAAGAATTATTTTTTTTCTAAACCTGTAAAAGAGAAAATAATATAAAGGGAGGAATTATTTTTAGAGAATACAGGAAATATAAACCTGCAAAAATTGTTAATAGAAAAGGGGAGGGAATTATTTTTTAGAATACAGAAATATAAACCCGTAAAAAGACACATAAAAAAAGGAAACATAATAATAGAAAAGGGAGGAATTATTTTTTTACAGAAATATAAACCTTTTAGAAAAGAGAGGAATTATTTTTAAAAAATATAAACCTGCAAAACACATAAAAAGAAACATAATAGAAAAGGAGAGGAATTATTTTTATGATACAAAAAAACATAAAAAAGGAAAAAAATAAACAAAAGAAAACATTTATTTTTAGAATACAGGAAATATAAACCTGCAAAAGAAACATAAAAAAGGAAACATAATAGAAAAGGGAGGAATTATTTTTAGAGAATACAGGAAATCTAAACCTGTAAAAGAAACATAAAAAAGGAAACATAATAGAAAAGGGAGGTTTTTTATAGAGAATACAGGAAATATAAACCTGTAAAAGAAACATAAAAGGAAACATAATAGAAAAGGGGAATTATTTTTTATAGAGAATACATATAAAAAAATTATTTTTATAGAGAATACAGGGAAATAAAACCTGCAAAAGAAACATAAAAAAGGAAACATTTTTTATTTTAGAGAATGCAGGAAATCTAAAACTGTAAAAAAACATAAAAGGAAACATAATAGAAAATTTTTATAGAGAATACAGAAATTAAACCAAAAAATGAAAAAAAAAAGGAAAAGAGAATACAGGAAATATAAACCTGCAAAAGAAACATAAAAAAAAGGAAACATTTTTAAAGAAAAAGACACAAAATATACAAGAGGAAACAATAGAAAAAGAGCGGAAACATTTTTATAGAAAAAAAAAAACAGAAAACATAACAACACCTTTTTTCCTCCACGAATTATTCATGCAATTATCTTTATCGTTGTTGATTATACGAAAATACTTTGAGTAAAACCTTCTGATGAGATATAAATCAAATTAATTCATAATTATCAATGAGTTACTTAAAGTTTAATAAAGGTAATTTCATTTTCTGGCCATATTGCCCAAAATATTCAGTACCATTTTTGTTACACGTAGCTTTTTATTAATTATGCAAATTGGATGTTTAATCCATGATAAAGGCATAAATTTGAATTTCTTTGGGCTGAGAGTATGCCCACACAATCCCCAAAAAATGGGAGAATTTGTTTCAAGTCATATGGAATCATCTTCATTATGTGATCATTTTCTCTTCAAGTTACATGTGCTACCAATTCTAGCTGTTGACACTTTTAAAGTTTTCAAGCCATGTGGTTTTTGGTAATATTCTTTGTGAATCTGTAGCACCAACCAGGCATGGTAGAGTAATGGATAATGGCTCAGATTGTGGAATCGGAGAGCCGAGTTCAAATTCTAGTCGGATCCATTACATTCATTTACATACTAATACCTTTGAGAAAGGTATGAATCCTCTTCTTCTTCCTCCAGCTATGGGTAAATAGCAGGACAGACCTGGTTTTATAGCCTTGAATGGCAACTGGTCTAGGAGAACAACAAATCTCTGAATTCAAAAATATGGTTTTTGGTAATATTCTTTGTGATTATGTAGCACTAACCAGGCATGGTGAAGTAATGGATAACGGTTCAGATTGAGTCAAATTCATTATGTTCACTTACATGCTAATACCCTTGGGAAAGGTATGAATCCTCTTCTCCCCCCCCCCAGCTATGGGTAAATAGTAGAACAAACTAGGTTCTATAGCCTTGGGTGTCAACCAGTCTAGAAGGAAAAACTCTGAATTCAAAACTGGCTGGGAGAGGGTTGGGATCCATCAGGCCATCTTGCCTAAGAAACACTACTTCTACTGCAGCTGCAGTACACATAGAACCCCTATGGGTCATGGGATAAAATATATAAAACACCAAAATACAGGTTTAAAAGACAGAAAACATGTTAGTTGTAAAACATACCAAAATACATACAAATACCAAACCATCTTATTAGCTGCTGGTGTTTTGTTGTGGATTGTCAATGGCATCAGCTAGGGCAGGACTTAAAGGAGATGGTAGAGTTGATTTTTCTCTTCATAAATTTCACAAGATGGAGGAAACACTTCATCTGCAGTCACTGCTTCTCCAGTTAGACAAATACTATAATTTTTTAATCTTTTCTTGAATCTCTTGAAGCAGCCAGTACTTGCTACAAACTCTTGACAGCAGTCTTCTCTGTCATATTTCAAAGTCTGAAATATATACAAAAAGTTCTGCTATAGTCTAGGTCTTTCCATCGGTATATGCAGCAATTTCTTCATTTTGTGGATGGATCCAGTCTGTTGATTTGTTATAAATGTCGATTGTAAAGGTGCAGAACCTTTCACAGCTTTACAAATTCTTTCTCTGTCCTTCAAAATCATCGACAGAGTAGAGTGTGATAACGGGTAATGAAATTTTCTTTCCTTCTTCGTATCAGTTAAGTCACCATTATTTTTGTGTCAGCAATAGCATTTCTTTCTTGGCAGACAGAGGAGTAGATGACAATTTCATGTTGGTAGATATCTTGGGGCAGGGTCTTTCAGGAAAAATTTCAAAGATACAAATGGACTCAAAGCTGTCCCTTGAGGTGCTTGAGGAAATACTAGCCTTGCTGGGAGCTGGGGTGAAAATTCTTGTACGCCAAGCTAGAAAAATCTCCCAGGCTGCCAGATGTGGAGCAGTCAACGCCAAACATACCAAATTGTCTTCATAAAATTCAACAATTGTACGTAGCATCAGTCATTATTATATATATATATATATATATTAGGTCGATGCAAAAATAATAATGTCATTTTTTGACGTATTTTTTAACGTCAAAAAACGACATTCTTACGTCATTATTTTTGCACCGACCTTAAAAAAAAGAAAAAAAACAAATGAAAACTACAGACAAAAGTTCATTTTCTCCAACAAAAGACATTCATTTCTGTAGTTCACTGCCAACAGCAAGCAGAAATATTTCTCCTCCCGATGATGGCCATTTCGGTCGAAACTAGTCGAGGAATCTAAATGGAATAATAATAAAAAAAAACGAAAGAATATTAATCTACAACCCAGTGTGTCTAATGATTTTAATTTTTTATTTTCTTATTGTTCAAAATATATATATATATATATATATATATATATAATCTGCTAAAAAATGTATACACTCTTCTGGAAAGGATAAACTTGTATAGATGTTGCAATACGAAATTTATTCGGACATCATGAGATTAATACAAGTTACCTTTGGACTTGACAATCACAAGAGATGCTCAAAATGATGACCTTTAGCTTACGGTACTTATTTATTAATATGGCAAACTACTGCTTCAACAACATTGGACAAAGGATATAGTGGGATTGATCCTCATGTATTTTCATTTCCTTGTCTAAGTGCTGCCAATGAAATGCCATCTGTCAAAAAAAAAAATATCATACTGCAGTAAACAGTGTCATTGCATCTTGATAAAACAATGAAAGACAAGTTTTTCCTTTCCTGAAGTGTATACATTTTTTTTTAGAATATATATATATATATATATATATATATATATATATATATATATATATATATATATATATATGTATGTATGTATGTATGTATTTTTATTTGGGAAAAGTTATAATTGCTTCAACAAGAGAAAAATATATATTTAAAAAACAGAGAGAAACCATGGTTATAATGTAGATTTGTTTTAGTGTATATATTATATTTCATTCTTCCTATTATGAAGAATAAAATGCAATATATACACTAAAACAAATCCGTATTATAACCAGAAACGTTTGCGGCTTTTTCTTTTTTTTTTTTTTAAATATTTTAAATATATTATATATATATATATATATATATATATATATACATATATATATGGCTGGATAGATGTGAGTTTGTGACCCTGGGTTTCACGCTTTAGCGATCGTCAGACAAACTGATTAATTTTTTTAAAATTTGGGTTTATGTAGATTGCGTGTATTGGTGTTATTGTGGAAGTGGTGGGGGAAACTTCGTCGCTTATGTCATCGTACTAACACAAACATCAATGTATGCAGATACATATACATACTTGGTCGTCCATCGGGACTCATACATATATAAACATATGTGGGCAGTTTTGGATATGACATATGTATGTATACGGGTGGTGTTGTGTCTATACATACGCATTTGTATGTTGAAATTTAAAAATTGGAAGTGTGGCAGAAATGTCTCGTGAATGTATACATGTCATATTATTTATTTTTCCACTGAATAATATTTCCTCGCATGTATGTATATACGTGTGGTGGGGTTTGTGTAAAATTATGATAGGTAAAAATTATTATTATTTATATTTATTTAAAGCTGGTTATTTGTTTTTGGTGACTGTGTATATGTAACAGGTAGAAATTTGTAATCCTTATTGGTTAATTTATATGGTGATGTTTAATATATAAATAATTATATATATATATATATATATATATATATATACTTTTCACACACACACACACACACATATATATATATATATATATATATATATATATATATATATATGAGAGAGAGAGAGAGAGATACTTAATATCTTATTAGGCACCATTTAAGCTAGCTCCTGCAGAGGACTCTTGATTGGGCCTTCATCACAATAGGTAGGGAAGAGTAGATGCGATAGGCAACAATAAAATACAGAAAAACTCAAAATTGATCACTGCATTTAAGTATTGCATTAATATTTAAGCTTACCTTTTAAAAGGTTCAACAATAATTCTTCGGCTGCCACTTAATTTAAAAACAGTTTGATGTATGTAGGTCCTAACTGTCCATACAAACAGTTATGTTTATTTCATAAGTGAATTTCACTTTCAATTAATGTTATTCTCAAATTTATTTCCAAGTTGTAAAAATTATCGTACAAAAAATTTGCCGCAAAAAATTATGTACAAAAATTGCTGAAAACAATTGTAGTAATGAAAACTTGGGAATCCAAAATTTCAGGATTGCAAGTCCAGATCCAGCCTGGAATGTTTTTAATTTGCTCACAGAGTTGACCTGATTCCAAAATGGTATATAGACATACACATACAAGTTGTGGTACTTACCAGAATGGTCATGTGAAAACAAGGTTTGCTTACCTGGACATTATTCACCTTCAAAGTGCTCCCTTTTTGAAGATATGCATTTTGTGAAGTGATAATGCTTCTACTGAAAACATTCTTGGAACATGTTTTTAAAATAAATCCTACAATAAATGGGCATTGGCAAACACATGCACAAAATTCATTAAAGATGTGCCACAATTGGAAGGAATTGTATAAATCTAATAAATTTGAAGAGAAACACATGTCAAAAATAGTATTTAAATTTAATTTCATCCAATGAATCAAGGGAACCAAAATTGGACATTTTTGAGGGAACATGTTCACATGGGATTCACTTCAATTTGCAAGGCTGCAAAAATAAATGTTTCTGTTTTTCAGGTGTTAATGTTGCAGTAACCTGTGATTATTCTTATAAAGAACTATAAACAGGTTCTTGTTTTTAAAAAGAGAAACACATTAGAAACTATTTTAAGGGAGGTGATGCTGGTGTGGGGGGGGGGAACCACCTGCCCTACCTTAGCATTTTATTGACTATTTTGAAATGGAGTCTGTCATTTGACACACAAACAAGAAGTGACAAAATGACCAAACATCAGAATTATGTTTGGAATCCTTCTTTTTTTTTTTTTTTAGAAAAAAAAAATAAATAAAAACATTTCACACCAAAGAAAGGCAATAAAGCCACTAAAGTCAAAGGATCTGATATTTTATATTCATGATAACCATTTCAACTGTAAAATGAGATGTAACTACACTAATATTTGTTAAGTTGAGGTTTGGTTTACTTTGTTTTGTTTTATGGCATATCAACACCTCAATGGGTCATTTAATGCTGACAACTTTTTTTATTTCCTGGTAGTATTTTTGCTTTGTTAAAAATCTATTTCTGTTATTTTTTTCCTCAAAAATGTATAGCTAGTAATATTTTTTCAAAAACGTATAGCTGGTAATATTATTTTTTGGTAATAATTTTTTTACAAACTATTTCTGGTATTAAAACCTATTTTTACACTTTTATAATGCTTTTTACCTCAGTTTCAGGGTTAACTATTTGCCCATAGCAGTGACCCTAACAGGTGCTACCACCCTGTGTCAGGGTGGATCTGGGAACACCAGCAATTAAGAGGTGGTTCTATGCTCCACAAAACCTCCTGATCAGAGACCTTGCTGTTGGACGTAGTTTATCGTCTTACCCAGGACTCAGGTGTAGTTTATCGTTATCCCAGGACACCCCATTGCAAATGTGCAGTCGGTGTATTCTACAGCCCCAGCTGACAGGGCGATGTTAAGTTGAGGTGAAACTTTGTATGTATATAATGTTAGTTTCTGAGAAAGAGTGCATAATTTGACATGGTCAGTCAATGAATGAGGCCACCTTAATCTGACATGATTAGCCGCTGAGCGGGGCCACCGTAACCCGACACAAGTAGCCGCTGAGCAGGGCCACCGTAACCTAACACAAGTAGCCGCTGAGTGAACCCTCTGTCATATGGGATGTAGCAATTTTGGAAAGTGCTTAGGACTATTTACATGGCCTGATATTATCAATAAATCACTTATGCTAAGATTTGAACCTAGGTCTTGTGACCAGTATGCAAATGCTGTAACCACTCAGCCATAATTCATATATCTTCGTACATACAGACCTTGTGCAAATGTTTTTTTTATTTATTTTTCTTTTCTTTCTACAGCAAATGAGTTTCTTTCATTTCTCTCTCCATTGCCTCATGATACAGGATCCCTATCTGACTCCCGAAGAGCATTTGGCCCTTCCTTCCAAAAGGGCAGCTTTTTGAATTTAAGGAGATGCTGTTCCAGACAAACCTGAGCAACAAATAATAACTCAATTAAATCAATTGTTAATCATTTATTGATTTTTAATTACATATTTTTTTTTTAAGTTATGTTCTAAATCTGCAATGTGATTAGTAGATATCAGCTTTGGATAAAAAAGCCAAAATTATTTGAGATGATTTCAAAAGTTAAACACAAAAAAAAAGTCCAGGCCCAGTTAAGATCGTGTACAGTGGAAGGAAAAAAAAATTAGCAAAACAGAAAAACAGATGAGCAGGAGGGGTGAGGCAGAGGTTTGCACTTTTGACACCCACCTCACATTTTACAAATTTTTTTTTTTTTTTTAAAGGAAGTATATAGGAAAGAAATTTGTAATTTTTTATTTTATTTTTTTCCCCTTTCTGGAAAGTTCAGGTAAGGATTTTTTTTATTTTTTCCTTTCTGGGAAGGTCAGGTAAGGATTTAAAAAAGAAAACACCTTTTTAAGAAAATTAATTTTAATTACATCATGAATATGCCTCCCCCTTTTTATTTTTCTTCATTGAATTTCTTGAAAGAAACATAAAAAGTAAAGCAGCAAACATAAAAAAAAAAATTAGTTGACCAATGTCCTTCATTTTTAAGATTAATAATTTCTTTTTAAATTAATTGCTTTTAAACAAACAACTGGGTGTAGATTTAATCACAAATTATTAACAAAGACATATATATATATATATATATATATATATATATATATGAAAGCAGATGTGCCTTTACATGTACCTATATGAAAAGCACAGGTGCACATATTTTTTTTTTCCTGGGCAAAGATTGGGGATTGAATTATTGTTTTTTTTTTTTTTTTAAAATGTCTCTGTTTTCAGTACTTAACAATTTTCAATATTGTTTTTTTAAATTTTAATCCTAAAAACATTACTATAACAGGAAATAAATTTACTATGATAAGTTAGTGCAAAGTCCTCAGCGCTAAAAAAAAGAAGCCCTTCCTCCGTCCTCTGAAAAAAAAAGCTTGTCAGATTTTGGGAGGCAGGCTACTCTGAGAACTTTTACACAACAGCTCGTAAAATTTATTAAAAAAAAAAAAAATAAAAAATAATAATAATTTCATCATATTTCTTGAAGTCAACTTTATAGTAACAACAATTCTTCTTTATCTTGTAAAGATAATATTTTGATGCAGTTACAATTGGAAGCAAGGTAAATTTTTAACATTACTGATTTCCTCACCCACCCTCCCAAGCAAATGCAGACATTACCTTAATTATTTTATGTGTATATACAGACACTGGGGTAGAGGAGGAGGGGGGGTTACAGTTAGGTAGAATAGTTTAAATTAAGGTTGGGGGTCAGGGTACCTTTACTTTCAATGGTTTTGTTATTTGTCATCCGATTCAAATCTCCCGCCATTATTCATTCTTGTTTTTATCATCTAAACTGTCCACTCACATCCCTACATTATTTTTTTTTTCCCTCTCTCTACAATCATCACAGTATCCAGTATCAGCCATTACTCAGGCCTAAGACTCTGTGCCCACATGTTACCCTTAACAACAGTTCAACTTTGATTGTTTTGGGGCATGGGTGGAGCCAGGAGATCTTTGTATTCATGTAAGGCTTCCTTAAGGGCCTTACAAACCTGAGGAGATGAGGATGTTGTGCATTCAACCAGAGACGGATACAGATGAATCACTTGATGCCACACAGTTGGCTCCACTGCAAAAAGAAAAAAAAAAGCTCTCTCAATTTTCAACTTAAAGTGTATCATCTACATTCATGCTTGCCCCTATAGTAGAGATCTAATTTTTGAATATTTGTAAATTCTTATTTTTTTTTAAAAATCATTCAATTTCTAGTGAAAACCATAACCTGTTATTGCTCTAAAAATTGCGTACAAATAAAAAGAATAAAATGTAATATCTGTATTATAATTCCCCAATTTTTGTCTATATTTCTGAGATGGGGTATTATGTACAATATTGGGACTATTGTCCTAATCTTTGTCGCCATATTTATTACAACGTTTCGGCCGTTGTACACTCTGGCCTTCTTCAGGTGGTTGGAACGTCGAACTGAACCTTTTATTTCACTCACTCGGGTAGACTGTTCTAGTTCCACATGTCATGTTGTATATCAGTTATCTTCTGTTAATTTCCCTTTGAAAGTTCTCCACTGCCTTAACCAGGTATTGAACTCATATTCTTTGGGTCCTGTCACTGGATCTAACTAATGCCTTTATCCACTGTGCCATGTAGTGGATCAATTAACAGGAGATAACTGATAACTGACATCCATTAAACATGGCACATGTTATAGACAAGCGTTTATTTCAACAGGAACGTGTGGGTTTGGGACAGCTACCTTGTGGTATAGTTCATAAGCTGGCTTCCGATCTGGGTTGATCTCTCATAGTAGTTCTCACTGGTTGGCGTGGCGCTTCTCCTGCTGACTGCTGCCGACCGCTCAGCCTGACCGTGACAGGTCTCTTCCTTGGCTTTCTGTTGACTGCTGTTGTACTTCCCCGTGTGACCCCTTTTATGGCGTTTTTTATAGCTTAACATGCTCGAAAAACGACGCGAGTATAATTAGGAGTGAAGCATTTTTATTGGTTGAAAAATAGAAACACTTTAAAATATTATTTTATTTTTCGACCGGAACTCGTGCGTCGGGCTTATGCGTAAACGACGATATTTGCCTGCAAATCAGCTGAGATATGTCTTATTTTATAACACACATGTAACTAGAACAGTCTACCCTAGTGAGCGAAAAGGGTTCAATTCGACATTCCAACCACCTGAAGAAACATAATAAATATGACGACAAAGATGAGGACAATAGTCCCAATAATCTAAATAATGTCTCCAATTTTTGTTTGGAGTTGTGGTTTGTCACCATAACATGAGAAATTCTAGCAAGATGTTTGTCTGGGCATTTTAACAACATTGTGCTAACTTTAAAAATAAAGCAATTTTGATTTGCAATTTAATGTATGAGATCTACATTCATACTTAGTGATCTGATTTTTTTAATGTTTTTAAATTTGTTACAAAAACTTGAAAGAAATTCATCAAAGTTAATTTCTACATAAAATAACAATACCTTACTTTGCTTTAAAATGGTGTGACTAAACACAAAAACTTACATTGACTTCTACCTTAAGCCAACCACTCCTAAAAAAAAACAAAAAAAAAAACAACTTACCATTGATGGGTGATGCTTTCTTTAATGACAACAGTAATGTTGTTATGGCTTTTAAAACTGAAGCAATTTCTGCTAAACGTGGCCTTGAAAAGAGAAAAAAGAAAAGAAAATAACAAAGATTTTACAAGCAACTCAAAACAGCTTTCTATTTTTTTTTTTTTTTTTTGTGAAATCAGAACTTAAAGCCAAGAGTCTGGAAGTAGTTGTAAAACAATTTACACCAAACCATTTATGGACAAGGCTAGACAGAACTTGCCTGAGGCAAGCAATATATTATTGTTTGAATCTTGAATGCTTCAGGGCAAATAAAACAAAATCTGCTAATTGAAGACATCAGCTCATTGTAGAAATTGTCTTTCTAACAATATGACCGGATAAAAGATCTTAAAATAGCGGAAGTCATTTTAGATAGAAAGTGAAATGGCAATGAATACTAATGAGAAAATCAGAAATATTTTTAAATGTCTCCACTCTTGTGCAAAAATGCAAACAGTAATGATTGTTATTTAAAAGATAAAGTTTTTTTATATTTGATTTACTTGTTTTTTATAAAGTTTTCTCTCTTCATTCTTAATGAAAGCCAATATTTTTTTTTTCATTTTCATAGCTTATTAATGTATAGATGTATAATATAGTCCTATCAAACAGAAAATATATGATATACAATAATGTAAATTATTCTGTTTTAGCATCAGAAATACAAGGTCATATTAAAACTCATACACAAGAAAATACAGTAGGTGGTAGAGATACTCTGAACATAATTGTAGGTGCATCAATTTAATAACAAAGTCTTAATTATTACATGAAGAACTACTTGAACTATCAGAAAAGCTTGATTTACATAGGAAATATATTCTAGTAATAGTTTGAACAACCAAATAAAATATGGATAGAGACAAGGTTTAGTTAATAGACAAAAATACAAAGAGAGTAAAAGATTTATTTGACCTGTACAGCAAAACAATCCTAAAAGTACAATCAGACATACAAGAAAAACTGTAGCCCAGATGGCTAGAGTTGAGGTGGGTGGGTGGAACCAAGGACTGCAGCCCTGATGGCTAGAGTTGTAACCAAGGACTGCAGCCCGGATGGCTAGAGTTGAGGGGTGGGGGTGGGGGTGTGGAACCAAGGACTGCAGCCCAGATGGCTAGAGTTGAGGCTTGGTGTGTGTGTGTGTGGGGGGGGAGAACCAAGGACTGCAGCCCGGATGGCTAGAGTTGGGGGTTGGAACCAAGGACTGCAGCCTGGATGGCTAGAGTTGGAGGGGGGTGGAACCAAGGACTGCAGCCCGGATGGCTAGAGTTGAGGGGGGGGTAGAACCAAGGACTGCAGCTCGGATGGCTAGAGTTGCAGGTGGGGGGGGGTGTGTGGGACCAAGGACTGCAGCCCGGATGGCTAGAGTTGAGGGGGGGATCAAGGACTGCAGCCCGGATGGCTAGAGTTGAGGGTGGGGGGTGTGTGGAACCAAGGACTGCAGCCCGGATGGCTAGAGTTGTTTGGAACCAAGGACTGCAGCCGGATGGCTAGAGTTGAGGGTTGGGGGGTGTGGAACCAAGGACTGCAGCCCGGATGGCTTGAGGGTTGGGGGGTTGGAACCAAGGACTGCAGCCTGGATGGCTAGAGTTGAGGGTTAGGGAGGGAACCAAGGACTGCAGCCCGGATGGCTAGAGTTGAGGGTTGGGGGGGTGTGGAACCAAGGACTGCAGCCCGGATGGCTAGAGATGGCGGGGGGAACCAAAGACTGTAGCTCATTTGGATATTTTCTACAAAACTAGTGATATAGTAGTGAGAGGTTTGTAATATTTCATCTGTGAGAAAAGGGTTATAGGGAGGGAAATAATTCATCACCCCCAAGGCTGCATAGATACTTTTGGACTCTATCAAGAAAGTGAAGAGTTGGCAGCTCCAGCCCAGATATGACAGCAGTATTCCATTTTTGGTTTTTGAGTATAAATTCGCCTTTGTCAATACATTTATTCCAACATTTAAAAATTCAGCTGTTGTGTCAGGCTTATTGATCTAAAATGATATATACAACTTTTATTGAAGAGGAGAGGATATTGAAAGAAGAAATGGACTCAAGATTGGAGGCACTTACCTGGGTAATGGACACTTTCCACTCAACCGTTCATCTTCCACATAATTCTTTACCACTTCTTGGCATCTTTGCAACAAAGACTGCACGGCCATTTTGGTCAACGAACCTTCATTTGCACTGCGGGTAATGAATGAAAACTGCAACAAAGTTTCAAAACATCCTTTTGCAAATTCTTCACGCAACTTTCGACTTGACTCTGTGTCTGCAACAAGAAAAAAAAAGTTAACCTTAACACTTTCAATGCCGAATAGTAATGGTGGGATTAAATGTTTCCTTATAAGGAAACCTTTGGTACTCATTAACCTAACAGCAGTCAACCAGATATGTGTCATATGTGATACATGCTTAGGCGATCATGTATCTTTTGATACATGACTGACGAGGCAGATTTTTTCCCACAGTAGGTTGCCATTTTTTTTTCTGCGCTAGTCTAGTTGCCATCCAAGGCTATAGAACCTGGTCTGTTCTGCTATTTACCCATAGCTGGAGGGAGAAGAAGAGGATTCATACCTTTCCAAAGGGTATTAGCACGTAAGTGAATGTAATGGACTAGAACTCAAACTCTCCGATTCCTCAATCCGAGCCGGCAATAAATTCAATGTTGATACAAATTCATATCCAACATATACAAAAAGGTCTGTTGTAGACAGAATTAGATACAATGTTATGTCACACGAACAGTTGACACTTTGGCCAGAGAGGCAATATAATTTAACAATAATTATATAATCAGTTAGTTATGTGACATGTGTGATACACGCTTATGCGATCATATATCCTTAGATACATGACTGACGAGGCAGATTTTTCCCGCAGTAGGTTGCCATTTCTTTCTGCGGTAGACCACTTGCCACTCAAGGTAGTGGGCTAGAGTAAGAGGCACAGTTTATGCAGACATGTGGGGAAGATAACAATTAATACTAGACTTGAGCAAGTTAAGATTGTAGCAATTGAGAAAACATCCAGAGTACAGCAGTTCACAGGAAGACACCTACTCAAGTGGAACTTACATCACACAAATGGAATACGAAGGGAATGAAGCCATGAAGGTTGGAACTAAGGAATGTAGTCAGCCAGTCTGTGAGAAAGACAACAATTCTAAACACTGTAAAAGACAATATGGAAACCAATCATTGCCAAGACATTCTGATAATCCACAAATAAGTATCTGTGATAGAGCCATGATAGCCTGTATCCTGAACAGACATAGCATTCAGTAATACACAGTTATAGCTAATATGACTTAATGTCAAATAAACAGTGTAGAGAGTAATTAGTCTTGGCTAACAGCCAGTCTATGAGAAAAACAATAACTGGAAAAGGCAACAGAGAAACTAATAATGCTTACTAAGTCTTAGTCATTCACAGATAAGTATCTCATAAATCATGATTGCTTACATCCTTATGAGACATAGAATTAAAAAATACACTATTATATCTAATACTACTTAATGTAAACTGTGTGCAGAATAAAAATAAATAAATAATTATTTTTTCAACAAATTTTTTTTTTACAAAATTTTAAAGATTTCATTTTTAGCATAATTAAGAAAAAAAACAATTTTTTTTTTTAAATTTTAATTATTTTTATAAACTGAGGATGTTGATTTCCAGATTAAAAGTTGTAAACACAAGAAATTTTTTACTATTTACATTATTCGGACTATCATCTTTGTTGCCATATTTATTACGTTTCAACCAATGTATGCTCCGGCCTTCTTCAGGTGGTTGGAATGTTGAACTGAACCTTTTATTTCGCTCACTCGGGTAGACTGTTCTAGTTCCATGTGCCATGTCTAATGGATGTCAGTTATCAGTTATCTCCTGCTAATTTCCCTCTGAAAGTTCTCCACTGCCTTAACCGGGTATTGAACTCACACTCTTTGGGTTCTGTCACTGGATCTAACTAACACCTTCATCCACTGTACCCTGGGTCCTTGAGGTGACAAAGATGAGGAAAATAGTTCGAATAATGTAAATAGTGTACATAATACCTTATCTCAGAAATATAGACAGATATAGAATTTTTTTGTAACTAACTAATGTGTACATTATTTACATTATTCGGACTATTGTCCTCATCTTTGTCGCCATATTTATCCCAACGTTTCGGCCGTTGTACACTCCAGCCTTCTTCAGGTGGTTGAAATTTCGAACTGAACCCTTTGCTCACTGGGATAGACTGTTCTAGTTTCACGCGCCATGTTTAATGGATGTCAGTTATCTCCTGTTAATTCCCCTCTCAAAGTTCTCCACTGCCTTAAGAAGGTATTGAACTCACACTATGGCACAGTGGATAAAGGTGTTGGTTAGATCCAGTGACAGAACCCAAAGAGTGTGAGTTCAATACCCAGTTAAGGCAGTGAAGAACTTTCAGAGAGAAATTAACAGGAGATAACTGATAACTGACATCCATTAAACAGGGCACGTGGAACTAGAACAGTCTACCCCAGTGAGCGAAATAAAGGGTTCATTTCGACATTCCAACCACCTGAAGAAGACCAGAGTGCACAATGGCCAAAACATTGTGATAAATATGGCAACAAAGATGAGGACAATAGTCCGAATAATGTAAATAATGTACATAATACCTCATCTCAGAAATATAGACTAACAAATGTGTGTTGAAATCCTTACAGTATTTAGTATTGTTGAAGTTATTGCAAACATTTTTTTGTTGAGATTTACAAACCCTACTCTCGCTACTGTGTTTATCTTTACAGTGCTAGTACTGTGCATTATATTTTACCAGAATTAAATATATATATATATATAAACTCAAAGAAAAGATATGCAAAAAATGATATTGTGTTTTTATTAAGTATTTGTTATTTTGATCAATAAACTATTTTTAAAATAGTGGGAGTATTTTGTTTGTTAAATAATAAAATACTTAATTTTTCAAAAAAAAAAAAAAATGAAAATTTATTGTACTAAGCTATGCACTCAAGTAAAACCAACTGTACTTTTTATCTCATTACCTGTTTGCACTTCACCAAATTTGGTTTTCATCACCCAATGTCTAGCTATTTTAGATGGATGGATTAATGGAAGAATATAGATTCTTAAATGGTTCATATTTGCAAATTGCAACATTTTTTTTCAACCTATGTACCATGGTCCAACTGTATTTAATCGATATTCCTTTAAAAAGAGGATAAAAATAAAATATCTTATTTCCAATTTTTGTCTCCTGCTCTAAGACCAAAAGATATCAGAATCAAGCGATATGTAAGTAGATAAAAAAAGAAAGCAAAAGCTTACCAATGAATGTGTCTGAAGTGGCCGAGTGAATGGAGCCCTTGTTTAGAATATCCATAATCTTCATAATGAAATCTTTTGGCATGGTACCAGCATAAGGCAAAATGTCATCTCTTATGACTTGAACAACCTGTAGAGACAAAGAAAAACAATATTATGTATTTAAAATCATTATAGCAATCATCTTCTATGTGATATGCCCCTTCAAAACATTGATGAACAAGGCTCTCCACAATTTGCTATCCTTTGTAGCTCTTAATAACTTTTGTCTTTTTGACATCTCTCCAAACTCCTGCTCCACCATCCATTCATCCAAGCTCATTATTATTCTTCTATGTACTGTGTCCCTTCAGAATGTTGGTGATCATGGCTCTCTACAACTTCCTATTCTTTGTAGCTCTTAATAAATGTTGTTTTTTTCTTATCTCTCCTAAACCTTGCTCTGCCATCCATTCACTCAAGATCATTCTTCTTCTTCTATGTGTTGTGTCTCTTCAGAATGTTGGTGATCATGGCTCTCACAATTTCCTATTCTTTGTAGCTCTTAATAATTTTTGACTTTTTGCCATCTATCCAGCATCCATTCACTTAAACTCATGCAATGCTTTCCTCTGTCTTTCTTGTGAATACCAAAATTTTCAAGCCCACTTTTCCTTATTAATTACCTCTGAAAATTCAACTATCTCTTCATGATGTTAACTAGAACTGTCATCTTTGTTGCCATTACCTCTAGAACTTTGTCGTTACTCACATATTCCAGCTATAGTATTCTCAGCATCCTTCTGTAGAGCTACATTTCTGTCGGTTGAAGTCTCTGCTTCATCTCAGAGGAAATTGCCCAGCATTCAGTACCATATACGAGGACTGATATTACATAACGGTTCAGTACTTGTTTCTTTGTTTCCAATGATATTTCTCTGTTAATACTTTGCTTAGCTTTTGGAAGGCATCTTTCATTGTCCCAATGCACAATGGCACTTCCCAAATATTGTTGTACCAGTTTCAGTATGTCCAATGTGTAATTTGCATGTTAGGCTCTCCCTTTTGCTAACAACCATGCATTCTTCTTACACTGTATCACATCACATTATATACTGGTAAAATCTCTTAGTTGCAAAGTCCATCCTTCTTTGAATTTTTTTAGAGTGGTGCTACAGAATCACAATTAAAGAACTGGACCAAATCTTTTCTACAGATGTTTTCATGGCAACTGATGAGCTTTTTTCCCTTGTACATCAACTACATGAATAAGCATGCTACTAGATTGGCATCTAGGTCCCACCCTTTTACTGTTGAAATAGCTAAATGCAACTACTATTTCTATTTCAACAGTTTATTTACTTGCACTTCCTGCCTTTCGAATTCCCTTCTGCATCCCTGATAGTTATAATCTTCAAAAATTTAAATGCAACATCAATCACCATCTTCTGCCTTCTTGAGTCCTATCCATCTTTTATCCTTCCTCAATCCACCCTTCTATACCCAGTCTTTTCTCTCATGTTCATTCTCTGTAACCTCCTGCAAACTAGTGGCATTCTTGCCTTGCTTGGGGCAAAATGATTAAAAAAAAAAAAATTTTTAAATAAAAAAAAAGCACATTATTTGAGGACTTTCATCAACAGCAGCAACTAAAATGGATGGCATATAGAACTTGAAGACTTGAACTTCCACACTACTTCAAATGATCCTGGGTAAGATGATAAACTACATCCAGCAGCAAGGGCTTTGAGGAGTGTGGAACCACCTCTCAATTGCTGGTGTTCCCAGGTCCACCCTGACCCAGGGTGGTAGCATCTGTTAAGTTTCCAGCTATAAGCAAATAGTTAACACCCAAACTTGTGTAAAAATAGGTTTTAACACCAGAAATACTTTGTAATAAAAAAAATTATTACAAGCAATAATTTTTGAAGGAAAAATTATTACCAGCAATACTTTAAAAAAAATATACCAGCAATACAAACAGTTATACATTCTTTGAAAAAAAATATGACCAGCTATTGATTTCTTCAAAGAAAAATATTTCCAGAAATAGATTTTTGAAGAAAAACATTATCAGCAAAAAAAATTTTGTCAGCATTAAATAACCCATTGAGGTTGATATTTTTTTTTTCACCCGAAGCAAGGCGAGAAGCCACTAGGATGCAAGGGGTTACAGAAGATTTGGAGCAAGATCAGATAGGAGTGATAGGGGAAAGGATGAGGAGAAGGATAGTGGATAGATCAAGGCAACTGGAGATGTCAATTGACATTACATTTGAATAGCTGGGGATTATAGCTCTCAGAGAAACTGGAATAGGGAAGGGAGTTCCACAGGCGAGAGGTACGAGACATGAAGCTATTGGAGTAGAAGAGACGGCTACATTTTGGAGTTTTGACAGTGAAAGGGTGAGAGCGGGATGCCAGCCTCATAGGGTGCTTGAACTCATGAAGTCTGGGAACCAGCGAATGCAGCTCCTCGGAGCAATTGCCATGAAAGTATTTGTAAAAAAGACAGAGGGAGGCGACGGCGCGTCTGTGAGAGAGTGACTGTAGATAAGATGCCAGATCAGGGCCAATTATATTGCATATCCACCTCTGGCGACTATCAAGAACCCCGAGGCAAACAGAAGGGGCTCCAGACCATATATGGCAGCAATACTCCATGGAAGGGCGAATTGTTGATTTGTAGATCTGAAGGATCGATTCTGGGGAGAAAAATTTCCTGTTGTGGCATAGGGAGCCAACTTTCCTTGCGGTGGACGAAGCAATTGACTCAATGTATTTGTTCCATCTCAAGTCAGCAGTCAACGTGAGACTGAGCAGTTGAGCGTCAGACATTCTAATGGAGAGCAGGAAAATTGATGTAAAACAAAACAAACTACTTCAAAATAAGAGAAAGCACATTATTTGAGGGTTTTCAGCAAGAGCAGCAACTAAAATGAATGACATATATAACTTGAAGTCTTGAACTTCCACACTACTTCAAGCAAAAGGTTAGGAAGGAAACCCCCATTAATAGTGGAAAGAAATATAACAGCTACTGAACTTATGAGTGAAAAAAAAGTTTATATATTACATTCTATGACAGTTAATCAGTATAACTGATAAATCAAGAATTAGTCCCTAACTAGTTGAAACTGCTGTCCTTCAGAGCCTGTGTAAACAGAACAATCTTCTTCTATGATGGGCCCCTTCAAGACATAGACAATCATGGCTCTCCACAATTTCCTGTCCTTTGTATCATTTGTCTTTTTTCTATATTTCCTAATCCCTGTTCTGTCAACCATTTACACAAGCTCGTTAGGAAGGTTATACTTTCTTCTATCTCTCTTGACTTCAATATGCCCTGTGAGTGTAAAATTTCCCAAGTCCTCTTTCCTCATTATGTGCTCTAGAAATTACAACTTTCTCTTTCTTGTGCTACATATAAGTGATTGCTTTGTTTCCATAGAAGCCAGTCAACAGATAGTCATATAGAAACATTCATTATTATTGTTTGATGTTAAAAGCACCATAGTGTTTGTTTTCTATTTATAACAGTGGACACATTTCAAGTTGTTTGAACTTCCAAGGCTAACAAAATTGTCAGAATTCATTTTTGGCTAGTTTCTCTTTCATCTCATTTTTGTTGCTATTTTATGATTGTTCTTACATTCAACAACCATTAAACAGGCAAAATGTAAGAGGAATAAAAGATAATTAGCTTTCTGATTGATGCTGCCAATTCAATGGTCATGGAATCGAAAAACATTGCAATATGAAGCAATAACATGACAAAAAGAACAAGTTAAAAATCAACAACAAATTTTCTTAATTAAAAGAGAAAATATTTGCTTTTAAGCCCAGAAGTTGAAACCAATCCCAAAAGACATTTTTTAGGGGAGGTATGATTTTTTGAATAGGATTACATGTATGTGGGTCATGTGCTACCCTTATCTTTGCCTCTAAGCAAATTTTCTAGGAAGAGAAAATAAGCATCTAATTCTTGTATGTCAAATTCTGATGAAGTTAACTTGAAAAGCCACCCCAAAAGACAAATATAATTCCTGAGAAAAAAAAAAACAAAAAGATTTATGAGGTAATTATAATGCTAATAGTAATATTATGTTTCCTTATAAGAAAACAATCAGCATTTATTGACTGAACAGTTTGTACTACTATTGGCTGAAATTTCTAAAATCTTTTCTCTTCCTTATTTTTTCAATTTTTCAAGAAAAAAAGTTTCTCAAGTCCAATAGCTGTTATCGTCATTCCAGTATTATTTTTTTGCCTGTAGTGAAGTGAGACCAAAGTAGTGATCATGGTCGTCATTTGTAATTCCATCATAGTGCATATGTTGATGCTTTTGCATGTGCGAGGGCGCAACTGATATAAGGGCATATTCTTTTTTTCAGGACATAGTTTTTTGAATCAGACAGTTTGGGAACAGGCAGTGGATTGATAGCGAAAAAGACGTGTGCTGAGATTTGCTTGATATTGGAGCACAATTCTTGATTGCAACATTTCCTTCTGCACCCCCACCCCCTGGATTTTACAGTGTTTTTTTTATTATCAAGCAGTTTGTCTTGATTTGATCTTGGATTTCAGTGTTTTGATCATCAAACAATGTCTTTTCAAAATTAAAATACTACTTTAAAATCAACTACACTGCCTAACCTTTCATTTGATATAATGCAGAAACATCTTAATTATTTTATTATTTTCTCTTTGAGTTACCTGCAATATTCAGTTTATCTGTTGCTGCTGTTGAAAGTCCAGTTCTTTATGATTCTATAGTGCCAGTCCACAAAATTCAAAGAAATGTGGTCTGCCCCAAGGCACATAGGGTTCACTCACTCAAAGCCATTTTTAACCATTGATCTAAGAATACAATTGTATGCAAAATGTAATCTCGACCCATGCTCTTAGCAATAATTAATATATGCTCCATCTGGATACAGTTTGGTTTGATTTATGGCATATCAACCTAAATTGGTTATTTAAAGCCAACATTTTTTTTTCTCTTGGTAATATTTTTCTTTCAAAAATGTATTACTGGTAATAATTTTTTTTCTCAAAAAAGTATTGCTGGTAATATTTTTTTTTCAAAAAACTATTGCTGGTAATATTTTTTTTTCAAAAAACTATTGCTGGTAATATTTTTTTCTTCAAAAATGTATAGCTGGTAATATTTTTTCAAAAACATATTGCTGGAAATATTTTTTTCTCAAAAACATATTGCTGGAAATATTTTTTTCAAAAAAGTATTGCTGGTAATATTTTTTTTCAAAAATGTATAGCTGGTAATAGTTTTTTTTCTTCAAAAATTTATTGCTGGTAATAATTTTTTACAAAGCATTTTTTGGTACTAAAACCTATTTTTACACTTTTATAGTGTTTGACTCCAATTTGGGGGTTAACTATTTGTCCATAGCTGGGACCCTAACAGGTGCTACCACCCTGGGTCAGGGTTGACCTGGGAACATCAGCAATTAACAGGTGGTTCCATGCTCCTCAAAACCTCCTGATCAGAGGCCTTGCTGTTGGACATAGTTTATCATCTTACCCAGGACGTGGATGTAGTTTATCGTCTTACCCAGGATGTTCTGGATACAGTAATAAAATAAAAATTCATTCTTCAAACTTATGATTACTCTAGAAAATGTTCATGTATCTATCAGTGTATATACAGTAATTTCAAGGAATGCGTGGCATCGGTTTTTGTTGAAAGCACCAAAAGAAGTAAATAGTAATAAAATAATCAGAAAAGTCCAAAGAATGAGACTGTGGAGCTCTGTGTAGAAATCTCAAATACAAATTTTTCCAATCTGCATGAAAGAATCAAGCCGTCAATTGTTCAGCAGGGAAAAAAAGGATCCAGTTCTCTTAGAAAGTCAAAATGATATTAGGCAAAACAATTAACTTTTTCAAAGTCGTGCAATGGTAGATGCAAAAAGGGAATGTAGGTTAGGAATAAATAAGGAAAAAAGAAAAAGTTAAACTGTAAGAAAGGAAAAGTAAAAAGTGAGAGTCAAAGGGAAGGAGAAAATATTATATTCAATACTCTAACACAGCAACAGTTACAGGGGTCATGTAGTAGCAAATTTTGTTTCCTATTGGACAAAGATTTTGTGAATACATCTAATTTTGCAGGCAGTGATGATGACAGATTTTTTTTTTTACATCTAGAGAGAGAAAGATCATTCAGTTATGTACCATAATACCAGAAATAGATTTTTGACAAAACAAAATATTACCAGAAGAAAAAAAAATTGTCGGCTTTAAATAACCAACTTAGGTTGATATGCCATAAACCAAACCAAACCAAATTGTATCCAGAGGGAGCATATATTAATTATTGCTAAGAGCATGGGTCGAGATTACATTCTGCATACAATCGTATTCTTAGATCAATGGTTAAAAATGTGTTGCATGCATAAGTGATCATGTATCTTTCGATACATGACTGGCAAGACAGATTTTTTAACTTAAATTTTAAATTAAAGAAGAAATTAAAAACCAACCCAATAATAAATTAAAAATATTTATTTATATTATATATATATATATATATATATATATATATATATTTATTTATAAATTCATGAATCATTCATACAAAAAACAAATAAGAGGTTAATGATTTAAATGGCAAGAATACATCTTCGCAAACAATATAAATAAAATACACCAACCCCGAACCTGTATATGAATGATATGATCCCTGTTCATAAATTTCAGTTGCATAAGGTCTTTTAATTTTTTACAAGCTTTCATCTGTTCCTACAGGCATCCTCAGGTATGGAAATAGATTTGTTCTTGTTTTTACTTCTCAGTAATAAGAGAACAACGAAAATAGAGATGTAATCCGAAAAAATGCTATGAGAAATGTGTTGTTGTTTTGGAACGTGCGGTCGCAATGCTGAATTTGAATTTAAATTTACGGTTGTGCGTTTTTGTACAAAAGAGAATTCTTTTTTACTGGTAGATATATATATATAAAGAGAGGTAAGGGATTAATAGAAAGAGAGGGAGATATTCTAAGTAGAGGTAAGTTTATAAATTATAATTAATATAGTATAAAAGGTTTTAGATGGCAGTAGTGACTTCAATCAGTTTTGTGCCATACATGATACAAGCTTAGGCGATCATGTATCTTTCGATATATGATTGACAAGGCAGATCTTTTTCCCTCAGTAGGTTGTCATTTCTTTCTGCGATAGACCAGTTGCCATCCAAGGCTATAGAACCCAGTCTGTCCTGCTATTTACCCATAGCTGGGGAGAGAAGAGGATTCATACCTTTCCCAAGGGTATTAGTACATAATTGGATGTAATAGATGCAACTGGGATTCAAATACGTTACATTCACTTACGTGCTAATACCCTTGGGAAAGGGTATGAAAAAAACAAGGTAGAATGAATGAAAAGAAGCTGAGAGAGAAATGATGGAAAGAACTGATCATAAACAAGAAAAGAGAAGGAAAAAATGAATGAAAATGGAGGAAGAAAAGCAAAACGAAAGAGAGAAAGAAAAAAGAAAGAGAGATGAAAGAAATGAAAGAGAAAATAAGAGATATGATAAGAAAGAAAAAATGGGAATGAAAAAGGCAAAATAACAAATGGAGGAAAAATTAACAAAGAAAATAAAAGAAAAAAAAAAAGAGGAGATAAAAAAAAATGTATCTCCACCAACAAAATGTCTAAGAATCTGAAAGTTGAGGGGGCAACCTAGAGTCCAGACAAAAATCTCAGGGGTGACATGGCTAAACCCACCCCCATAGAATCTTCAATTAACTCCACATCAGAGAAAAAAATTCAGGCAGACCAAGAACTCTGACCATAGACCATAATGACTTTATTCTCAAAGACCCAGAAATAAATCTAGTCTACAAACTACTGCTTTATCCCCATAAGACTAAAAGGAGAATAACATAATGCCTGAAGTAAAAGTCAGATTTATACATTATTTACATTATTCGGACTATTATCCTCATCTTTGTCGCCATATTTATTACAACGTTTTGACCGTTGTACACTCTGGCCTTCTTCAGTTGGTTGGACTGTCGAACTGAACCCTTTATTTCACTCACTGGCGTAGACTGTTCTAGTTCCACGTGCCATGTTTTTAATGGATATAAGTTATCAGTTATCTCCTGCTAATTTCCCTGTGAAAGTTCTCCACTGTCTTAACTGGGTATTGAACTCACACTCTTTGGGTCCTGTCACTGGATCTAACCAATGCCTTTATCCACTGTGCCATGTGGAGAACTTTCAGAGGGAAAATTAACAGGAGATAACTGATAACTGACATCCATTAAACATGGCATGTGGAATCATCTACCCCAGTGAGTGAAATAAAGTTTCAGTTCGACATTCCAACCAATTGAAGAAGACTGGAGTATACAATGGCCAAAACGTTGTAATAAATATAGCGACAAAGATGAGGACAATAGTCTGAATAATGTAAATAATGTACATAATACCTCATCTCAGAAATGTAGACAGATACTGAAAGGCCGAAACTTTGTAATAAATATGGCAACAAAGATGAGGACAATAGTCCGAATAATGTAAATAATGTACATAATACCTCATCTCAGAAACATAGACAAATACTGAAAGGCCGAAACTTTGTAATAAATATGGCAACAAAGATGAGGACAATAGTCCGAATAATGTAAATAATGTACATAATACCTCATCTCAGAAATCTCTGAAGGGCCGAAATTGTATAAATATGGTGACAGATGAGGACAATGAAAATGGTGTACATAATACTCATCTCAGAAATATAGACAGATAAAAGGCTTTGTAATAAATATGGCAACAAAGATGAGGACAATAGTCCGAATAATGTAAATAATGTACATAATACCTCATCTCAGAAATATAGACAAATACTGAAAGGCAAACTTTGTAATAAATATGGCAACAAAGATGAGGACAATAGTCCGAAATAATGTATAATGTATCTCAGAAATATAGACAGATACTGAAAGGCCGAAACTTTGTAATAAATATAAGCGACAAAGATGAGGACAATATGAATAATGTAAATAATGTACATAATTCATCTCAGAAATATAGACAGATACTGAAGGACCGAAACGTTGTAATAAATATGGCGAAAAAGATTAGGGCAATAGTCCGAATAATGATTCAGATTTATACATTTAAAAAATAAAACAATCTATGCTCGTGAAGAAGCTATTTTATATTCATTCAGATTCTTGTATCGTCATTTTGGCTGTTTTTAATCACAAAATGTCAGCCATTGTACTTAGAGGTCTCCTTCAGGTCTCTGTCATATTTAATAACCTTTGTAAAAATCTAATACAGATTTGATTCTGCCTTGATTATGTATACTTTGCTTTCTGGCATATCTGATATCTTTCCTGGTCATTTCAGACTTTACAGTTATGATATTTCTTCATGTCTTGCTGCCATTTTATTCACAGAGTCAATACACTCCTGCATTTGGATATACTAACAAAATATTTGCAAAATTACCAGTTCTATAGCATTCCTACTTCTTGCAATGGATTTCAGATTTTATCTCCTTGTTTCTGGAAGATTTACTCTTCTACTTCACTTAGGGATTGAACTCACAATTTCTAGGTAATGAAGCCAATATTTTTAGCCAAGAGACCATAGAAAGAAAGCATGCATTCTATTATACAAACTATACATATGTGTAATAAATACCCAGTCAGTTTAAGTCTAACTTCCATCTACTGCACTACACATAGATAGATTTATTTCTTCATTACATGTGCTCATTACAGCATGCGAATAAATTACCCTTCTGCCAAGATAAGTGATAGCTTGGCATTGACAGGGACATGAAACCACTGATAAGTCGAAAGGTGAATATAAGGTAAGTAAAAAAAAAAATGCTAACTGGAATACAGCATGTATTACAATTATTTTTTTTTTACATACTTTTAGACATTGTACTAGTTTTTTTTTTACTTTTTTAACACGGATGTGTGTTGTTATTAAAGCTACTAATAACTATATTCAAAAGCTAGCACTTGCCTGTAACTTCACTATATGAATGTCAGGTTGCATTCATTGATAAGATTCACCAAACCATTAGAGAGGAAAGCAGCTTATCTCCTGTAAATTAAGCAACTCAAAGAAACCATTATCTACGGTAAAAGCAGATGATATCATACAATCTTATTCTCTCAATCTTGCACTTATTATATATATATATATATATATATATATATATACACAACAACACATAAATACCCCCAGGTCCTCTACAAAGTCAACACTCAGAGGCGACAGGCTGTTTCATGCTAGATGCAGTCAGCCTGACGATTACGCCTAGCATGAAACAACCTGTCGCCTCTGAGTCTTGACTTCAATGTTCACTGCTTTATATTTATGTATATAATAAATTTGGGTATGTAATATATATATATATATATATATATATATATATATATATATATATATTGTATAATAAAACAAAACAAGAATGCAACAAGAACATTGCTCAATATAAAAAGTTATCTTCTTAATTCTTGGGGTTTCATTGTTCTCTCCCCTTGATGAATATTTTTTCTCATATTCTCTAACACTCAGTAACCCCTTGTGTCTTAGTGGCTTTATTGCCTTGCTTGGGAGTGAAATTATTTTAAAAATTTATACAAATAGAGTCAATATAATAAATATAAGAAAATTAATGCTCAAATATCAATGCCTTTCCATGACTTAAAGTTTCAGGCCTCTTGATTTCAGTCACCAATATAACATGAATTCTCTTCTTTTCTACAGATATTTTTATGGTAATTGCCCTAACAAGCTTTCTTCCTTCGTGCTTCAGCTGCATGAAATTAAGCATGCTACTAGATTGCCAATTAGGTCCCACAGTTTTACTGTTGAACTAAGTAGATGAAACAGTATGTACTATTCTAACAGTTTCTTTTCTTGCACTTCTCACCTCACTTCCTTCCAATTTCTTGCTTCCCTGTTGCCCGTAATCTTCAAGCATTTAAATGCAATGACAATTGTCATCTTCTGTCTTTCGAAACATTGTTTTTTATTGTCCTTTCCTCACTTATCTTCACTAAAGTCTTCTCATTCCCTTTCATTTCCTGTAACCCCGTGCATCCTAGTGGCATTATCAGCTTGCTTGGGGTGAAACAATTAAAAAAATAAATTATGAACTATGAAACAAACCAGACGAACTAAAGATTGTGAGACAGCCATATAATTATCTTGATGTCCACATGAAACAGAAAAACAGTAATATGCAAGTATTTTTCTCATATATATATATATATATATATATATATATATATATTATATTCTTGACTCTCCTGTCGAATTCGACGTATGAGGGTCAAGCAGATCAGTTCCCAGGAAACCGACAGCCCGACAACAGCACTTGAGATTTGATTATAATGGTGAAGGTTTCGTGCAGGACCATCCACACTTTTTGAAGGGCCGAAGACAGAGAGCTGGTGCACTACATGCTACAAGCTAACCCAAACGACCCTCCTCGGGTTTTGAATTCAGAGTTGTCCCTCTCCTAAACCAGTTGCCATCCAAGGCTATAGAACCTAGTCTGTCCTGCTATTTACCCATAGCTGGAGGGAGAAGAAGAGGATTCATACCTTTCCTAAAGGTATTAGCATGTAAGTGAATATAATGGATTCAACTGGAATACGAACTCAGCTCTGCGATTCCTCAATCCAAGCCGCTATCCATGACTCCACCATGCCTCCATATATATATATATATATATATATAGAGAGAGAGAGAGAGAGAGATAGAGAGAGAGGGTGTGATGGATAAATTTCATCTAAATTATGCAAAAATGAAAATAACACTGACATCCCATTTTAACAGATATATTTACCAAAATTAAACAAAATATGAAATACTAAAGAATAAATTTATCCAATAAGATCACAATAGGCTTCACCCATAACCTCCAGACATCTTTGGAATCTCCTGCAACTCTGCTGGACTGTCTCCTTGTTTAAGTTGGTGAATGCTGCCATAATCCTTGTCTTCAGTTTATCTTTGGTGTTCCAAATGCTCTGCACTATCCTCAGATTGACACCCAGACACTCTGAAATGTTCGTATTGAAACTTCCAGCATAAATGACAAGTAGTACAACATGCTGTTTCCAAATTTCTGGCTGAGTGAATTGTGTCATGGTGCTCTTTTTCTCACAGACAGTACCCAACTGACCCTACTATACTCTTCACTTGACAAAATCAAAAACAAACAATGCTCATGTGCAAAATTAAAAATAGAAAATGGCATCAATTTACCCATCGCACCCTATATATATATATATATATATATATATTATTATTATATAAAAAATTATAACATAAGTATGTTATAAAATCACTACAAAAATAGCCATTTTGTTTCAACACACTCGGTGTCTTAGACTAAAATGGCTATTTTTTATAGTGATTTTATAAACATACTTATGTTATAATTTTTTTATAAATAATAATTATATCTGCTCTACTTTGTATTGAGCACTCTTTTAAGAATAGTAATTGTTGGTTATTGGAATTCATTCCGTATATACCAATTATATACTTGTTTCATATATATATATATATATATATATATCTTTGATTTGGTTGCACTTTAATATGCAAGCCTGCAGGGAACTTCTTAATACCCAAAAATAAAGATAATTAAATTTTGAATTTTTACTCTTGCTTGCAGAGACATATAAAAAAAAATTATTTACACACAGAAATATAATCCTGTTTTTTTTTTTTTTTTTCATAAAATTTGCTATCAGGAAAACCGTAGGAGATAACTGCATCAAAAACGTGATTAAGATAGAAATTATATTTTTGAGGCAAGTCAGTCTTCCAAACTTATTTTTGATTAATGAAGTTATTTTTTTATGCTGTTGTTTTTTTCCACAATATTTTGGTCTTCTCTTGATATCTTTGGAACATATGTTCTTTAATTTTGGAAAATTGTCATTATAATTCTAAGAGTTGTTCAGACGAGTGAACACATTCTTGGTATAGCCTTTTCTATTTTCCACAATATTTTACTTTCATAAAATCTTTCAAAATAGGGAATTTTAGGGACAAAATAAAGACTTTCAAAAATCTTTCAAATTCATAAAATATTTTAGCCTTTCACAAGAAACCTCTTATAAATTTTGTGAACAGTCAATAATCTTCCCTTCTACACCCTTCTTTAAGTATACAATCTATTCGAAAAGAGAGCTTACAACTGTATGACAGTGAAATTCCAATTCTTGTATGATCACCAAAGTTAAGCAACAGGAAGCCTGGTCAGTGCCTAGAAGGAAGACTGGAAGTTCCAATTCCTGTCGGGTTCATTATATTTACTTATGCATGAATACTGTTGGGAAAGGTATGAATCCACCTCTTCTCCCCCCACCTATGGGTTAATTATTAGGACTTTTATCAATAAAACATTTTTATCTGCAAACAATTTTTAAAATCTAGAAATAATTTCTGGCTTTAAATAACCTGAAAAAGGTCATAAAAAATAAATCAGTTAGATTTAGGGAAAAGAGAGGTCAATTTTTTTTTTGCCAAAAACAGAGTAACATATATTTTCCTATCTGATGTGTAACTCAAGCCAGTGTAAATTTCTTTGTCCAGCAAAGAGAGAAATAGAGCACACAGCTGTGTATAAATATAGAATCACCCACTGTTAATGTCAAATGCTGGATTATCAATATGGCTCTCATTGTTGCGAATGAATGAAACTAGATGCTAAATTAATTGAAAATTATTATCTGGTCATCACCTTTTTCTGTAAATAAAAAAAAAAAACTACCCCTTTCTCAATGTACACCTGAAAAAAACTATAAATGAATCTGTCAAAACATGGTGTTAAAACCAATATTGATCATTAAGATTGGCTGAATGAACTGCATTGAGTTGACATATATAGAAATTTGGCCAAGATTTTGAGACTGCCAAAAAATAAACAAAAAATAATGTCCTATTAATGCTCATCATCTACATTTTGGGGGTAGTAACCATTAATAGAGCATCTTGGGTAAAACAATAAACTACATTCAAGTCCTGGGTAAGATGATAAACTACATCCGATAGTAAGGCCTCTGATCAGGAGGTTTTGAGGAGTGTGGAACCACTTCTTAATTGTTAGTGTTCCCAGGTCCTCCCTGACCTTGGGTGGTAGCACCTGTTAGGGTTCCAGCTATGGGAAAATAGCTAACTCCCAACCTGGGGTCAAAACACTGTGAAAGTGTAAAAATAGGTTTTAATACCAGCAATACATTTTTGTAAAAAATTGTTACAAGCAATAAGTTTTTGAAGAAAAAAATTATTACCAGCTATACATTTTTGGAGAAAAATTATCTTCCTGAACAATATTATCTGGTCATCACCTTTTTCTGTAAAAAAAAAACAACAAAAAAACTACTCCTTGCTCAATGTACATCAGAAGAAAACTATAATTGAATCTGTCAAAACATAGTGTTAAAACCAATGAAAAAATAGACATAAATTTAGAAATAGCAAAAACACTAAGGACCAACATCTTATGGTGTCTTGAAAACATATCAACAGTCGTTTTGTAGAAAAATATAACTACATTATCAGCAGTGGATGTGTCAAGTTCATCACTCATTATAAAAACTGAATTAGTCACAACCTTAACTAAGATCAACAACTGACCTCCATTGTACTTTATTTGTACAAGCATTTCACTTATTACCAGGAAAATTGATGAATAATCTCATATGAATTTGGTGCAGGTTATCATATTTCTCAACTCAGTTTCTCACAACCAAATCCTATATTTTGCTCAATACACTAATCCTGATCACATCTCTAATTTTACAGTAATTCTATCTTTTTATATACTTTCCTAGTGGATTAACACATTGGTTCCCACACAACACACAAAATGGTTGTGGTGGTATGTCTGCAAGGCCCACACAATCTTCCAGATGGTCATTTTCCAATTTCTATTCTATATCAATTATTAAGAGTGGGATATTATAATCAATTACTTTTTGAGATCATGGTACACTAGAAACACATTTTTTTTTTCAAAAAAATTTAAATTTTTTCATATTTTGTCTTATTTCATTTTGGAATCACTACTGTTGTTTTTTTGGAGTCATTTTGTTTATTTTTACATATACAGTGCTCTACCATGCATCGTGTGGCTCATGTTGAACTCGGGGTTGTAAAATGGCCTCAAGTACCAAACAACACACTGGTAGATTGTGAGTAATAAATACTACATATCATATCCTTGCCTCATATATGAAACACTGTAGGCTCCAGAGGCGGATATGCAATGTAGTTGGCCCTGCTCTGGCATCTTGTCTACAGTCACTTTCTCACAGATGCGCCGTCACCTCCCTCTGTCTGTTCTACAAATACTTTCATGGAAATTGCTCTGAGGAGCTGCATTCGCTGGTTCCCAGATGTCATGAGTTCCAGCGACTTACGAGGCTGGCATCCCGCTCTCACCCCTTCACTGTCAAAACTCCTAAATGTAGCCGTCTCTTCTACTCTAATAGCTTCATGTCTCGCACCTCTCGTCTGTGGAACTCCCTTCCTTATTCCTGTTTCCCTGTGATCTTGCTCTAAACTTTCTGTAACCCCTTGCGTCCTAGTGGCTTCCCACCTTGCTTGGGGTGAAATGCTTAAAAAAACAAAAACAAAGTCACTTGTAGTAAAATTAATTAAGGTATAGTGCTAAGGCCCTGGGATGACAAAGGAAATGAGGCTTAGGAGCCAACGTTTAAAGCCTTGGTTTATGCATTTGGTGACCTAACAATTGTGAGTTCAATCCCTCAGCTGGGTAGTACAGATTTAGTGGAAATAAAGTAAGCAATGATCAAAATAAAATAAAAATAAGCAGGGTTCTATCATTGGATATATCAGGTTTGATTAAAATGTATCAGCACTGGTGTTATAAAAACAAAAACTACAACACATATCAATGCAGCATTTAATCTCCTTCAAAGTAGTCCCCTTCTGAAGCCAGACACTTTATGCAGCATAGTTTCCATTGACAGAAGCATTCTTGGAACTTTCTTTTGGGAATAGAAAGCAGCTGCCACATCACATTCACTTGGATTTCCTCAACATCTTGAAATCATGTTCATTTCAAGTGGGATTTGATTTTCAAAGAGAAAAAGTTGCAAGTGGATGAGATCTAGAAAATATAGTGGTTGTCAAACCTGGGGAATGTTGTCCTTGGCCAAAAACTACAGCACAAGCCAAGGTCAGTGATGGAATCTCTGTGATGTCAAAAAACGACCACACTCTGCACACTTTCCTTCCAACCACTGTTATAAATAAGTGAGCAGAAACATTATAACTTTGTATGTAGGCATGATATAGCAGCTTCTCTCTGGATACTTTAGCTCCATTACCGTAACAACATTTCCAATACTTTTTTCTCAGAATTCATACATTGATACTAATTTTCATTGATGACCTTCCAAATATTATCGGTTCTCAACTCTATATCTGTGATGATGACATAGTTATTTACATCTGTTTTAATGTCGAGTTTGATTGCTTCAATAAAGTCAAATTGGCAGCTGATGTAGAAAATGTCCAACAATCAGTTGTTAACTGGAGCAAGAAATGGCTTGTTCATTTTAATGCATTCAAAAAGAAACTATTCTTTTTTAATCATCTTAGAGAACCTTTTTTCAATCCATCAGCATGGCTGATGTTAATCACCAGAAAAGTGACTCATGGTGCCTTCTCAAGCTAATGTTTTCTACTGATATGAAGCGGAAGGATTATATTGAATAAATTGCTAGGTCTGCTGCTAAGAAAGTGGGTTCACTGTGCCATGCTTGACAATTTTTCTTGCCAGAATCTATCTCACACATTAATTGAGGTCACATCTAGCCTAGTGCTTCTGTTATATATCTAGAGATTCTTGATAAAATCCAAAGAAGAATCTTCAATGTTATTGGCCCTGATCTGGCATCTTGGCTTCAATCACTTTTCCACTGTGATAATGTAGTTTCCACTGTGCCTTTTCTATAAATACTTTCATGGCAATACTTCTAATGAACTTTCCTCTTTGGTACCTTGACTTCATGAACTTACACACTGTACTAGATTGGCAGATATCATTTTAAATTTGAAATTGCTAATGATACGAGTTATCTCCCCTGAGCATGGATAAAAAGAAATGACACCTACCTACAGTCATGTATTGTATCAAGAGTTCAGTTCAAAAAACCAAAAAAGATTATTGAGAAATAAGACAACTGAAGAAGGCTGCAGGGTACAACAGCTGAAACATTGTAAGTATAACAACCAATATAAGCTTTGTGCCTTCAAAAGCAAACCATATAAAAAAACAAGAGACATGAGGAAGGCCAGAAAGTACAAGGACTGAAACATTGTTAGTATAATAGCCAAGATGAGCATTGTGGTTTGTATAACAAAGTATATAATAAAACAAAAGACCTGAAGAAAGCCAGAATATACAAAGACTGAAACATTGTTAGTATAATAACCAAGATGAGCTTCATGGTTTGAATAGCAAAGCATATAATGAGAATTTCACATCTTAACATAAATTGTAATAAAGTTACATCACAAAAGATGTTTAATTTTTGTTGCTTTTAGTTTTAAAACTGTCTTGCCATCTTTTTTGTTTTTCTATAAAAAAATTATTGCATAATGAATAACAAAAAGAAAAAGAAAAACAAGGATATTCTGCCAATGGAAGCATGACTGTAAAGAAACATGAATGAAACAAAAAATGTTATTTTCTTATCGGCATAAAACAAAAGCAAAAGTAAAAAATAAAAAAAAAAAAAATGATAATGGCATATTATCAGCATTTGGAGGAGTGTAAATGTTAATTCTTACCTTGCAGTCTACAGTTTCATCTCTTTGAAAGTCTTCAATTGATAATGTTGGTGGAGAGGGGCTGAAAGAAAAAAATAAGAATGGAATAAAGAATTGGTACCTTCCAGATAAACAGATGTAAAGCTTGTCGGCTGATATTTCCTAATAACTGTCTTCTGTCAAATGTTGCCTAGAAGGGGATGGTGTCGTCAAGTATAACTGGCCCATCCTCCTCTAGGAACTTCAAATGTGAAATTAGCATCCGAAATTTTTTTTGAGGGGGATTGCAATGCAACTGATTGCAGTGTGTCTACAGAATATTTTTTACTTGCTCAAAAATATCAGAATAAATGCAACTATAAGTGCTTGTTAATGCTAGTTATTCACAGTTGCACAATCATCAAAAAAATTATTCACTTCAAAATAACATATGCAAATAGCAAATTAAATCTAGTTTCTCACTCTTGCCAAGATTTAAGGTAAACGGTTATAATCACTGAACTCCTCCCTGCTTCTCATGTAGTAGGTATCCATTTATCCGTTTGGTTAAAATGGTGGCAAGAATGAAGTGATCTATCTAAGGTGCAAGCCTGGATGATGGTATATGAAGTCTGTGTGCTGCCCAGACACCTTAGTCATACTAACAGGTTCCACAGGAATGTGTGGCATTACATTTGGGACTGGCTTGGCTGCAGGAAAGTTATCAGATTATCAGTGTTAACAGCCAATAATCTTTGGAGCTCTAATCCATTTTTTGGAGCTCTAATCCATTTTTTCTATCTGGTTATCTGTTTTTGTTTAGTGGTATATTGATATCTATGGATTATTTAATACCAAAATCTGAATGTTTTATACACAATTTTTTTTTTTTTTGATTTTTAAAATAATAGTGCTTTTAGTGATAAAAGTCTTATTAATTAACCCATAGCTGGGATGAGAAGAGGTGGATTCATATCTCTGCCAAGGGTATTTGCAGGTAAGTGAATATAACAAACCCAACTGAAATTGGAACTCAGCTCTTTGGTTAACAAAGAGATTAAATAAAGGATTCAGTTCAGAATTCCTTCTAGGTTACCTGGATTGATATACATCTGAGGAAGGTTGAAGAACACATTGTGATAACAATCATGAATATAAGGACAATAGTCCAAATATAAATAGTGTAAAAGATGAAATTTAATTTAAATAAAATTTTGATCTCCTATTGAAAAGAGGAACACTAGCAGAAAAGAAGGACTCTTGAGTAAACTTTATAGTAAAAATGTTGGTTTATTATTGAAAAGCACACCTCTTTAGCCAAAAATTGTGACAAGTAAGATTATTTTATCTACATAAATTATTTTTCTATGAATTAGAAATCATGTTTAAATAAATTAATAAAATCATGTTAAACTACTTTTGATAAATATTTTTTGGCTTATATGGTTTATATAAAGTTTTATATCATATTTTTCTTTTTTATTGATTCAAAGTGTATAATGTTGCCTACCTGGATAGAATTTTTTACAAGAACTAAAGAAAAAGAAGCAACTGCAAGAAAAACAACTTAAAAAAAAAACGGACATCAAATTCAGAAGAGGAATGAGAATTTTCCAGATGCAGAAAATTAATGTTTTATTTTAAAAACAAAATTTTTTAAATATAAATTAAAACAAAAAACTTACGTTTAACAAAAAACTAAAAAAGAAAATTGCCAACGAGTTTTCAAAAAAAGAAGAAAAGAAATGTGCTTCTTTTAAAGAGAAAATATTTCATAACTAATTGATATCTGAAGTTTTTTGTTTTTCTAACTGAAACTTGCTACTTGAATGCTTAAAAAAATAATTTTTTTAAAAATAATTTTCAAAACCCACTTTATTCATCAAACTGGAAATTATTTTTTTTTCAATATGTTTAGACTTTTAAATAATAAATATAAAAGTGAAGTTATTTCAAATAAAAAGATGAATTTAAATGGAAATAATTACACCAAATTTATCTTTTTATATATTACTACTTGTCTTTTGTGTTAGAGAATTTACAATAAAAGGCACTGACAGAACCTCAAATTTATTTACTTTTCTCATATGTCATGAAGATTTCCAAAAAAGGGTCTGAATACAAATAACACAAAACCAATTTATCGATCCCATTTTTTCAAGACATTAAGTCAATTTAAATTGATTTTTCTCCTGAAATAAAGACTGTAATTTTATTATCTAAATTATTAACTCTTTAACATTCAAGACACTCAAACCTGCCCAATAAATATTGATTCTCAAAGTCTTACTGTTTTTATTGCTTGCTGCTTTATTAGTGATGATATCAACATAGATTATAGGAGATTGATCATTGAGAGGAGATATTTGGTTTGTTTTGTTTTATGGCATATCAACTGCCATGGGTTATTTACAGCCAACAAGATTTTTATTGCTGGTAATATTTTTTTCCAAAAAAATATTGCTGGTAATATTTATTTTAAAAAATGTATTGGTAATACGTATTTAAAAAAAAAAAAAAAAAAAAAATGTATTGCTGGTAATAATTTTTCCTCACAAATTTATTGCTTGTAATAATTTTTTACAAAAATATATTGCTTGTATTAAAACCTATTTTTACACTTTCATTGTGCTTTGACCACAATTTAGAGGTTAACTATTTGCCCATAGCAGGGACCCTAACAGGTGAAACCACTCCATGTCAGAGTGGACCTGGGAACACCAGCAATCAAGAAGTGGTTCCATGCTCCTCAAAACCTCTTGATCAGAGGCCTTGCTGTCGGATGTAGTTTATCATTATACCCAGGATGAGCTGATGTTTAATTTACGTGGTGGGTTTGAAATTTTATAATTTTCATCTGAAACTTGTCTAAGCAACATTTACACAATTTATATTCAGACTGTTGTCAACATCTTTGTTATCACAATGTTTCAGCTATTGTGCCCTCTGGCCTTCATCAGGTGTATATGTATTTTACAAGTAATTCTGAACTGAACCCTTTATTTAATCTATTGGGGTTAACTTTTCTCATTTCACTTCCCATGTCTAGGGAGATCTCATCTCGCTCTTCTTTTTAGTACTGCTCTGTTAAAATACACACTGCCTGGCCCAGGGAATGAACTCACAATTACTATGTCACCAGTTATTATGTCCCATGAAACAATAGCCGAGTGGGTTAAATTGTGGGTTCATGAATTTGGTTTGTGAGGACACAATGGGTGAAACATTGTGATAATGTCAACAAAGATGAGGTCAATTGTACGAGTGTAAGTAAGGTCAATATTTTAATTTTTTTTATTTACAAGGAATTTTTTCTCAACTTTCAAAGTCCTTATATACTAAAATGCATAGAGTTTGGATTTAAAAGACTCAAATCTTATAAAAACACTTCTAGTGAAGAAATCTTGCCAGTATTAATTCTGATTCAAGTGTAGAAACATTTCCTTAGACAAATGAGAAATAACAAAACAAGTGGATAATAAGAAATGACACTTACTGCTTAGAAAAAAGGAATTCTTCAAGAGCTAATGCCAATTCTGGCCACATTCCTTGAAATGCTGCCTCTGTAAAAAAAACAGATATTAACAAAAGCATAAATATTAAAAAATTTTAAATTTTAATTATTAAAATTAATCATATAAATTAAATTATTTATTACATTAAAGTAATTTATTAAAATTAAATGTTTAATTATTGAATTATGGGCAAACTAGATGCCTGTAAGATTATTGCCTACAGTGATGCTTCATTTGCAAATTTAATTGATGGTGGGTTTCAGGTTTGGCGGGGGGGGGGTTTACATAAATGACATGGTTGGTAAAAATGGCATCTCTGTTCCAATTTCCCGTTAATCAAAAAGAATAAAAAGAGTAGTGAAGAGTACGTACGCATGGGGGATACGGCTGAAGCATGTGTATATCATAGAAACATTCTCATAGACTTCTTGGGCATTAAAAATTATAATTGCCTATCTGTTGTAGAACAGATAATGCAGCATTGTATGATTTAGTACATTTGAACACTCAAATAATGGTATTATGTACATTATTCGGACTACTGTCCTCATCTTTGTCGCCATATTTATTACAACGTTTCAGCTGTTGTACGCTCTTCCCTTCTTCAGGTGGTTGGAATGTCGAACTCAACCTTTTATTTTGCTCACTGGGGTAGACTGTGCCATGTGTCCCCAAGGACACATGGCACAGTGGGTAAAGGTGTTAGTTAGATCCAGTGACAGGATCCAATGAGTGTGAGTTCAATACCCGGTTAAGGCACTGGACAACTTGGAGAGGGGAATTAACAGGAGATAACTGGTAACTGACATCCATTAAACATGGCACGTAGAACTAGGAAATTTGACATTCATGTGGCATATTAAAGGCAACAGGAACAAACTGTGAGTGACCTACTTAACAAGCTTATGTGGATGGATAGCAGAAGAGGGAATTGGATGAATAGTAAAAAAAACAATTGCTAAAAGCTACAAAGAATAGACTTATGGAGAGCCATGATCACCCACATCCTGAAGGGATACAGCACACAGAAAATTAATCATATATTTCTAGCTAGAGGGTAGCAGAAATACCTACAACATAATGGTAAGATATTAACTAAATAAAGACACCATTGACACTAATGTCTTACCATTATGTAAGAGCTATATGTGGGTGGTATTTCTACCTCACACAATATAATCCATTAATGGTTTGGTTTGTTTTGTTTTGGGTTATTTAATGCCGGCAAGATCTTTATTACTGGTGATATTTTTTTCAAAAATGTATTGCTGCTAATATATTTTTTTCCAAAAATATATTGCTGGTAATATTTTTCCTTCAGAAATGTATTGCTGGTAATAATTTTTTTCTTCAAAAACTTATTGCCTGTAACAATTTTTTACAAAAATGTATTGCTGGTATTAAAACCTATTTTTACACTTTCATAGTGTTTTGACCCTAGGTTGGGAGTTAGCTATTTGCCCATAGCTGGGACCCTAACAGGTGCTACCACCCAAGGTCAGGGAGGACCCGGGAACACCAGCAATTAAGAGGTGGTTCCACGCTCCTCAAAACCTCCTGATCAGAGGCCTTACTGTTGAATGTAGTTTATCGTCTTACACAGGACACGAATGTAGTCTATTGTCTTACCCAGGATGCTCCATTAATGGTTACTGCCCCTAAAATGTAGATGATGAGCATTAATAGGTCATTATTTTTTTTTTCTTGGCAGTCTCAAAATGGCCAAATTTCTATATATGTCAACTCAATGCAGTTCATTCAGCCAATCTTAATGATCAATATTGGAGAAATAAAAGCTAGTTGACATTTTAAAAAGACTAATACACCATTTGATGGCATATAAGAACCTTCATTACTATTCTCCCTCCCCCAAAAATGTCTTATATATAAATATGACACTAATCTTTACTAAACATATTTGTACCACTTCTTCTGCCATGAGGTGTGTCCACAATTTCCTGTTAATTGTAGATCTTAATGAATTTTGTCTTTTTCTTATCTCTCCTAAACATTGTTCCGCTAACCATTTACTCAAGCTCACTAGATAGGTTATACATTGTTTTCGTGTGTCACTCTTGAAATCAATCAGTCCTGAGAGTGTCAAATTTTCCAAGCACTCTTTCCTCATTATGTGCCCTAAAAATTTCAACTATATCTTCCTGATGTGTAGTTTTGTTTGGTTTATTTTGTTTAACAGCATATCAACCTCAATGGGTTATTTAATGCCGACAACATTTTTTATTGCTGGTAATATTTTGTTTTGTCAAAAATCTGTTTCTGGCAATATTTTTCCTTCAAAATTGTATTGCTGGTAATGATAGTTCTTGAGGACAGTCTACCCCAGCAAGTGAAATAAAGGACACATGGCACAGTGGATAAAGGTGTTAGTTAGATCTAGTGACAGGACCCAAAGAGTGTGAGTTCAATACCTGGTTAAGGCAGTGGAGAACTTTCAGAGGGGAATTAACAGGCGATAACTGATAACTGACATCCATTAAACATGGTATGTGAAACTTGAACAGTCAACCACAGTGAGTGAAATAAAGGGTTCAGTTCGAAATTCCAACCACCTGAAGAAGGCTGGAACATACAATGGCCAAAGCGTTGTAATAAATATGGCAACAAAGATGAGGACAATAGTCCAAATAATGTAAATAGTGAAGTATAAGTTTGTTTCCATTTTCTCTATAATTTCATCAATGCTCACATGTTCTGTCCATTGTATCCTCAGCATCCTTCTGTAGAACCACATTTTTGTTACTCCAACAGGTTCCTTAAGACACCGGAACAAGGAATGTGCTATTTATGCTCAAAATTATTTGTACCCCACTTAAATGTAATGTTAAATGTAAAAGGAATGGATGCTGTCAAATGTGATAATTAGCTTTCCTCTGACTGATGGAATGATAAAAACCTTTGATCAAGTTTTTCCTCTCCCATTCCTGCTTTGTTTAGCACATGTGAAATCTCTGATGTTCAGTGGTATGAAAACGCAACTAACCAATCATCAGAAATCAACAAGTGCACCGAATTCAGACCCCGATGAACAGCTTCGCATTTTCCCCATCAGTGACATCAGGTTCATGTATCAATAAAGATCAACTAAGATTAAAAAAAGGAAAAAAAATGGCAGTTCAGTGAAAAGGACATTTTGAACTTGTAAAGCCACTAAATTTGGAGATAGAGCAACAAAGAGATAAGGGTAAAACATTGCACTTAACTTAATCAAAATCAACATAAGTGGGGGTCCTCTTAATACAATATCAAGCATTTTTCCTCTTTTGATCTTATATTCTGCAGCACTGAAAATTTGTAGTCTTTAATACTCAAAATAACCTCCCATGATATGCATAAATACTTAGATTTAAGTTTGGAGAATTGAAATAGATCAATTTGTTCCCTTATTAAGTTACTTGTCTCATGCAAGACATTTCAGATATCTTTATCCCCATGAAATAAAGACCCTGATATTTTTACCAATATTTTTTTCTTTAAATAAGATACCTGGCATTATAAGTTTCTAGAACTTTTGGATGCCACTCTGCAGCAAAACATGATATATAAATTCTATATATGAGACTAAAGGTGGGTAATTGAATGACAAAGTTGAAAACATCCTATGTAACAGAGTTTGTCCTTCAAAAGTTAATATAAAACAATAAAAATTTAATTAATACATAACAAAATCATAACACCCTAAAATAGGAATTTACAATATAGATGGCAAAAAATGTACAAGAAATGCACTGGTGAAATTTCTAGGATTTTAAATTAAGAAAAACATATGAACACGGAAAGAATCTTGAACAAAACAATGGTGTCAATGCATTAGTCATTCTTGTAATGAGCCTGACCATAATTTCAACTTCAAAAATGATGTTTTAATTAAAATAGAAATGACGATATTTTAGAAAAAAAAACTTTTCACCTGAAGCAAGGCAATAAAGCCACTAACATTGCAGGGGGTTACTGAGTGTGAAAGAATATGAAAAAAACATTATTAAGGAGTAAGAACAATAAAAGAACAGAAATTTAGAAGACACAAGATAATGACTGATACTGAATTTAAATTTTTGAAGATTAAGCTTAACTGGTTTGGTTTGTTTTGTTTTACAAACAACACCTCAATGCGTTATTTAGTGCCAACAAGATTTTTATTGATGGTAATATTTTTTTCAAAAATGTATCAAACTATTTACATTATTCAGACTATTGTCCTTGTCATTGTCGCCATATTTATTACAACGTTTCGGCCATTGTACACTCTGGCCTTTTTCAGGTGGTTGGAATGTCGAACTGACGCCTTTATTTCGCTCACTGGGGTGACATCTGTATATGAATTTTGACATTCCAACCACCTGACGAAGGCCAAAGCGTACAACAGCGGAAACATTGTAATAAATATGGCAACAAAGATGAGGACAATAGTCTGAATAATGTAAATAGTGTACATAATACGTCATCTCAGAAATATAGACAAAAATGTATAGCTGGTATTATTTTTGTTCAAACATTTATTGCTGATAATATTTTTTTTACAAAGTATTTCTGGTATTAAAACCTATTTTTACACTTTCATAGTGTTTTGACCCCAGTTTGGGAGTTAACTATTTATCCATAGCTGGGACTCTAAAGGTGCTACCACCCCGAATCAAGGTGGACCTGGGAACACCAGCAATTAAGAGGTGGTTCCATGCTCCTCAAAAAACCTCCTGATAAGAGGCCTTGCTGTTGGTCGTAGTTTATCATCTTACCTAGGACACGGATGTAGTTTATCGTCATACTCAGGATGAAAGTTTAACCAGGAAACAAGAAGCCAGAAGAGACTTCCACAAGTGAGAAGTGTGAGAAAAGAGACTATTAGCATAGAACCTATGATTACATCTCACCAATTTAACTGTAAATTGATGAGACCTTGGTGCCAATCTGATATTCATAGAGCCTACATACCAGAGAGGAGAGTTCATTAGAATAATTACGATGAAAGTATTTATAGAAAGGACACAGAGAAGCTACATTATGATGGTGAGAAAGTGACTGAAGCTGAGATGCCAATCAGGACCAATGATATTGCAGATTCTTCTTTGGATTTTATCTAAATATATAGCAGAAGCACCAGACTAGATGTGGCAGCAATATTCTAAGCATGGATGATTAGCAGATTTGTAAATATGTAAGATAGATTCATGCAAGAAAAAGAGAAAGAATCAACTTTCCTAGCAGCAGACCTAGCGACTGATTTGATATAATCTTTTCACTTCATGTCAGTAGGTTGATTGATTTCAAGAGTATACCAACTAATAGGTCATCTAATACCGACATGTCAGCGAAAAATATTAGCCTTAGGAAGCGCAAAAAGTCACACTCCTGGATATTAGTATGCCATGCTGAAGGAAAGTGAAAATGGTTCTCTTAGACATTCCTTGCCCCAGTTAAGAACAGAAAGTAGGTCGCTTTTTTTTAGATCAGCTACCAATTTGATTTTGTAGAACAGATCAGGGCAGTGAATGCTGGACAATCTCCTCAAAGATGAAGAAGAGACTTGAAGCAACAGAAATGTGGTTCTACAGAAAGATGCTGAGGATACCATGGACCAAACATGCGAACAACGACAAGGTTTTAAAGAAAATGGAAACAAAAAAGAAACTTATACTTAACATCAGAAAGAGGCAGTTGAAATTTCTGGGGCATGTAATGAGAAAAGAGGGCTTGGAAAATCTGATACTCACAGGACAGATTAAGGGAAAGTGGAAAACAGCATATAACATACTTGATGCGCTTGAGCAAATGGATGGTAGAACAGGATTTAGGAGAAATACCAAAAATACAAAAATTACTAAGTGCTACAAGAGACAGGAAGATGTGGAGGGCCATGATTGCCTACATTCTGAAGGGACACAGCACATAAAGAAGAAGAAACAGCATAGATACCAAGTTGAGAATTGATGTCATCAGGAAGTTTGTCGATGACAATTAGGAAATGACATAGATGCAAGGATAGAGGCCTGGGGGACATTTGTATCAAAGTGCCTTACTTTCTCAGTCTTCCAGGTTCATACAGCATTTCCTCTCTCATACAAAACCAATGTCATTATAGTTTATTTAGAAACAACCAAAAACAAAAGTCGCAAGAAGATGAATGCAATCTGATAGGCTATACATCAAGATGTCAGAAATTTAAAATTGAAATTTAAAGTTAATTGTACCTGTGTTTTCAGCATTTTTCTTGATGTTTATTTCCTTACCAATGTCTGTTTAAATTTTCATTCCCCTGCCTACATATATATGCTTCTGTCACTGACAACATTAGTCTGAAGAAGTTCTTTTGAAGAACAAAACCTGTTGCAGAGAATTTTGTCCCATTTTGTCATTCAATTACATAGCACTTTTTATATGTTGGTGTTTTAATTCATTTTATTTCTTATAATGGGCACATGGCCAAATGGTTAGAACATTTGCATTCTGCCCATGAGTCCAAGGTTCAAAACTCACCATGGTTGATTTGTCAGGAAGGAAACTTCCAGATGTTATTGGACTTGGGAGGGGGGGGCTGATCCCCAGTGTGTGGCACCTTTGGAAAGTGCCTGAAAACCATACCACAGGTTGACCCAAGCCTTGTGAATAAAATTGGGTAGATGGAACCCTTGGGGGCCATCGATAGCTGTGCTAGCATGAAGTCACAAGTCATCATGGCTGAGGGCTTGAGCATGCTGGCCTTGTTCAAATTGTTGATCATGCTAGATAGCATGCTCTTTCCCAGAAACTGTAACTAAGGTCTACTCAGCATAGTTGTAGTATAAACCGCAATTGGGCTATGTGGGTGTTGAATAAACACAAATGCGCCTGAGCAAGCGTCTACAATAGGGATTGGTTAGCCACCCTAGTAGATGGGCATCCTCGAAAACAAGTGGCCAGCTAGACATTTCTTATACAGGTTTCCTATCCCTATGTCTGAAAGTAGAGAATTTCTTTAAAATCCTTTTATAAATTAAAAGCAAGGAAGCAACTGCCATTAATCTTTTAGTGTTCCCAAATGCCAATATATAATCTTGTGCGAGATTTTCATCACTATTGATATTGCTGCAATGATTGCAGTAATGCACCACTTAAATTCTGAAAGGGAATATATGCAAGGTGTTTTAAGAGCCAACAAAAAATTGTTTGATGAAAGAAAAATATGGCTAAACACTTTCATGTTTTCTGTACCAGCTACAACAGTATGAAGAAACAGTTTCTGTGAGGGTGGGGGATCAGGGAACACTCAACAATTTTTCTCATGTAAATTAATAGTAATTGCTTTTTCGTTTTACACCATTTTGGATATAGGGGAACCTGAACTATGTCATTTATACTTTTCATAAAAGCAAACTGATGTAAAGCGTACCTTTAAAATTACCTGCCATAATTAATAAGTAAATTTATAAGATACTGTCCTTTTTTTCATTTCAAACTTTTTTATTTTTCTCATTTTTGGAAAGGTATAGAATAAAATGTTGATAACAGGTGATAAATATTTTCCAGTTATTTCTTTTCTACCTAATTTATCTTCCATTTGATTTTTGTTGATTTTTTTCAAAAATTATCAAGACATTTTTTATTTTATGATTAATTTCATTAACCTCAATGGATTAAAAGATTAAAAAAAACATTAAAAGATAAAGAAATAACCACCAGCAAGACTTGAACTCATATCCTTGGGAGCCTGAGATAGATAACATTTTATGGATATAGCCAGAGAGACCACCTCAACAGGTGAATTACAAATTTAGTTATATACCTATTAGGTTGATTTCTAAGTAATTTCTATTTAGAGGAACTATTTGGAATAACAGTGTATCATCCTAATCATTCGTGAAATATAGGTGATGAAAAATGGGTTACATACACACTTAATCCAACCACCCAAACAGCATAAGCAAGCAATCTAGAGTCTATGACTATTTTCATACATACTTCCTCCAACCACCCAGCCAGCATAAGTAAACAATCTGGAGGCCATGATCTTAACTTATTTACATACACACTTCCTTCAATCACACCCACCAGCATAAATAATCAATCTAAAAGCTACGATCCTAACCAATTTGTATACACATTTTCTCCAAACACCATAAATAAGCAATATAGAAGTCATGACTAGAAATAATCCTTAACAATAAAACTTGAACGGGCCAGTTTTCTTCTTCCTCCATTGACCTTAATCCCCCAGTGACTTATATAGTAAACCTACTAAAGGAGTAATGACCCCCTGAAGATCACTTGAGGCATGAAACTGACAGTCACCATGCAATTTTGATTCTTATATCAAAACCAAAATTTCTTTACATTTTTGGCAGACAATTTTTATAAATACCATAAACCTCAATTTTCATGTCTTAGCCAATAATTATTCAAGTTTTATTCGAATAAATTAAAATAAAATATAAAAGACATGATACAAAGAAATGTCCTCATCTTACTGTTGAGTATTGCAAAATTAATAAGATTATAAGATATGTTTAGATCCAGGTTTTGCACCTTATCTTACTTGGATTTAAACATATCATATAATCTTATAAATTTTGCTATAATCCTTTTCATGTATTGCTGTCTACTGTTGCATCTAGCCAACGTTTGGGGCAGGGATAAAATATATCTTGATTGTCCAATAATGAAAATTCTCATTTCAAATTGATTAAAGAAAGATCAATATTTAGCTTTGTATATTTTTCTGTGTTTTGACTTACAAATCAAAAACAAAGATCTATATACATAACTGTTCAATCAATTCATTTCAGATCAATAGAATTTCTTGTCTGTGTTCAGACTTTATTGTACTTCAATTATTCAGTGATCAAATTGTTTTAACACACAATGCTCTCTCTGCTTTGTAGCATATTGATTTCAATATGATTGTCATAAAATGACAGGCAATATTTTTAATGAAATTCTTTATACAAATATTTATATACTTATATTACTTTTAAATACTTCCTCATAAAATACAGACATATATTTTTCTCTTGTTTTTCAAAATGAAACCGTTCTCTTTTAATCCTCTTTGAGAACTTTTTTTTACCTTCCATCAGCATGGCTGATGCTAACCTCCAAGATGGTGACTCATTGCACTTTCTCAAACTAAAGTGGAAAGAGTATATGAATCAATTGTAGCTAGGAAAGTTGGCTCACTTTGTCGAGCTAGACAATGTTACTCACCAGAATCTATCTTACATATTTATAAGTCTACTATTCATCTTTGCTTTAAATATTGCTGCAACATATGGTCTCATGCTTTTTCTGGTATATATTTAGAGATTCTTGATAAAATCCAAAGAAAAATCTGAAGTGTTATTGGTCCTGACCTGGCATCTTAGCTTCAGTCACTTTCCCACCACCATAATAACATGGCTTCCTTATGCCTCTAAATAGCTTCTCTAAATACTCATTGTTCTGAGTAACTTTCCTCTATAGTATATCAACTTTATGAATTTAAGTGCAGTACTAGATTAGCAAGAAGGTCTCATCAACTTAGAGTTGAATTGGCTGGATGTAACCATAAGTTATATGCCAACAGTTTCTTGCACTTCTCACTTGTGGAACTCTCTTCTGGCTGCATGCTTTCCAGCCAACTTTAATCTTCAAAAATTTAAATGCAATGTCAATCATTATCTTCTGTCTTCTTAATCTCTGTTCTTTTATTGTCCTCTCTCCTTAATATTATTTTCTTTTTCTCATATTCTCAATTTGATCTTCTAAAATTTAAATACAATGTAAATCGTTATCTTCTCTCTTCTTAATCTCTGTTCTTTTATTCTCCTCTCTCTTTAATAATGTTTTCTTTTTCTCATATTCTCAATTAGATCTTCTAAAATTTAAATCCAATGTAAATCGTTATCTTCTGTCTTCTTAATCCCTGTTCTTTTATTGTCCTCTCTCCTTAATAGTGTTTTCTTTTTCTCAATTTGATCTTCTAAAATTTAAATACATTGTCAATCGTTATCTTCTGTCTTCTTAATTCCTGTTCTTTTATTGTTCTTGCTCCTTAATAATGTTTCTGTTTTTTTTCATATTCTTTCCCACTCCATAACCTCTTGTGTCTTAGTGGCTCTACTGCCTTGAATGGGGTGAGATGATTAAAAAGAAAAAAAATATAGGAGGACTGATACATGGTTCATTAATCAGTCTTCCAACTGTATTCATTAGTATTCATTTTGTTTCCCAATCATGGTATATCATACACCATAGAAAAACAGACCCCCCCCACCACCACTGCCTTATTTGGTAACATTTAAAGACACATTCCTAACATCATTGCCTACGTGCAGGTAACAAAGATAAAAACAAAAACTTACCATGTTTTCTGGCTACAGGTAAACCAATGCCAAGGATATTTAAAAGAGCGTTAATGCTCAACATCCAAGTAGTTGGAGAGGGGCATCCATATTTGAGTCCCAGAGGGAGTCGGAAAGTCTAAAGAAAAAAAATAAATAAGATAAAATTATTTTCAAATAATTATTTTTTGAGAAAAATTTAAAAAGCAATGAGACATAAATAATTTCCATTTTAGTGGAACCAGTTGTAAGGACGAATGTCTTGTCCTAACTACTAATCATAAGTGGCAGTTAAATGGAGTATACTAACAGATAGATATGAACAGTCTGAACTAGATAGATAGATATGAACAGATTGAGATAGATGTATAGATATGAACAGACTTAGCTATAAAAAGATTAGATATAGAGATAGATAGATATGAACAGACTGAGATAGATAGATAAATATGAACAGATTTAGATAGATAGATATGAACATAGATAAATATGAACAGACCAAGATAGATAGATAGATAGGTAAATATGAACAGATTTAGATAGATAGATATGAACATAGATAAATATGAACAGACTGAGATAGATAGATATTAAGATAAATAAATAGATAAATATGAACAGACTGAGATAGATAGATAGATAAATATGAACAGATTTAGATAAATATGAACAGACCGAGATAGATAGATAAATATGAACAGACCGAGACAGATAGATAAATATGAACAGACCGAGATAGATAGATCGATAAATATGAACAGACCGAGATAGAGAGATAGATAAATATGAACAGACCGAGATAGATAGATAGATAAATATGAACAGACCGAGATAGATAGATAGATAAATATGAACAGACCGAGATAGATAGATAGATAGATATGAACAGACTGAGAAAGACCGACATGAACAGACTGAGACAGATATAAACAAACACAGATAGAGAGATAGATATGAACAGACTTGGAGAGATAGGAACAGACAGTCAGCTCAAAATAGATATAAAATAACCCACAAGTTGGCTCTGTGGGTGAGGTCAAAATAGAATATATGCTTGAGTAGGCACCTGCAACAGGGATTAGCTTGCCACCCTCAAAAACAGGAATACCCATTACTTATTCATACATGGAATTATTTAAACTCTTAACTTTGTTGCTATAGACTTCAGCTTTGTTTAAATGTCTGCCACTGTTTGGTAACTGCGTAAAAAATTTGGAAATCTATTCTTTATTTGATTCATGGTGGTAAATTTTTCTCATTCTATTTTTTGACAATAGAGGTTATCTAGTATTAGTTATTTTTTTCCGAGTTTTCCTTGTGATGTGGCTGCTGTGTATTTGACGTAACCAGAAGAAATAGATTTCACTTCTTCACACCGGAACTGATGTTAGTTCTAATCCTGTTAGGAATAACTGCAAAAACATCCCCCTCCCCCAAAATTTAGAGACCCAACATACAGATGCATACTGAGGTTCTTCTGAGCCAATAAGATATTCTTCTTGTTGGAATCATATGATCCATTATGTTCTTTCTTGGAATCAGAATGCAATGATCATGGGTTTGTATCTCTTTTATGTCTTAACCCTATTCTTAGTGAAATATTTTTTACCTCATTACTGATGTTTCGCCGACTTTTCCCTTGCATATATTGTTTGCTTAGTATTATTTTTTTCTGGCTTAGAGCCACATCCTGCTAAAACACCAGTTCCCGTACAATCACCAAAGTTAAACAACGTCAAGCCTGGTCAGTACCTAGATGGGTGACCATAAGGGAATGCCAAATATTGTAAGTTTAGAAGTGTGAGCGGTGTTATGGTTAATGGCTTGGAATTGTTAATCAGAGAGACAAGTTCCAATTCCCATTGGATGTCATATTCACTTATATGAAAATAACCTTTGGAAAGGTATGAATCCACTTCTTCTTCATCTATGGGTTAATTAGTATCACTAAACCATTGTTATCTCAAAAAAAAAAAAAATCTTACAATCTAAAACTATTTTCTGGCTTTAAATAACCTGCAAATGGTTGTTAAAACATAGAAAATCAATCAATAAAATACTGATTAGCTACACAGACATGTTTTTTAGATTTATTTACATTCTCTGGAATATAAATGAATAGAAACTACCATGGCCATGAAGTGAGGGTTCAGTTTAAATAATGATTTTAATATAGAATTGACCCCCCACTTTATATCCATGTTATAATTTTTTGTTTATCAAATTCTGATCATGCATGAATCTAGTTCTTCTCCCACCAAATGTGGGTTAATTAGTTAAGACCTGTATCACTAAACTAGCATCTCTAAAAAAATAAAATTATTACAATCTAAAACAATTTTATGGCTTTAAATAACCTGCAAGGAGTTGACAAACCATAGAAAATGAATGAATCAATCAATCTTTTCTTTCTTTCATTATTGTTTATTGCAAACTTTGCCAATTCTGTTTGTTGGGCATTTCTGCCAATTAAATTTAAACATGGCCAATTACACTACAATTGAAATCCTGATCACGAAATAAACTGAAAAGTTTGTCGCTGAAATTAGCCAATAATCAAAGAATTCCATAACCAAAATAGAGGATAACAGTTGAAGAACCAGAAGACTTCTCCTGGGGTCTGTGAATGAAAACCAGGTGAACACATTGCTATCAAGAAATTCCAGCCGAAACGGAAAAGAAATAGACATCAAGAATGTCTTATGAAGACCGATTCCAAAAAGTTTGCACTAAGAAGAAATTACAAACCTGACAGATGAAAGAATGAATTATACTAGAATTACATGGACCAAACACTTTTGGAGCCAAGTAAATTAAACTGCTAAATATATTAACAGATTCAGGGTAACATCTATCATCACTGGAATTTTTTTTTCAGATCAAGTATCAGTAAAAAGAAGTTTATTTTAAACAGCCTCATCAAATTTGTCGTTTCAATCAAAGATATGTCTTAATATTTCAGACTTGTTGATGAACCATCCTTCTACATTTAGCACCCAATGATATTACACTATGCCAGATTGTATTTGCAATAAAATTGGTCTTAACCAACTGAGGTTAATCATATTCTCAGGATATAATTAGATACACGTGATTAGCCAAAAATTTGGGGCCACCTTCTGGATTTAATAATTTAATCCTACCTTCTTTGGTTTAATTAGTTCCTACTATGGCCAAGTGGTTAGAACGTTCACATTCTGACCATGAGACCTGGGTTCAAACCTCACCATGGCCGATTTGTGAGGAAGAAACTTCCTGGTGTTATTGGACTGCAGGGGTTGATCCCAGTGTGCGACACCTTTGGAAAGTGCCTGAAAACCTGACCCAAGCCTTGTGAATGAAATTGAGTAGACAGAACTCTTGGATGTCATTGTTAGCTGTGCTAGCATGAAGTAACAAGTCATCATGGCCGAGGGCTTGAGCGTTCTGGCCTTGTTCAAATTGTTGACAGACTGATGTTCTCATACAAACATTTTGAAGATGAGCAAATTTATGAAATTTATGACATCTATAGGGATTAGGAATGTATGGCTCTACCTTGGCTATTGTGTAACCTATCTTTATTTTTTTTGGTAGAGTTGGTTTGTCGAATGTCAAAATATATGTGTTGGCGTTTATTACCGTGTCATTTTCTTTTTACTTGGCTACATTAAAAGATAACAGAAGCGAAAGGAACGATAAAGTGAAAGAGGCCAGGGAGGGACTGACATGCAAGGTAGCAGAAATCTAAAGACAGTTAAACATACGCACATTATACATACATGCCTCATGAATGTGTGGATGATACCGCATGTGTACATACGTAAGTGTATATGTTTGCAACTATTTGTACTTGTATGTATGGGTATATGTGCTTTGTTTTTGTTTGATGTGTGTGTGTGTGTGTGTGTGTGTGTGTGTGTGTGTGGTTCGTTTGTGGAACAATTTTCAATAACAGTTTCAAACCTACATGTCATAATTTCATCCATTGCACTTCGGTTGATTTTTTTCACTTTGAAGTATTTTGACGTTCCTTGAGGAAAAGTAATTTTTGTTAGATGTTTTTTAATTTTAGATTTTCTTTTGTTTTTCTGATTTCTCAATGTTTATTTTCATTATGGTTTTAAATATTTAGGTTGACAGGGGTCTGCATATGTAATTTTCCTTAATTTTTCATTAATGGCTTTCGTCCAGCCCGTGACCTGTCATTATAACACGATCCAGCCGGCGAGGTCAAATGAGTTGCCGACCCTTGTTCTAAACCATAATACCAAGCACTGTCTTACTGAGTGGATGAGAGAGCTGCATATTTGCTATTTCAAATCCTGATTTTCCAACTTGGAAAATAAGCAACATAAGCTTGGATCCCCACCCCTATTGTGATATGATACCAACTTTGGTCATTACAATTCCAACATTAATAATCTAGATAATACAAAATGTAAAAAGTTGATGTGCTGAAACAAAATTAGATAAAACTGCTTACTTTGATGATATGCTGTAACACATGGGCTTGTATAACAGCTGGATGTTTTGCTGTTGTGCCATAGAGCTCCACAACCATCTCAATGGTTTTTTCAGCAAATGGAACAAAATTCATTGTTACCCAATCAACCTGAAATGAAGAAGAAAAAATGATTCAATGAGATTTTTCTAATTTCCATTGCAAAAATTCAAAATAACCAATTAAAATTTTCCTAAAAATATAAACTCAGCCTTGTGGAATAAAAAATCATGACTGCAAAAGTGCATTCTGTTTACAGAAAAAAAAACAGTTTATAGTTTGTTTAATGTAAAAAATAATAATAAAAATAAATAAAAAATAAAGTAAAATAATCAAATTAAGTAAAAATAAACAAATGAACACATGTGACTGTAATAATAAACAAATGAACATATAAACACATGTGACTGTAATAATGACAATCAATAACAAATAATAAAGTAATTAATAATAAATAATGAGTAAAAAAAAGTTAAGCAACATTATAAAACATTTATACCTTATTTTCAAAATATCACAAGTTATATAGTTCAGGAGTATTTTAAGATATAAGTTTTGCTTGCTTTATTTTCTATAAAAGTATTTTATTTTTTTCAGCTATCTTATTATTTGGGCAGTAGGTACATTTTTGAACACCATGTTAAGATTTTGTGCTTGATAATAGTTTTGCTATGTATATTTTTGTACTTCTTACATTCTATTAAGATGTTTGACTGTGAGAAATTGGTTGCAGTGAGTACACTGAGGTCTAGTTTCTGCCTTGAGTATGTATGTATGTATGTATCAAGTGTGCACATGTGGCCTGAGTATTGTGCTTAAGAATGAAACCGACTGACACCATTGGGTATTGACCACAACGTCCACTTTTATATTATATCAATTTTATATAATTTATAATTGATGTAATATAAAAGTGGACGTTGAGGTCAACGACCCAGTCTGATTGTGCTCAAGAATGAACCAAACTATTTTCAGGCCATATGTATGGGCATGTAGCTGGCTGGTTCAAGTCTCACCACGGTTGATTTGTCAGAAAGAAGACTTCCTAATGTTATCGGTTTGGAAGGGGATGATCCCAGCATGCAGCACCTTTTTAAAGTGCCTGAAAACTATACCACTGGTTGACCCAAGCCTTACGAAACACTTGGGAGCCATTGACAGCTGTGTTAGCACAAAGTCACAAGTCATCATGACTGAGGGTTCGAGTGTGGTGGTGGTGTTCAGATTGTTGGTCACAGGAGATAACATGCTCTTTCCCAGAAACTGTAACTAAGGTCTGTGCAGCATAGTTGCAGTATAAACCATAGGTTGGCTCTGTGGGTGTTAAACAAACACAAATGTGCCTGAGCAAGAGTCTGCAATTGGGATAGGCTAGCCGTCCTAGTGGGCAGGTATCTTCGAATACAAGTGCCAACTATTATTATTTTATATATATATATACACGCACACATTTTATATATATATATATATATATAGGAGGCATGGTGGAGTAATGCACAACAGCTTGGATTGAGGAATCGGAGAGCCGAGTTCGAATTCCAGTCGAATCCAGTTACATTCACTTACATGCTAATAACCTTGGGAAAGGTGTGAATCCTCTTCTCTCTCCAGCTATGGATAAATAGCAGGACAGACTGGGTTCTATAGCCTTGGATGGCAACTAGTCTAGGAGAAGGACAACTCTGAATTCAAAACCTGTGGAGGGTCATTTGGGGAACTTGTGGCATGTAGCCCACCAGGTCTCTGTATTTGGCCCTTCAAAAAGTGTGACTGGTACTGCACAGAAACCTTCACCACTACAATCAAATTTCATGTGCTGTTGTCAGGCTGTCGGTTTCCTAGAACTGAGCTGCTTGACCCTCATACATCATATTCGATGGGAGAGTATATATATATATATATATATATATATATATATATATATATACATATATACACACACACTTATATATATATATATATATATATATATATATATATATAAAAAAAAGTGTGTGTAGCATCTTATGTCATATCTGGATTCAGTGCTTCAGAATTCCAATGATTCAATAATGGACAATTTTCTTTTTACTCACTTTTTTTTCATGAGGTACAGTAGTTGTGTCATTGAGAGAGAAAGGGAAATAAAGGGGATCAATTACTCATCACCACCGCATAAATGGATTGTCACATTAATGAATTTGGATGTAACAAGATGACTTCACCCTTGCTACTCTTTTATATCCAAAACTTAAACAAAAACAATCCATCTAGTTCGGGTCATCAGAGTTCTGACCAGTAGTTAGCTATTTTGAGTCAGTCTATAGATTCTTTAACAATGTGGCTATGTGCATACATCAGTATGAAGCCACAAGTCATTGTAACCAAGAGGCTAGGCATACAAGCATTGTTCAAACTGCTGATCATGCTAAATTATACACTCTCTCTCTCACAGAAATTGTAACTAAGGTCTGCTCAACATAGTTGCAGTATAAACCACAGGTTGATTCTGTGTGTCTTGAAGAAATGTAAATCTGCTTGAGCAAGCATCTGCAACAGTCAGCCTAATAGACAAGTAATAAACAACTTAGTCATTTTCAAAAAGTTTGGAAAACTCACCACAAAAATCATGAAAATAAGATTTTTCAATTTAAAAAGAATGCATTTTTATATCATAAGTAAAAGCTTACTAGATAATAAATATGTACAAATCTAAGTTTCCAATGTATTTGTTTTTCATCACAGTCTTGATCCTGGAAAGAATGGTTCCTTTCTTTTGCATTAGACAATTTTTCTCTCCAGAGTTTATCTTACATATCTAAAAATCTACCATTAACCCATGCTTAGAATCCATCCTGGATATAACGATAAACTACATCTGCGTCCAGGTTAAGACGATAAACTACGTCCAACAGCATGGCCTCTGATCAGGAGGTTTTGAGGAGTGTGGAACCACTTCTTAATTGCTGGTGTTCCCAGGTCCACCCAGACTTGGGGTGGTAGCACCTGTTAGGGTCCCAGCTATGGGCAAATAGTTAACCCCCAAACTGATTATGAAAAGCATTAAGAAAGTGAAAAAATAGGTTTTAATACCAGAAATACTTTGTAAAAATTTATTACCAGAGATAAATTTTTGAAGGAAAAAAACTATTACCAGCAATATATTTTTGAAAAAAACTATTACCAGCAATATTTTTTTTTAAATAATATTACCAACTATAGATTTTTGACAAACCAAAATAAAAAAGTTGTCAGCACTAAATAACCCATTGAGGTTGATTTGTTGTAAAACAAACCAAACCAAACCATGCTTAGAATATTGCTGCTACATATGGCTCTCTGCTCCTATCTGTTTATCTAAAGCTCCTTGATAAAATTCAAAGAAGAATCTGCAATATTTTTGGCCCTGATCTGGTGTCTCAGCTTCAGTCACTTTCCCACGGTTGACTGCCTTTGCTTTTTCTATAAATACTTTCCTGGTAATTGTTTGGATGAGCTCTTCACTATTGTGTTGAATCTCTACAAATTTAAGCACAGTACTAGACTAGCAATTAGGTCTCACTAATTTACAGTTTAGCTGGCTAGATGTAACAGTAAATTCTATGCTATCAGTTTCTTTTCTCAAACTTCTCACTTGTGGAACTCAACTCCCTTCCGCCGAATTTAAACTGCAAAAATTTAAATGCAATGTCAGTTGCTCTTCCTCCGTTCTTGTTCCTTAGCAATGCACCTGTTTCTATCACTTCCACACCTAGTAACCATTTGCATCGCAGTGGCTTTACTGCCTTCTTTAGGGTGAACTCCATTGAAAAAAATTGATATTGTCCCAATTCCTGTTGGTTTCTTGTATCCAGATTTCTTGTATCCAGAAAATCCCACCCCAGATGCTCTGGGGTGGGATTTTCATTACTGCAATATTTATTTCTAGAACATTTCACAGACTCACCTTTAGATTGCGGTCAAGTGAGTTGGGTGGCCAGAATTCAATATCCTTGATTTTGGGGGGAAAAAAAAAATTGTAGCAGTAAGCATGGAAAACCATCTTGCCTAAAAATGGTGCTGTTTTTTTTTTATCTGTATGAAGGCTTATTTACTGCTCTTGGAAATGCAGATAAATCACATTTATCTCTGTATGAGAAATAATATTTCGTGAAAGACATCAATAACAAATGGCTATATCTTCATGGGAGAAAGTTTGGTTCATTTATAAATAAAGCAGAAATATCTGGAGTAAAAGATATTTCTAATAACTGATATCTACAAAAAGAAAAAAAATGAGAAATTTTTTTGCTATTTTTTAGAATGCAATATGAAGAGGGTCAAATAACAAACTTTCAACCAGTGAAGTCAGAAAACAATTTCTTAAACTCATTCATTCTCAGCTTATCATACAGTGAAATCTGTGCTTGTATAAATAAATATAAACATCATTTAGCAATAAAATCTCCACCAACAATTACTTTTAAATAACATATTGTTTGTTCTATATGCCATGCCCCTTTCAAGATGTTTGTGATCATGGCTCTCCACAATTTCCTGTCTTTTGTAGCTCTTTTTGCTATCTGTCCTAAACCATCCATTTACACAAGGTAAGTTATGCACGGATTTCTTCCGACTCAAAATTTCCAAGCCTTCTTTCTTCATTATGAGCCTTAGAAATTTTAACTATCTCTGATCTTAAGCATGAATGTTCTTTTAGTCTCCATTTTCCTTGAAACTTACTCGTCACTCATATGTTTTGTCCATAATATTCTTAGTCCTGAGTATGATGATAGACTACATCCAGCAGCAAGGTCCCCGATCAGGCAATTAAAGGTTTTGAGGAGCATAGAACCACCTCTTAATTGATGTCCTTCTCAAGTCTACTACAAACTGAGGTGGTAGAACCTGTTAGGGTCCCAGCTATGGGTAAATATTGAACCTCCAAACAAAAACAACACTATGAAAGTGTATAAATTCATTTTTATAGTAAAAATAACAGCAATACGTTTTTTATTGGTTTGGTTTGTTTTATGGCATATCAATCTCAATGGGTTTTTTAATGCCAATAAGATTTTTATTGCTGGCAATAATGTATTGCTGGTAATAATTTTTCTTCAAAAATTTATTGTTGGTAACAGTTTTTTTTACAAAGTATTTTTGGTATTAAAAGCTATTTTTACATTTTCATAGTGTTAACTATTTACCCATATTTGGGACCCTTACAAGTGCTACCATCTTGGGTCAGGGTGGACCTGGGAACACCAGCAATTAAGAGGTGACTCAACACTCCTCAAAATCTCCAGATCAGAGGCCTTGCTGTTGAACATAGTTTATAATCTTACCCAGAACAATACATTTTTATAACAATGTAACCAGTAATACATTTTATCTGTAGTTGAAGCTATAAAATTGTGTTCAAAATATTTCAATTCTGGCATTAAATAACCCATAGAGAGGTTTATATGCTGCTAAATAAAATCAACCAACCATCTATGGTATTGTCACAGCATCCTTTTGCAGAAATACATTTCTGTTGCCTCAAGTCTTTTCTTCATCTTCCAGATGAGGCCCAAGTTGTCAAGAATTGGTTTTAAAAGCATCCTGAAGATGTTTGATGAATCTTGTGCCTCACCACATTAACCTGATATGAATCTCATTGAGAATGGGACATATTGGAGAGTTATCACATTTCCTGTATGCTAAGACACTATAAGTGGTAATACACACCCTATAAAATTTGGAAAAAAATATTTAAGGATTTAATAACTTACCATACTGGCAAGTCGAAGATACCAGATCTACAATGTTTTTTTCATATTATCATATTTTAAACCTAATATATTATCACATTTATTATTATTAAATAATATTATTTATTTATCACATTTATTATTAAATAATATTATCACATTTCACACCTATATTATTAATTTATTATATTATTAAACTTTTGTAATTATTATTAATTAGATTTTCAATAATTAACTTTACCTAATTTAATAAAAAAGGAAATATAATATATGCAGTACATTTGTACATAGAACTGGTGTCAGTTGTGTTTATTTTCAGTTGTTAGAACAAACTACTTTGCCTTTATCAGGGCACTATCACAATCCGTCACCCCAACAGAGTTCAGGAAATTTAAAGTCATTAGTGTAATATTGCTTTATTCTACAATACCAATATATATGTATAGCTGGCCACTTTTATTCAAGGATACCTGTCTACTAGGGTGGCTAGCCAATCCCTATTGTAGATACTTGCTCAGGTGCATTTGCGTTTATTCAACACCGACAGAGTCCACCCGTGGTTTATACTGCAACTATGCTGATCAGACCTTAGTTACAATTTTTGGGAAAGCATGTTATCTAGCATGATCAACAATTTCAACAAGGCCAGAACGCTCAAGTACTCAGCCATGATGACTTGTGACTTTGTGCTAGCACAGCTATCAACAGCCCCCAAGCGTTCCGTCTACCTAATTTCATTCACAAGGCTTGGGTCAACACATGGTATGGTTTTTCAGACACTTTCCAAAAGTGCCACACACTGGGATTGACCCCTCCAGTCTGATAACATCAGGAAGTCTCCTTCCTGACAAATCAAACCATAGTGAGATTTAAACCTGGATCTCATGGTCAGAATGTGAATGTTCTAACCACTTGGCCATGGGCCCATATTATATATATATATATATATATATATATATATATATAATAATGGACTCTCCCATCGGTTTTGATGTATGAGGATCTGACAGCTTATTGATTCAGTTATGGAATTTTGTGCGATAATCTTAAGTGGCATTTAAGACCCACTAGTGATTTACAAAGGAGGCCACATATGGAGCAAGTGTGAGGATTGTGAGAGGAGATCACTGTTAGATTGGCTGACCTTTTAGATCTTGCTCTTGCTTCTTGAAGATGATTCAGACAAGCAGATTGAAAATTGCTGAGTCCACTAAAACACGTTGATCTCCATTCTACCCGCTCCAAGGTTAAGCACTCAAGGGTGTTATGTGGTATATTGACTGCTGACAAGTACATATATATATATATATATATATATATATATATATACCAATATATCAGTATATATACTACCAGTTTATATTTTACTATGGCATACAACTAGTCACCAGTTGACATAAGTAGTACAATATTTATTGTATTTAAAATACCAATAACAATGTGAAAATAAATGAATACTGTATGAACAACATGACTATTTGTATCTTGTGACTGAGGTCTGTGAGGTTTGGCAAACTCATCTGTACAATTTGACCTTTCAGTGCTAATATCCAAGTTGATTTTTGAACGCATACTTAAGAAAGAAATGCATCTTAGCATACAGGAAATATGGTATAATCATATAATATTGTTTTATTCCACAATGCTAATATATAAGTATATATATTACCAGTTTATATTGGGTTGGCACATAATTATAAGGCATTTTTAAAAAAATATTTATTATCAAAAAAAGAAACATAATATTAACAAATACTTCACTTACAAAAACGCCTGATAATTATGCACCAATTCAATATTTTACCATGACACAACCAGTCACAAGTAGACATAAGTAGGACAATATTTATTGTATTAAAAATACCATGCCCCTAAAATCTTTTGAGAGTTTTTTGCTGTTTTTTTAATCATTTCACCCCAAGCAAGGTAATAATGCCACTAAGATGCATGCAGAGAGTGATAGAGAATGAAAAGACCAAAGTGAGGAAAGGACAAGAAAGGAAAAGCATTCAAAATATCATGGAACAATGAACAGTTACCAAGATAGCATGGCTCAATATCTCCCAAGAGGGCTGCCAACTTCTGGTGGAATCAATACCATATTAAACTACTGTACGATGCAGGCTAGGTGTGTGTATGTGTGTGTGTGTGTGGGGGGGAGTTACTATATTGACACATTGGTATATATACATTTAAGTCTATCAACATCATACTATCTAAGGAATTAATAGATTTTATTTATAGTCCAACATTAATCAATATGTTAACATTCCACACTACTACAAATAAAAGGTTAGGAAGGAAAGCCCTTTCAATACTGGAAAGAGCAATAGCAGCTACTAAACTTGAAACACCTATTTTCCTGAAAAATTGTTTTAAGAGAAACATTTTATAAATTTTAGTTGAAAGCATTACTGGCTGTTCGGTCAATGAATACCAAATATTTTCTTGTAAGGAAATGACTAATATTACCATTAAATGTTATATTTAGTGAATACATGTGTTTGATAAGACATAACTACTTTTTTAAATAGTGTAAATCTGTATCTACTGACCAATAAATAAAATGTGCTTTCCAATAAGGTTCAAGTCTGCATTCATTGTATAGGAAATCCCCTATTAGATTACTCAGACAAAGAAGACTTTCATATTCAAGTAAAGCTCAATTATCCGATTAAAGACATGCACAACTCTTGCTCAGATCTCTAGAAACTCATATCTACTAATTTTTAGTTTTGTATTCATAATGTAAACAAAGTAATTAAAAGCCACAAACTGATTAAAAGCCTTTATCCACTGGGCGATGTGTCCTTGAGTAGATAAAGGTGTTAGTTAGATCCAGTGACTAGATCCAAAGAGTTGTGAGTACAATACCAGGTTATAGCAGTGGTGAACCAAAAATACTTGGACAGTTGAGTTAAAGGGAAATAACTGAAACATCCGGAAGAGGCATGGCACGTGGAACTAGAACAATCTACCGCAGTGGACGAAATAAAGGGTTCAGTTTAAAATTCCAATCGCCTGAAGAAGGCTGGAGTGTACAATGACTGAAACATTGTGAATATGGCAAAAAGATGAAGAATGTAAATACATTTTATTTATAATCTGACATGAGAATTTTTTTTTTTAATCCATTCTTGGTTGAGCAGAGAGCTTTTCATCACCTTCTTGTATGCACTTGCCCTTTTAAGAATAGAAAAGAGAAGTAAAGAATTGTTTTCCTGATGGAAATAAGTTATTACTAAAAATAAATGGACATCGCCAATTAACCGATCATAAAATAATCAGTTCTGGAATAAAATTCTGAATAAAGCATTATAAAAAATAAACAACTTCTAGATGTAAATGAGTTGTTTTTTGTCAGAGTTTGACATAAAAGAAAAGACAGAAGAGGCAAAAGAATTGAATTCGTCATCACTAATATTTCCAAGGATGTAAACATGAGGCAAAAATCATTAGAGCAAAACAAAAATAAAAATAAAAGGGAGGGAAAGCCTTGACATCTTCTAATAGCTGACAAACATGTGCTGCAAAATATAATTTGTCTCCCTTTCTTATCATTCACAAAGACATCCAGATGAATTCACAATGTACAACAGCGAAAAGTGCCATTTGCAATTTTTGATGGCGCCTTCCATTTAAAATCAGATTTGTTGAATACTACAGGCAGATTTCAAAAACAAAAATCTTGATATTACCAAAAAGAAAAAGTAGAAAGCAAGAAGAAAAATAAGTTCATCCAAATTAATTCACTTAAAAAAAAAAAAAAAAAAAATTATATATATCAGCTAATTGATGTGAAAACTAATTATAGTAAAACCTGTGGCTTTTAAAATGGGTATCAGGGAGAGGATGAAAAACTTGTTTAAGTTCTGAATTCTACCAGATCTCAAGATATAACATAGTAATGAAAAATGATCTCAGACAGAAACTTCAGAATTTCTTTTTTACCAGACAGAAGTTTAAGAATTTCTTTCTACCAGACAGAAATTTATGATGTTCTTTCAACCAGACAGAAATTGAGGAATTTCCTTCAACCAGACAAAAATTTAAAAATTTCTTTCAACCAGACAGAAATTTAAGAATTTCTTTCTACCAGACAAAAATTTATGATGTTCTTTCAACCAGACAGAAATTTAAAACTTTCTTTTAACCAGACAGAAATTTAAAAATTTCTTTCGACCAGACAGAAATTTAAGAATTTCTTTCAACCAGACAGAAATTTATGATGTTCTTTCAACCAGACAGAAATTTTAAAATTTCTTTCAACCAGACAGAAATTTGAGAAACTATGAACACAGATGATGACTGCATCTCAATTTTCAGCAATTTCACTGCTTAATCTATCCTTAAATATGGCCAATGGAGATGTGGCTTTTTTTTTTTTTGCTTTTTTTCAATATTTCATCCCAAGCAAGACAATAATGTCACTAGGATGTGAGGGGTTACTAGGAGTGAAAGAGAATATGAAGAATGAAGTGAGGAGAAAAGATAATAAAAAACAGAATTCAGGAATCAGAAAATGGCTATTAACGTTGCATTTAAATTTTTGAAGATTGTAAGTGTAAATAGCATGGAAGCAAGAAATTGGAAGGGATTTCCACAGTCGAGAAGTGCAAGAAAAGAAACTATTAGAATAGGACATACAGTTACATTTAGCTAGTTCAACAGTAAAATGATGAGACCTAACTACCAATCTAGTAGTATGCTTCAATTCATGCAGTCGAAGATTGATTGATTTGTTTTTTATGGCTTATCAAAATTTTGCAGGTTATTTAAAAGCCCAAAAATAATTTTAGATTGTAAGAATTTGTTGGGGGCAGGAAGATAATAATGGTTTAGTGATACAAGTCTTATTAATTAACCCATAGTTGGGGTGAGGAGAGCTGAATTTATGACTTTCCTAATGGTATCTGCTTATAAGTGAATGCAACAAACCAAACCTGATTAACAATCGAGACATTATCCATTACACCACCCACACATCCAAGCACACAGCACCTGGTATTCTCAAGCAGTCACTCATCTAAGTACTGACAAGGCTTGACATTGCTTAACTTCAGGGAATTGGTGTTTAAGTGTGATGTGGCCATTATAAATTTGGCTGGAATTCTAATCCAGCACTCCAACTTTTCATTTCAGGCACTAACCATTACAATACTTGAATACTTTTGGATATTTAGAAAAAAAGTGAATGAACTTTGCCAGGTAGTTGTTCAAATACCTCGGAAAATGTTCCAGTTGGGGTCACCAATTTTGTTGTGGATTTGAATCTACCCATAACAAAGTAAAAGGCAACAAAGATTTTTAAATATGAAATATTTTTTAAAACTAAATTTTTTGTAGCCTGTATAAGTGTTCTTACAGTCATTGTTTGTAGTCGTTTATTAAGATGAAAAGAAATATGATTTCTTCACTTGTATGTATGAGAAAAAAAGGCAAGAAAGTAAGTGTAAGTGTCACGTATCTTGGCGAGGAAGACAGGTGAATGAGTAAGGGAATCTTTTTTAAGCCATGCCAGCTGTTGTGAACTGCTGTCATATATTGCCATTTCTATCTTCTTACTGGCTTGTCTGATCTAGAAGTTTTGCTTAAATACTCTTCAAAGGGATTACAAAGCATTTATTGTTGGGAGAACACAACATGTTCATTGAAAAATGTTAGCTATTTATTTTCAAATGATTAATTTATTAATCAGAAATTAACCATGGGTCTTCAGACTCATAAACCATTTTTTGTCATTTGATGATTGACTCTCTTGTTGCTTATTTCCATCTTTGCTCCACAAATGTTAGAATAAAAATTAGAAAGATAAAAGCTATCACCTTAAGTGAAATACCAAAAACCGAATTTTCAGAAAATAAATCTCTATCAGAATATAAAAAAAATGAAAAAAATTAGCTTCCTCTCTAAGGATTTCTGAGTCCTTTCAAACTAGCATTAATTTGATTGTATATTTCCAGAGTTTTAGTGCTAGACAAGAACATAGCAACCATTATTCAGCTGATGACGACACTGAGTCAGATGAAACTTCATTGGGGCATATATTATAAGCCTTCTTAATGCCAAAAAGTTTCTACTCAATTTCACAGTTTTAGATTTATCTTATCATGAGTAATAAGTCAGTCAGGAGATCTTATTATTTCCGTTGTTTTTTTTTTCTTTTCAAATCTCCTAACAAATAAAAGGAAGTGTCGCCTTTTCCTGTCTGAAATGTTAAGCTCTTTACTTCTGCTAGTTTAACTTCCTTCTCTTACCACTTCTGAAAATATCAAATAACTGTTCTTCTTGAAAAGCAATTAAATATTAATCAATATGGAAAGGAAAGCATCAAAGTAGAGAGGAAACTTTTTCTATATACCATGTAGCTACTGGATAATGGGGAACACGGTCTTCCACAGCTTCCTCTTTTTTGGTTGCACTCAGCAATGTGTTTGTTCCTTTACAATCTTTCTTCACTTCTAAAATAAAATGAACATGAAAATGAAACACAAACTCTCTCCCACTTTCTATATTCATACAGCAATGTTTGTTTTCCTATGATCCAACTCCATGCTGTGTCCCTTCAAGATGTCGATCACGGCCCACCACAGTTTCCTCTCTTTTGTTACTTACAGCAATGTAAATTTCTTTATGATCCCACAACATTTAATATGTGTTCAGCTTACAAATGACATGAGGAGGCAGTAGAGACCCTTTGCTGCTGTTCATCTGTATGGCTGATGCTAACCTCTAGAAGAGTCACTCTCAAGCTAACATTCTCAGCTGACAGGAAATGAAAAGACTGTATTGAATCCATTGCTAAATCAGCTGTTAAAAAATTAGGTTCCCTGTGTTATGCTAGACAATCTTTCTTGCCAGAATCCATTTTACATATTTATAAGTCTACCAATCGTCCATGCTTAGAATATTGCTGTCACATATGGTCCAGTGCCCTTGCTATTTACCTTGAGCTCCTTGATAAAATCCAAAGAAGAATCAGCAATTATTGGTGTTAACCTGGCATCTCGGCTTCAGTTTACTCACTCACCACCATAAAGTTACTTCCCTGCACATTTTCTATTAACACTTTCATGGTAATTGCAAGCTCTTTGCTATGGTACCTACGCTTCACAAATTTAAGCAGTGTACTAAATTAGCCACAAGATTTCATTAATATATAGTTGAATTGGATAGATGTAACTGTAAGTTTGAGGCTAACAGTTTCTTCTCTCGCACTTCCCACTTGCGTAACTCTCTTTCGGATCCATGCTTTCCAGTCAAATATGATCTTCAAAAATTTAAATTTAAATGATTCCTCTTGTTCTCAATCTTTAACACTGTTTCTCTTTTTTCTTATTTTTTCACACATAGTACCCCCCCCTTGTGTCTTAGTGACATTACTACTTTGCTTGGGGTGAAATTAATTTAAAAAAATATTAAATTACAGAGTATGAGAAATATTTTGATCTGAATACTTTATGACATGCCAGTGACAAGATTTTCATCAAAACCTCAGGCTAATAGTATGGAGCACTTATATCTTTTAGTCATAAATAGTAATAAAAAAAAAAAAAAAAGTTTTGCATAATAATTTTGAAATAAAAGAATACCAGAGAACTACCAATAGAAAGGTAGTGTTTATAATGTTTGTACAAACAAGAGATGAGGAATTATTGACTGTTAAAATTCAATAAGAGAATAAAAAAGAATTTTCAAAACATCTAATTCATTATCAAAGTTGTATTTTTATTTGACTTCAATGACGAAGAATTTCCAATGAAACTAAATCAAAATGAAACTTGATTTGATTAACTTACTTTCTGAATAAATATGAAATGAAAAACTCATTCAATTTCGTTCTTCCCCGCCTTTTCTTTTTATTTGGAAATTTTTCATTTGTATATTTTGACAGGAATGAGATGAAGGTAATTTTATTGAAATAAAAAATTTGTTCTGAAATTTCAAATGAAACCATCAAAAAAGGCAAATAATATTTGCTCTCTTTTCAAATGAAAATGAAGATTAAAAAAATATAAAAACCTTTCTTTCAAGTTTCATAATATATTTAATGGCATATAAAACCCACTTTTTTTCTCAAGATATTAAAATTGTATAATTTTTAATAAATCTATGAAGAAAACTTGTTTAAACAGAGGACCAAATAGAGAATATGGCTACAGTATTGCATATTTTCTGTTGTAATCTTTCTCATTTGGTGCAGCACCATTTTCCTAACTTTTGTTTGTTTATTTTATGCCATATCAATACCTCAATGGGTTATTTAATGCTGACAAGATTTTTAGGATATGTCTGCATGAATAGAATAATGTGTTCTTTGTAAGAAATCAGTTTGTAGATCAGGTTTCGTTGACAAATTTTTGTAAAGAGGGTTTTTATCAAGAGTCAAATCTATTGCCGGTAATTTTTTTTCAAAAATGCATTGCTAGTATTTTTACTATAAAAATCTATTGTTATACTTTCATATTATTTTGATCCCAGTTTAGGCATTAACTATTTTGCCCATAACTGGGACCCTAACAGTTACAACCACCCTGGGTCAACATCAATTAGGAGGTGGTTCCACACTCCTCAAAACATCCCAATGTAGTTTACCATCAAACCCAGGACAACTATTTTTTATTTTGCAGCCTTGTGCCATATTAAATTCAACCTAGTAAATAGTAAGTATTTCTGGCTTACTTTGCAGGTGTCCTTTTCAGATTTGATGCTATATAAAGCTCACTTTTTTCATAAATTTTTATCATCATTAGTCCTGCAACCAGGTGTGGTCATAGGGTTTTCTGCATGACTGAGTACCTGACCCCTTTCCACTTCCCTCCACATATCTCTGTTACAAACCAGATAGGTATTCATTCATGCTAGGGAAAGTAGATCTGGCAGAACCCATTTCACTCCAGGTCAATCCACAGCTAATGTACTCCAATTTAATTGTTCATCTTGTGCACAGACATGTGATCAATGACTCCACTGGAGAAACCCACCACCCTGGCTGTTGCTTTCAGTCTAGGAAGCCCTCTGTCCAGAAATACCGTGTCAACACCACACTGGGTGTATAATGGAGCCTAGACTACTGCATAGTGCTAGCTGACTATTGACCCTATAAGAACGTTCATCTGCCATTTAACAGGTCTTGTTTTTAATCCTGCTAAGCATCTAACCTCCCTTGACAAACAAGCTGTTCTTGGGGTGAAGGAGGAGGGTCTGTTTGAGTGGAACTTTCTCCTTACGTTTAGAATATGGAGAAAATAAAGGTGATTTGACTTCATAGAAATAGTATGGCATGACCGAGCTGTAAAGGTCTGAACTGGTGAACTTAAAGAATTGAGCTTGTCTGAACATTTTCTAAATAAGTAATAATAGACTAGCATTAAGCTTGCAACATTGCATTTTCAGGAAAGTAGTCACAGAATGGTGAAGTCTCCCCCCCACCACCATAAGAGTTAATGACTGTAGATAAAGACTTTGAACTATTGCAATAAAAAGCAACTAAAATTCAGAAGAAAGACATACAAGTTAAAAAAAATCAATAATGACTGGTAGGAACTATATTCCATTTGTTTTGTTTTTTTGTTTCTTTTTGTTAAAATTTTATGTTAAATACACAAAATGTGTTTTGGGTAGACATCAAATTCAAATGAGTAGAAGCAAAGGTTTGCTTTCATGCAAATATTATTTTAGTAGAAACTGCAATCACATTTTAGCTGTGCTAATTTCCGAAACACATTTGGGCAAAACCAAATTAACTTTGACTTTGAAAGAGATTTGTTAGGTTTTTCCTCTGAATTCAGAAGCTGTCAATGTTGCCCTGCTTTAAAACGCATCACAAAGAAGAGATCAAAGTACAATTAAAGTAGTCATTCATCTGAGGATAGTCAGGTAAAACATTACCTGTTGAACATGCTTCACTAACACCTTGTAAAATTGAATTTGGAATGGAAAAGATTAAAATCAATAATACTCCTGATAGTAAAATTTGAAATGTGTTCCCTTTTACAGAAACAGGCCAACTTAACATGACAGGATATGAAAAAAAAAAAAAGAGATATTGAATTAGGCATTCGTTCTCTACCTTACTGTTCATAGTGACAGAGTGACAATATAGCAAGAGACCCAAAGAGCAAAGGATATACCTTCAGACTTTTGCCCATTCATCAGTTCATTGATAAGAAGAACAAATACATTGAAAATGTTAATCTTTATAAACTTGTCATGAATTTCTCTCTAAAGCCCAGTTAAAGTTGAAATCGAATAAACAATTTAAATAAAACAAAACAGTGACCAAAATCAACTGAATTCAAACTGGAAAATTTATTTAAAAAAAGAAAAAACAATATCACAAACACAAAAAAAAGAAAAAGTTAAAATTTACATTGAAACTTTATTCAAAAGCAAAAAAAAAGAAAGAATATTTCAAGGCATCAAAACTCTAAAAAAACGTCAAATTAAAATTTAAAAATTTGTGTGACATGCTATCTTTAATTTTGAAATGAAAAACTTAAAAAAGGTTTCAATGATAGAAATTAAAAAGACAAAATGCATCTAATAAGGCCTGCAGCCACATCACATTCTAACACCAGTTCCCCTATAATTATGGAAATTAAACAACATTGAGCCTGTTCAGTACCTTGATGGGTGACTGCTTGGCAATACCAGGTGCTGTAAGGTTGGATATGAAGGTGGTTTAATAGATAATCACTTGGAATTGTTAATTGGAGATCTGAGTTCCAATTTCCATTGGGTTCGACATACACACTTATGAGCAAATACCCTTGGGAAAGGTATGAATCCAGCTCTTCTCCCTCCTATGGGTTAATTAGTATGACTTGTATTGCTAAACCAAAATATGATCTCATAAATCACTGTTCGTTCTCTTGTAAAAACTATACAACTGATTTAAAATAATTACAGAAATTAAATGAAAATTTAAAAAAAAGCAAATTTATTCTTACAAACAGAAAAAAACAAAGATAGGGAGTTGAAAACAGATCCAACACAACATGGTTCCCATTTATGATAAATCTGAAACAGGAAAAATTGTTTAAGACATTCACAAGCAATGTTCTAATCACCTGAAGAAGGCTGGAGTGTACAATGGCCAAAATGTTGTGAATATGGCAATGAAGATGAGGATAACAGTCTGAATAATGTAAATAATGCAAGTAATCATAATACTTCATCTCAGAGATATAGACAGAGATATGGAGAGACATAGATATAAAGGCCGGAGCATATAACGGCCGAAACGTTGTGAATATAGCAATGAAGATGAGGATAACAGTCCGAATAATGTAAATAATGCAAGTAATCATAATACCTCATCTAAGAGATATAGATAGACAAATATCCCAGAATTATAGGAATATGCATCACAAGAGAAAAAGGGCTGCTGGAAACATACAATTAACCCTGTTAACATAACGTCATTTTTAGTTGGTATACCTGTTTGAATTGCTATCCTTGTTTTTGATTTTCTCAAACAGTAAAATTAATAACAGGCCAAGATTGAGAAGTATTACTTATTCCTCCAACAAAAATCAAAGTTTTCCATCATGGGAACAACTTTTTTCTAGTCAAACGTGTGCTGCTACCAATTTGGCCACTAATATCATCTTGACAGAGTAAGGTTTAAATTAGCTATTTAAGCAAAAGACAGTTTTCTCAGGGCTTCTACTAGGTTAAGTTTTGTGCCTGAAGCATAAGCAACAGTCACTTTGCAAAGGATATTTGGTCCAAAATTATTTCTTCTTTGCTATAAATGTGATTTTTAGTGGGAAGATGTGTTTGAGTTACTTTTCTGCTTTTTTTAAATATTTTTTTTTGAACAGTGAATTAATAACAAGTGTCGTAAATTGATAAGAAACAGAAAAAGGTGCAACTGAGTCAGTCATTTTAATTTGCATCCCTTTTTTCCATCATGGAAAGAATTTTTTAGGCAAAGTGGGCTGCTTCCAGTTTGGCCACAGAGACCAATCTAACAGAGGAATTATCTATTTAAGGAAAGGAGAGTTTTCCTGGGAATTTTATGAAACTATAACTGCTAGTTTCAGCTTCTGAAAACTTGAAAGACTGACATTTCAACCCAAGTATCATAGTCAAAATACTAACATTCTGACCATTCAGCCACACATTCTCTCTCTCTCTATATATATATATATATATATTATTGTGGCGGACATGAGACAGAACCTGGGACGAGCACAACCAGTCGCGACTTGCCAAAACCACTTTCAGAACGACCAAAGCCTCCAGAACGACCAAAATCCTCTGACCGGTATTCTGTCTCATGTCCGCCACAATTTTATATATATATATATATATACACACACACACACACACACCACACCTGGTGTAACAGCAAAATTGCCCAATTGTCAGATTAAATTTTGAACCGTTGTATCTTAGAAATGATTAGAGATATCTTACTGGAATTTTCATAGGTTTTTTATAACAGTATTGGACTCTACTTTGAGCAATAAGAATGTATAATTACTCTCCAAGCTTAACAGATGTATTGTGATATATATATATATATATATATATATATATATATATATATATACACACAAACATAACATATATAACCTTATATATATATATATATATATATATATATATATATACACACACACACACAAATATATATATATGAAAAAACCTTATATATATATATATATATATATATATATATATATGAAAAAACCTATATATATATATACACACACACAAACATAGGAAAAAAACTTATATATATATATATATATATATATATATATATATATATATATATATATTTTTTATTTACATATATATATAATCTTTTCCTATTTTTATTTATTTTCTTATTTTGTAATGATTGTTTTAATTGTTGCATCAACATGCACAAGATAAAGAATATTTTTTCTTTTTATTCTGACCATTCCATTGTTGTCTTTGTGCCTCTTCTGTTTCTGAACCAGGGTAACCTTTGAACTCAGGTCTAGTGCTTTGTCTGCTTCTACTATTAAATTTCTTGTAATTAATGCAGAGCAGGCATTGCTTTTTGACCGACTGATATATCTACATAGTAAGGTAGTCCCTGCTTAAAAACAAAACAATAAAAATCAACGAGTATTAACAATCAAGGAAACTTACAAAAGTTGGCTTTCTTTACTCCTTGTAAATAAGCCGGCTTTCAAACATTTTTGACTGCCAAACTTGACAAGTCCTGACATGAAGTTAAGCAATACTATAAATGTTTGAAGTTTCTGTGTTGGCAAACAAACAAAAAGGCACCAATTTTTTGTGTCGTAAACTGTACTCACTGCTTCCAAATTCTTTGGAAATGGTATTGAATGACTGTTGCAAAGGGAACATTGCTTGTCGTATGCAAGAGGGAATATGAAGTAGATATGGTTATTCTTATGCCCTGGTTAGCTTAGAAAATGGCACAAGGGGAATAATAGACAGCCCCACCATCAGGGAAGGTGCTTGAAAGCACTTGCAAATTGACAAAAAGAAATCCCTGCATTTTTCTTTGCAATCACAGATGATACTCAAAGGCAAAACATCAAATAAATAAAAGTGTACTTCTTGCTGTGAATATTTTGTTTGCATAAAGGCTGAAAGGAATGTAGAATTCACAGCAGATAATCAATTGCATGCAGGGAACATTAATCATGTTTTTTGGGGAGGTGGGTATATGTTTATCAAAGTTGATATGACAAGAAAAAAATATGTCCACCTAGCAGCAAATCTCAATAACATCTTGGGTGGATTTGCCACAGAGTTGAATTATCATTTTTCTGTTATTAGGAAAATTGCAAAAGTCAAGGAGAGAAAGGAAGCTGTAGAGGACAATCTGCAAAATCAGGGAGAGAATATCATCAGTCATTAAATTATTTTGTCGAGCATCCTCAGTCAGGCATGATGATCTGGAATTGGAATGAAAACAATGATAGCAAAGTATACTGAATCCATCATAAAAAATTAGAATGTGGAATTAATAAAAACTAAATATTTCAAATAATAGTGTAGGGATCAGTTATAACAAATTTTGTATAGGAAATAAGGAAATTGAACAGAGAATCGGTCAAACTAGAACATTAAAACTAAAACATTAATCTGAGAACTTGTGTCAAGTTCTTAAATATTCTCTTCAGATCTAAACTCTTATACGGATGCCATATATGGCATCCAACTTGTTCAAAAATGCCTAAACTCTCATCAGTATACAACTGTTTTCTCAGATCAAAGGTTAAAACTGGATTCAATTTTGCAATGAATCCTGTAGGTCTTAGTGAGGACCATTCCACATCTCATACTTTTGTGAGCTGTTCTTAATTGTTAATACTCATTGATATTTATTGTTTTGTTTTTAAGCAGGGACTATCTTACTATGTAGATATATAAGTTGGTCAAAAAGCAATGCCTGCTCTGCATAAATTACAGGAAATTTAATAGTAGAAGCAGACAAAGCACAAGACCTGGGTTCAAAGGTTACCTTGGTTAAAAGTCAATCCAGAAACAGAAGAGACACAAAGTCAACAGTGGAATGGTCAGAATAAAAAGAAAAAGATTAAAACAATCATTACAAATAAGAAAATAATTAAAAATAGGAAAAGATTATATATATATATATATATATATACATACACACACACACATGAGTACAACCATTACTCCATAACTTTTTGGAGAATATCTACTGATGTGCTGAACAAATGTGGCTCTTTATCCCAGCAAGGGACGTACATACTCTGGCACAAATAGGGCACTTAAGAGGTCCAACAGCAGGTAATACATTATCATGTGATTTAAAATGTCACTTGAAATAGATTCTGGACCTGCATGTCTTAACACAAATATCACATTTCAGTTTCTGAATGTCTCTGGCTTTATAGTCAATTTCCTGTGTCTGTCAATGTACTCACAAGTGACTCCTTAGACCAGCCATCAACAAACACACTCTATCACAATCTGTACACATCAGATCGTTCTGCTTGCAGGTGTCTTCAGGAAGTTCAATGTGGACGCCTTTACGCACTTTCTCTTTTAAGCCTTACATGCCTCCTCTTCAACTGCTCAAATGACACCTTCCACTCTAAGCAGCCTCATTCCAATTATTGTGATTAGATGCATATATATATATATATATATATATATATGCATCTGATCAACAACATCACTTGATAAGACACCAGAAGTGTTGAAACAAAATGGCTATTTTTGTAGTGATTTTATAACATATTTATGTTATAATTTTGAATAAATAATTATATATATATATATATATATATATATATATATATATATATATATATATATATATATATTGGTGCAATAAGGTCACTGTACTAAATAGTAGACTTTGAACAGCAACAACAACTAAACTGGAAGAAAACATAATGACATAATCAAGATATTAACTTTCCATGCTACTTGAGACAAAAGTTTAGGAAGGAAACTGCCATCACTACTAGAAAGAGCAATAACAACTACTGGACTTTAGAAACCTATTTTCCTGAAAAATTAATTTAAGAGAAGGATGTAATGATTTTCAACTGACAGTAACACTAACTTTTGGTCAAAGAAAGATGGATGTTTCCTGGAAATAATCATTCTCACCATTATCATTTTGAAACTGGTAAAATCTTGTGCATTGCGATGCAGTTGATATCAGTGTGGATCTGAGAAATCAGGGTGCGAGTTCAAATTCCAGTAGAGTTTGCTAGATTCACTTATACACAAATACCCGTGGTCAAAGGTATGAATCCATATCTTCTCCATGCTCACAAGCTAATGGTTAAATAGTAGGACAGACTGGGTTCTATAGCCTTGGTTGGCCACCTGTCCACTCCAGAAAGAAATGGCAACCTACTGCATAAAAATCTTCTTGCTAGTCAGTCACGAATCGAGAGAGACGTGATCGCCCAATCGTGTATCGCATATGCCACTTAACTGACTGAAGATCTTCAGCCTCCCTAGGGTTCATCTGGATTTTTGATGAGACGTTGTCATTATTTAAGGAGAAGCATCATCCTAACCTTTGTATAATAATGTTTGGGTTGTGAACCATTGAGCTAACTTTTTAAGTTTCCATGCCATTAAATAACCTTTTAAAAAAATTATGTGGAAGTGATATACCCATGAAGAAGGCTATAGAATCTGCTGACTGAAACAGGAAAACCAATAATGGTGAGGATGCTAGTTAAAATGATTTATTGAAGAATCTTGTCAGTTTCAGGAATTCTTTGGACTTTTATTGAAATCTACAAAAATTCTGCAACAAAGTAACAAAGGAAAAGAAGAAAATATGGTTTGATTTGGTTTGTTTTATGGCATATCAACACCTCAATGAGTTATTTCACGCCAACAAAATTTTTACTGCTGGTAATATTTTTCCTTCAAAAATGTATTGCTAGTAATATTCTTTTTGAACAGTGAATTAATAACAAGTGCCCTAAATTGATAAGAAACAGAAAAGGGTGTGCCTCAGTCAGTCATTCAACTTGAATCCTTTTTTTTCCATCATAGGCAAATTGGGCTGCTACCAGTTTGGCCACAGAGACCACCCTGACAAAGCAAGAATTGAATTAACTATTTAAGGAGAGTTGCGAATTCTATGTGTCTATAACTGCTGTTTCAGTTTCAGAAACCTTGGAAGACAGAGATTTCAACCTAAGTATCATAGTCAGGATACTAACATTCTGACACACATTCTGTGTGTGTGTGTATATATATATATATATATATATATATACACACACACACATATATATATATATATACATACATATATACACACACACACACACATATATATATATATACACACACACACACATATATATATATATATATATATATATACACACACACACATATATATATATATATATATACACACATATATATATATATATATATACACACACACACACATATATACATATACACACACACACATACACATATACACACACACACACATATATACACACATATATATATGTACACACATATATATATATATACACACACACACACACACACATATATACACACACACACATACACACACATATACACACACACACACATATATATACACACACACACATATATACACACACACACACACACACACATATATATATATACACACACACACACATATACACACACACACACATATATATATATATACACACACACACACACACACACATATATACACACACACACACATATATACACACACACACATATATATATATATATATATATATACACACACAAATTTTATATATATATATATACAAACATGCATGCATACACACACCAGGTGTAACAGCAAAATTGTCCTATTGTCAGATTAAGTTTTGAACCATTCTATCTTAGAAATGATTAGAGATATCTTACTGGAATTTTCATTAGCTTTTATAACACTACTGGACCCTACTTTGATCAATGGGTTATTCAATGCTGACAAGATTTTTGTTGCTAGCAATATTCTTTTTCAAAAATGTATTGCTGGTAATATTTTTCTTTTTCAAAAATGTACTTCTGGTATTAAAACCTATTTTTACACTTTAATAATGTTTTTACCCCTTCTGAGGGGTGGGTAACTATTTGCCCATAGCTGCGACCCTAGCAGTTGCTACCACCCCTGGTCAGGGTGGACCTGGGAACACCAGCAATTAAGAGGTGACTTCATGCTCCTCAAAACCTCCTGCTCAGAGGCCTTGCTGTCAGATGTATTTTATCGTCTTACCCAAAATGGCAAGAAGAAAAGTCTAACTGCTATGTGTAAGAACACTGAGTGTATGTTCATCAACAAGAGAGATCATCAAAGGTGTAAACATCAAATTGAAGAACTCCAAATCAAGCAGGTACATAAACTTAACTATCTGGGTAGAATAGTAACAGATGTCGGAAAATGTGCCAGACAAATCTAAAAGCTGTATTGAAAGAGTAAAAGGTGCCTTCCAGAAACTAAGCAAAGTATTAAGAGATAAGAAAATTTCATTAGAAATAAAGACAAGAGAACTGAACAGCCATATCAATGGGAGTGAATTCTCTACAATTTCTATACAGATGAAGAAGAGACTTGACGCTATGGAGACATGATTATACAGATGAATACTGAGAACATGCATTGAGGAAAGAGGACATGGAAAATTTAACACTCACAGGTCATAGTGAAAGCAGGAGGAGCAGAGAGAAACAGTTTTTGTGAATGGATGGTAGAGTATGGAAAAAGAGAGATGGCAAGAAGACAAAACCTTTTAACGAGAAGTTTACATTTGAGGCCAAAAAACAAGAACTTGGAGTTAATTTTACTGTTGAAATCTTCATACTATTACAATAAAGAATATCTTGAAAGAAAATTGTTTCTATAGAACTCAAGACATTTGAGAAAATTGGGTTTGAAAATACATTAATCTGTAACTAAAATTTAAAAAAAATGATAATTTACATTTTAAAATTTTAATTATATTCCTCTCTATTTGGGCTAGTATCCTCATCTTGATTGTTGTACTTATGATGTTTCACTCATTATACAATCTACTCATCTTCTGGTAACCTCCTTGGAAATTTGAATCAAACACTTTATTCAATCAATGGGGCATAGGTATTCTTAATTAATTTATTCAAGTCTATTCTACTTTTTGTCACTTGTCTGTTTCTTCTACTGAACCAGAGTATATGAGTTTCACATATTACCTGACTCAGGGACTGAACTCATGACTGTCAAGATATCAGATAAGCTTTCAGCTATTCACTAAACAGACACCTGAAGACGACCTGAGAATTGATGTGAAACATCAACATCTTGATTGTGCCATTATTTTCTCTACAAGTTACAGAGAAATCCATTTTAGTGGCTGCTGTTGTTAAAAGTCCTTAAGTGTGGTGGTTTCTGTTGTTTGGTACAGTGCTTTGCAATTTTGTATCACCAGTTCATGAGGTTTAAAGAATAATAATCTTTTCCAAGACCTACAGACAACATTCGTCCAAATCAGAAATTCGGACAAAATTTTTTTTTCTAAATGAGTTTCTCACCATGCATGACATACGCATTCAGTCAGTTATGTGCCATACATACTTAGGCAATCATGTATCTTTCAATACATGACTGACGAGGCAGATTTTTTTTCCCTGCAGTAGGTTGCCATTTCTTTCTGCAGTAGACCAGTTGCCACCAAGGGCTATAGAACCTGGTCTGTCCTATTTACCCATAGCTAGGAGAGAGAAGAAAAGATTCATACCTTTCCCAAGGGTATTAGCACATAAGTGAATGTAATGGATTCAACTGGAATTTGAACTTGGATCTCCGATTCTCCAATCTGAACTACTATCCATTACTCCACTGTGCCTCCACACTGCCTACAATACGTACCCAGTGAATTTATGACATTTTAAGAGATACAAATATTCAAATTATTAGCAATGATATAAAACTATATAAATAAAAAATAAACAACAGGATAGATTCTTTTTTGTTTGTTTCTTTTGTTTTGTTTTTATATTCTTCCATTGTCTCTAATGTGACTCTAGAAATATAAATGAAAGCTTCCAATTACTATATTATTATATGAAGAATAAATGATAGTATAGTCAGTTATGTGCCATGCGTGATACATGCTTAGGCAATCATATGTCTTTCGATACATGACTGACGAGGCAGATTTTTTCCTGCAGTAGGTTGTCATTTCTTTCTGCAGTAGACCAGTTGCCATCCAAGGCTATAGAACCCAGTCTGTCCTGCTATTTACCCATAGCTGGGGGGGAGAAGAAGATGATTCATACCTTTCCGAAGGGTATTAGCATATAAGGGAATGTAATGGATTTGACATAGACATTAGAGTCTCAATTTGATGAGACCATTTATGCATAAGTTATGGATTGAGAGTGACTGTAAAATTATTGAAAGTAAAAAAACAAGTGCAAGAGAAGAGTTTTTAGGTGAACATTTCGATTTCAAATCAATTTGCAGTGTTATGGGGAGACTGCACCCTGTGCAACCCATTCTATATTCTATTTCCTTATCTCCTACACTAAATTTGTTGTAACAGAAATCTATTTATTATAAATGATGACATTGGAAAGTATGCAGGACAACTCATCACCAACAACTCAATGACATGCAAACTATGAAAATTTTGTACACTATTTACATTGGCCAAATTATCATCCACATCTTTGTTGCCATATTTATCACAACGTTTCAGCTGTTGTACACTCTGGTCTTCTTCAGGTGGTTGGAATGTCAAACTGAACTCTTTATTTCGCTCGCTGGAGTAGACTGCTCTAGTTTCTTGTCTAATGGATGTCAGTTATCTCTTGCTAATTTCCCTCTCTAAGTTCTCCACTGCCTTAACCAGGTATTGAACTCACAATCTAAAAATAGGGTTCAGTTTGACATTCCAACCACCTAAAGAAGGCCAGAGTGTACAACAGCCGAAATGTTGTGATAAATATGGCAACAAAGATGAGGATGATAGTCTGAGCAATGTAAATAGTGTACATAATACCTCATCTCAGAAATATAGACAGATACTATGAAATTTTTGTGTCGACTTTTTAAAAACAAATAAAATTTATTAAGGATAACTTTTAAAGTGTAACATTTTCAAACTGAATAAAAGCAATTTATTATGGATCATTTTTATAGCAACTTTTTAAAACCAAATAAAAGTATTTTATTAAGGATCATTTTTTAACACATGAATTTATTGAAAATTGTATACAATTCCATTCAAATGCTCAGTTGAAAATCATTAGTAAAAAGAAAATATTTGCAGGCTAGCATCCCCCTCCCACCTTGAAAAAGCATAAGTCCATAGCAGGGTTTATTTGGCTCTCAACCTAAAAGAAGGAAAACTTTGAATTTGAAATCATAGAGGAGGTAGAAAACTACTTCATTATCTCTCTCAAAAAGTCATGACTATTTGTGTAAAAGCTGTGATTGGTAACATACTGCAAAAAAAAAAAAAAAAAAAAAAAAAAAAAAAAATGTACAAAAATTTAAAAAAATATCAGGTTATAAAATTATGTGCTTATTGTGTATATCTCCATAGATGCTTAGATAATTTTTCTATTTAAATATTTTTTGGTTTGAAGAGAGCAGACGTACATCAATAAGACAAGCTATAAACATTTAAATTTCTTCCTTCCTTCCTTCACATATTTATCAACATTTTCACCATTAGGGAGAAACCGAATGTCGTTCCCTGAGCATTTTTATATGCAATTGCTAATTTTAGGCTGCATGTCAAAGACTGCATGCTGGTCATTTTCCACTGTTGTTTTATATTGATGATAAAAAAAAAGATACAAATCAAACATTAACAACATTAATAAACTATGAAAATAAAAATATTGAGAGAAAAAAAATATGGCTGACATATCAAATACCTTTTACAAACAATCGTTATTAACATCTCCATCATTTGTGTTCTATTATCTATTGCACCAAATGTGTCTTTGTAATCTTGCTGTTTCAAGGAAGAGTTTTTATTTTGTTTTTTTTTAAAGCCAGATACAAATTTCTGAAAATTTATATATAATGTAACATTCTTTTTCGTTCAAAATTTCTTGTATATTATGCACAAGAAAATATGGTAATCACTCCATTTCACGACAGAGGAAAATGTGAGACCAGAAGGTATAATGAATTGCACTTCTGGAGTTAGAAAATCCACATGAATAATTCTGAAGGTAGAATAATCAATGACTAGAATAGTAAACTCGTGGATGATGCAAGTGATTATTTACTCAAAGTAAGGCCTCGGATAAGGAAATTGGAAGATTTGAGGAGTCTGGAAAGACCTCTTAATTGCTGTTGTTCCCAGGTCTGGGGTGGTAGCAACTGTTAGGGTCCCAACTATAAACAAAAAGTGAATCCACCAAACAAAAACACTATGAAAGTAGATAAATACATTTTTATAGTAAAATAACCAGCAATACATTTTATCTGTAGTTAAAGGCATGCAGTTGTATACAAATTTAAATTTTGGTATTAAATTAACCATAATAGTTTATATATCGCTAAACAAAATCAAACAACCTACATGAATGAACTCTTTCATGCCATTAATCCATATAATATCCTACAGTTTCTTAAGTCAAATTGTATTCCAAAATATAACTTAAAAACTACAACTTAAAACACATATATCACTGCCTCCGGTAATCATATCCACACAAACTTGTAAATGCACAAAAGATGAGTATCAACTGTGAAAGCAGAATAGCATATTTTTGTGTATATTTCTGAGATGAGCCATTGTTTAAATCCAGTGACTTGACCCAAAAAGAGTTGTAAGTTCAATATCTGGTTACAGCTGAGAGTTGAGTTAAAGGGAGAAAACTGATACTGAAACATCCAAAAGAGACATGGCACATGGAACTAGAACAATCTGCACCAGTGCATGAAATAAAGAGTTCAATTTGAAATTTCAATCACCTGAAGAAGGCCAGAGCGTAAAATGCCTGAAATGTGAATATCACAACAACGATGAGGAAAACAGTGCAAACAATGTAAATGGTGTAAGAAAATGTTTTTATTACTTCAAAGCTCCTAACAAAATGGAATTTTGATACTGAATCGCTCATAAGGACTTGATATGCCATTAAAGAAACCAATGTACTCAAAGAAATTGCTTACAGATGAACATATGAATTTACAGAATGTGCTCAGCTAGATTCTCACTTGACTATAAATGTGAAATTGAAAAAAAACTTGAAAAACAAAATAAGCAATGTAACTTTAAATCCTGATCCATTTTGATCACTTGAGAATGTTATGAAGACTGGCTTTTAGCATTCAGTACCTCCAAAGCCATGTTAGTAACATTTCATCATCAAAGTGCAGGTGTTGCGGGCCAGTGTACCTGTTGTGAGATAAACACATGTATCCCCTGAAATGCCCTACAACAAACATGGTAGACTTAGAATATAAGTCCACCTAAAGAAATTTAAAGAAACAAGAACTGATATATATGTACAAAGAAATTATAATGTATTAACAAACAAAGGTAGACAAGCGACAAGACAATAAAATGAATGTGGAAAATTTTTGGTCCAAAGTATGTGAAGTGAGTGAATGTCTGTACATACGTGTGTGTGTATGTATGTAATGTTCATGCTGGTCCCAAAAGAGGGATCACATTCTTCGACTAGAAATTTACATGTTGATGTCTAAGCGGAGAAATGAGAAAAAGAGAGATAAAATTTTATCACAGAGTATTTATAGTGTTGGAGAGAGTCCCCATGAATGGTTTTGGAAATTAGGAGGAAATAACCTGACAATAGCGTTATTCTACTCGCAACATGGGTTAGGGTTATGTTATTCTATAAGCAGAAAAGTAAGAAGATATTCACTAACCTCTCCCATGTGGTCAGATGTGGCACAAGGCCGAATTTAATGTAGGGTGAATCGAGCCTATAGGCTCAGGCAAAAATTCCCCATAGACCCCGTATACATGGGGTCGGGTAGCTGTCTACAATCCTCAGATGAGACTCTACCCTTCGACATAGCCTCATCTGGGTTCGTCTCTGCCTGGAGACAGAGAGTTTAACAAGCAGACAGTGGAAGACTACAGTGAAAAGTAAGAGTGATAAAGAATTATCGCAGAGTATTTATAGTGTTGGAGAGCGCCCCCTAGGAACAGTTTCAGAAATTAGGAGGAAATAACCTAACATAGGGTTTTCTTCACTTATGAACATCTGAACTGCCAATAAAACTCCTTGCCTTGAACATCTATTAGGACTTAAGTTTAGCATAGACAATTTTTTTTAATCATTTCACCCCAAGCAAGGCAATAAAGTCATTAAGATTCAAAGCATTACTGAGTGAGAGAACAATTCAAGAACAAGAAATAAGGAGACAAAAGTTGTCTTACATTCTAAAATCTAAAAATATTTTCTGGCTTTAAATAACCTGCAAGGGGTTGGTAAGCTGTAAAAAATGAATTAATCGAAACAATTCTAACATCCAAATATGACCTAAAAGTATACAAATTCCTACCTGTGACATGAATGTGTCTCAGTTGCTGTTTATTGAAAGGAGTCTTGGTTTTTTATGGCTTATCAACCCTTTTTCAGTTATTTAAAGTCAAAATATATTTCAAATTTTAGAAGTTTCCTTACAGTTGCTGTTTATAAGAAAGTAGCTTGGATGTGTATTATAGATAATCATGTAATATCTCCAAAAAGGAAATATTAATCTGTCAATGGCTTAAGTACATGTACTTAGAGTTGAAAAGTTTGATACAAGGAATGGTAGAAGAATTTTACAAGAAATCTATATTGGGAAATAATGAATAAAAATGCATAAAAAGGAAAAAAAAAAAACGATTAACTGCAAAAAAGAGTAAATTTGGTTATTCTCAAAATCATTTGGTGGGGTCTGCATAAAAAATAAAATAAATAAAGAGCAGTAGAACACGTTTCAAAAGGACCGATATGAACGGGCAGTCAGAAGATAGATAAAAAAAATGTTTCCAAGTAACAAGACTAACAAAGCAATTCATCTCTTTGGTTGCTTGTTTCATGAACAATTCAGCAAAAGACAGATTCCACTTATTCAAAAGAGATGAAGAATTTGCAGATTTACAGGTTTGTACAGAAAAAAAAAATAAAAAGAACCGGATAGGAATTGGCTGGAGGTGTCTGGAGAAAAATTAGTTACTAATCAGTCTAATTGTTTCATTTTCTATGTAATTTACCAGCAGTAACCAAAAGGCATAAAGAGAGGCTGTGTTTATAAAGCCATAAGGAGTAATTATACAATTAACAAATCAAAGTTAAAAGAATTTTTTTTAAAACTTTAATTAGGATTTGCTGTGTTATTATGTAGAAGAATTTGTTTTTAACTAATTAGCTTTAATTAAATCCTTGTTAGGCAGATTTCCTTTGCTGAGATCTTAACAAATGAAAGGCTGAAAATGTTCCAATATGGCGTCAAGTTAACAATTAAGAAACAAGTGTAAGAAGAGTTGAAGAATTATGCCACTTAATTGCCTGAGTCAAATTAAATGATTAAAAGAAAAATGGCAAACACAAAGTGGCATACCAAAAACTATCAGCGCCTTATTAGTTCTTTTGTTTTTTGTTTGTTAAATTACTTCAGGGGTTGATTGTACTTACATGTACAAATGAACACACAGACAAGGCAAATTAGTTTCACTTTTTAAGAAGTCAGAAAATGCAAATCGATGGCAGATTTTAAAGTAACCATTCCACAGACTAACACTATCAAAAGACAAAAATTGTTGGGAATGGGAAATATACAGAATTTACAAACCAATTCACCCACGTCAAAAGTTCAATACTTACAGGTAACCCTATTAATTTGGCCTTTGATATTTAATTTCTAGTTCTTGGAAATATGATAACTGAGAACTTTTCCTCACTACAGTCAATATAAACAGATAAATACTTGCAGATTTTCCTAAGGGTAGAAAATCTTATGGTCTTTAAATCAAACAGATTTTATTGAAGTGTGAGAAAAATGAAAGAAAGAAAAAAAAACTGACCAGTTTTCATTACTTAGAGTTCAGTCAAAGAAATAAACCAAATGTACACACCATGACAGAAAAGAGAAAAAGCACGGACAGTTTGCTCTCAGATATGTGCACCAATTGCATGAACCCATTATGTAGCTTCTGATAAGTTCCACAGAGACAGAAGCATCAATATGGCTGACTATGTGATTTTATTTGTTTTCTTCTTAATTTTTCAGCTTGATTGTACTCTTTCTTGTACCAATTTTTCTTATTACTAGAAGTTTTACCAGCACTACTCATAACTTTTGCTTCTTTTACACCAAGCTGACCAGAAATCCGGAAACTGATCATTGTATTGTTTGCCAAAGATATATATTTTTATAATCAGAGTTGGTATTTCATAACATTTCCATTGCTGCAAATTTTGAGCTCAAAATTATTGTCTTTTTTCATCTGCACTACTTTCTTATTTGTCTGTATTTCATTGACAATATTTATTTTCATTATCATCCTGATTAATTAAATTTTGCGATTCACTTTTGTTTTCAAATTCTGTTTTCGTTGGTTCACTTTCTTGATCAACATGATCTAGTTCTTTCAATATTCTACTTACATGCACTTGTACATAGGAACCTCCACATATCTAATAAAGACCATGACATTGTCTTGGCCAATGACCCAACCAGGTCCATGCCATTTATTATCTTTTTTGTATAGCTTGGCCAATGACCCAACCAGGTCCATGCCATTTATTATCTTTTTTTTTATAGCTTGGCCAATGACCCAACCAGGTCCATGCCATTTATTATCTTTTTTGTATAGCTTGGCCAATGACCCAACCAGGTCCATGCCATTTATTATCTTTTTTGTATAGCTTGGCCAATGACCCAACCAGGTCCATGCCATTTATTATCTTTTTTGTATTGCTTGGCCAATGACCCAACCAGGTCCATGCCATTTTTTATCTTTTTTGTATAGTTTGGCCAATGACCCAACCAGGTCCATGCCATTTATTATCTTTTTTGTATAGCTTGGCCAATGACCCAACCAGGTCCATGCCATTTATTATCTTTTTGTATTGTTGGCCAATGACCCAAGGTCCATGCCATTTATTATCTTTTTTGTAACCAATTGTCCAGGTCCATGCCATTTATTATCTTTTTGTATAGCTTGGCCAATGACCCAACCAGGTCCATGCCATTTATTATCTTTTTTTGTATAACTTGGCCAATGACCCAACCAGGTCCATGCCATTTATTATCTTTTTTGTATTGCTTGGCCAATGACCCAACCAGGTCCATGCAATTTATTATCCCTTTTGTGGGGCTTGGCCAATGACCCAACCAGGTCCATGAAATTTATTATCCCTTTTGTGGGGCTTGGCCAATGACCCAACCAGGTCCATGTCATTTTTCCCCTAAAAATATACTTTTTCATTGGTCAAAACTTTTTATCCAGAGGCTTTTATCTGTTTATGTAAATCTTGTATCTTTTCAGGTAATTCAGGAGCAATGAATGCTTTTAGAGCTTCATGCATGGCAACCAAATATTTTCCCATCATTTGTTTAATTGTCTCTACATTAAGGGTAGGAAGTCTGTTTACTAAAACAGATGGGAGATTTGGATTTCTACCAAATACAATTTTGTATGGACTATATCCATGTACACTTAATAGGCAATTTTTCAGTGTTTATAGACCAACAAATAGCTGTCTCTCATGATAAGTTTGTGTTTTCTTTTATTTTATTTCAACTATTTAACAACAACAGCATCATTGCTACCTATTTTAACACTGAAGATGAAAAATAAACACATGACTGAAAATCTGCAATAAAATTTTGTATTGAATATGGTTGCCACATCTGGTTTGGTGCTTCTGCTATGTATCTAGAGATTCTTGATAAAATCCAAAGAAAATTCTGCAATGTTATCAACCCTGATCTGGCATCTAGGCTTCAGTCAATTTTCCTGTTGCTGTAACATAGCTTTGCATTTTTTCTATAAATATTTTCATACTAATTGTTCTGATGAGTTTTCCCCTTTGGTAACTCATCCATGAATTTAAGTGTGGTACTAAATTGGCAGATAAGTCACGTCATTTTAATGTTTGCCTATCATTGGGTTCATACACCTCCCCAGATTTTTGAACAGGAGTCAAGGTTTATCCCTTGTTTCCTGTTAAGGATTGGGTTTTTTATTCAATCAACTCTGTACTTATGATGTCTCTTCCTGAAATGAAAAATTTTATTCAGTAATTACTATTATTTTTTCCTCCCACAATAGGAGTAAACAGGTTTGCCCACTGTCCAGTTCACACTCCTCCCAAGGAAGTAAGGATTTATCCCTTGTTTCCTGTTTAGGATTGGGTTTCCAGTTCCTTCTGAAATCTACTTCAACACTATATATCTAAGGCCTCTACCTGAACTCTGAAATTCTATTCACTAATTAAACCTTAACCTTTTCAAGTCTAGAGTTACCTGTTATCTGTCCTACAATTCTTATGCTAATACACCTCCACACAGTAACCCTCTACTTTGAGTGGCACTTGGGCCTTGTATTAGGTGGACATTACTAAAAAAAAAATGTTCTATTATAATAGTTTCTTCTCTCACAATTTTCACCTGTGAAACTCTCTTTGAGATTCTTGCTTTCTTGTCAGCTAAGACTTGCAAAGATTTCAATGTACGTTAATTCTCATTTTCCATTTCCCTGAACCCAGGTCTTTTATTATACTTTCTCCTCACTAAAATTATTTCAGTTTCTTTCAAGCTTAGTAAGCCTTGTGTCTTAGTGGCTTTAACCCCTTGCTTGGAGTTAAATGGATCATATTTTGTTTTGTATCTCATACTATACATTTTCTATTTGTGATCAGTCTTGCCAATTTTTTTTTTTTTTTTAATCAGTATCACCCCATACAAGGCAGTAAAACCACTAAGACACAAAGAGGTTGTAGAGTGTGAAAGAATTAAGAACAGAAAAATTACAAAAGAGTGGGAACAAAGGAAGAATAATCAGAGGGACAGTAGATAGCAAATGACATTGAATTTAAATTTTTGAAGATTAAGTATGGCGCCAGAAGGGAGTTCCAGTGCAAGATAAACTGTTAGCATAGAATTTATGATTACATCTAGCCAGCTCAGCAGTAAACTGATAAGATCTCCATGCCATAAATTATGTAAAACATATTCTGTAGATATTTTTCTAATATGAAACAGGAAAAAAATTTTTAACTGCCATAGTACAAGTGAATTGAATCATTTGCAGAGAACTTCACTGAAGACATAATTCAAATAGACATTTTTGTCAGGTAGAACCTTGTTTTTTGCCAAGAGCAGCTATATTACATTCTTAGTAGGAAAGAAAGAAACAAAAGAAAGAAACCTGGGCAATTGTACCATTCCTTCATACCTCAAGAAACCCCCAAAAAATCAACTTACCTTCTTCTTTGAAAGCATAAAAAATCTCAGAAAATAGATGGAAATATGCTTTAGAAATGAGAATCTTTTCATTGGTCATAAAACTTTATTACATTATTAAGCCCACTTTCCTCTTCTTCTTTATCAATGTTCCATATCCCTTTAGAATGATAGGGATCATGGCTCTCAACAATAGCCTGTCGTTTATAGTGTTTGGTAAAGTTAATCATTTTGTTATCTCTTCTAATCCCTGTCCTGCCAACCATTTACACAAGCCCGTTCTTCTTCTATATGTCTCTTCAGTACATGGACGATCATGGCTCTCCACAATTTCTTTTCTTTTATAGCTCT